>JAGPOW010000582.1:5771-61316 GCA_030014935.1 Caiman crocodilus | reverse complement strand
CACACACACACACACACACACACACACACACACGGCTTTCTTGTGGGAACCACTGAAAAATTCCTGCAGGAGTGAAAGAGAACGAGAGAGAAAATGCAGCCGGCCCCGGCCCGACCACGTGCCACGGAAAGAGGGGGGGGGGGTGCGAGGCAGAGAGAAAGAAAGGGCTCTGGGTAGGGGGTGGTAAGGGATCGGGGGGGCGGGTGTGCAAGCTCAAGGAATGTGTGTGTATAAAATCACGGGGGGTGTGAGCGAGCAGGCTGCACATGTGGTGCGTGGAGAATCGGGGCGTGTGCGTATACGTAAGGGATGAAGGTATGTGTATAGGATCAGCATGTGTGTGTAAGATTGAGGGAGTATATAGGATCAAAGTGGGGTGTATGTGTGTGTATAGGATCAGGGTGTGTCTGAAAACTCGGAGGGGGCAGTATAGGAGCAGTGTGTGTGTGTGTGCGCGTGCGCGCGCACATGTGTGTGAAGGTTCAGGGTGTTGCAGGTATAGGATTGGGGGGGTGTGGGTTGGTGGATGCACGTTCATGTATAGGATCAGCGGGTGTGTAAAGGCTCAGGGTGTTGTGGTATAGGATCAATGTGTGTGGGAACAAGGTGTGTGTGTATATAGGACCAAGGTATACATGTGTGTATGTGTGCATGTATAGCATCGGGGGGGTGTATGTGCTTGTGTATAGGATTGGGGGGCAGGAAGGGGCAACCTTGCTTTGGCCCAAGGCCCTCCCTGGCTCCATCCCACCTTGTGTCACACTCGCGTGGTTGAGGGGGGACGAGGGGGGTCTCATTGACACAGACACCTGCCCCCCAGGCCGCCCCGAGCGTGACGCCCTGGCCCGGGCCTTCTTCATCCGCATGAAGTCCACCCTCACCAAGCGGGGGCTGCACGTCAAGACGTCCGGCTACAAGGTACGCGGGGGCCTCCACAGCCCCCCCGATCCCCTGACGAGGGAGATTCGTCACAGCATATGCCTTCTGTACGTGTGTGCACGCATGTGTGCATGCTTCCTGGCTGCCTGGGTTGTGTGTATGCACGTGTTGCCCCTGCTAGTGGCAACTGGCACTCACTATGTATGTGGCATGCCCCCCATACTGCTGATAGGGATTCTCCCTCAGCCCATAGCCTGGGGCCTCCGGCGTGGGTGGGGTGCGCGCACGTGTGTGTGTCAGATTCCTGGGTTCTGTATGTGCACGTGTGTGCGCATGAACCCGCGTGTGTGAGGGGGGTGGGGGTGTCCCAGACACCGGGGTTCTTTGTGTTGGGTGTCCCCGATGCCTGGGTTGTGTGCTGGGTACTGTGTGCGAGGGACACCTGGGTCGTCTGTGTGGGTGTGCGTGTGTGTAAGAGGAAGGTGCCCCTAGGGAGGGGGAGGTAGCACCCAGATTCTCACGCTCCCTCTTCCCCCTGGCAGGTGATCCACGTGACGGGGCGCCTGCGCCCACGCCTGCCTGCCTTCGCCCACGGCCCGGGGGCGCGGGGCCGGCTGATGGGGCTGGTGGCACTGGCCCACACGCTGCCCCCATCCACGCTCAGCGAGGTGCGCATCGAGTGCCACATGTTCGTCTTCCGCGTCAACATGGACCTGCAGATCGTCTACTGTGAGAGCCGGTGCGTGCCCGGGCCGCATCCTGCCCCCACGGGGCTGGGTCCCTCAGGGGGATCCGCTGGGATCGTGGCCCATGACAGGCTTCAGGCATTGGTGGAGAGCAGACAGGGTCAAGGCCTGCCCGGGGTAGGGGCCCAAGGCCCCGATGGGTGTAAAGGGATTGTCAGGCCCAGACAAGGTGTCCACCCTGGTGCAAATACACACACAAAGAACCCAGGCGTCCAGATACCTCTCACGCATCGAACCCAGGCGCCTAGTTCTCTTGCACACGCATGCACCCGCCCCCCCAGGACATCCAGTTTCTCCCACCTGCCTGCACACGCAGCCCAGGTGTCCCTGGGGCATGGCTGTATGAAGGGACTCAGGCGACTGGTCGCGCACCTTTGGGTGCAGAGGGCCAAGCTCTGGTGCCATTCCTAGAAATCCCAGAGCCGCGGGGCTGGAAGGCAGCTCCGGGGGGGGGCGCATCTAGTCCAGCCCTGGCCCGAGGCAGGATCAGCCCCATCCAAACCAGCCCAGACGCACCCAACGTCGAACCTCTGAGCAGCACGACCGCCAGCCCTGACCCCGCACTTGGGCACTGCCCCTGCCCCGGGATACCGGGGGCAACGTCCTGCTGCTGCCAGGGGTCATGGATGCTGCAGAGGCCCCAGGCCCGGGCCGTGCCCCTGCTGCAGAGGAAGGCAAACCCCCCAGTGCAGACCAGTCTGAGCAGTGCAGTGCAGGGCTGAGCCTGAGCGCGGGGGCAAGACCCTCCCGCTGGGACCCTGCAGGGTGGTGCCAGGAGCATTGGCACAGCCTGGCCCCAGCCCTAAAACCGCCCTGACACGTGGAGCATCAAGGGAGGGCATGGGAGTGCCTCATGCAATGGCTCTGCACCGAATTGCTCTTGGGATCAGTGGAGCAATACCCGGCCCTCGTGCCCCTCCGGCTGGGGCGTGGGGCAGCCTCTGCCCCCTCCCCAGGTCTGTCCACCTCTCTCTTTGCTTCTGCAACCACCTGCCCTCCCCGTGCCCCGCAGGGTCAGTGACTACATGGACCTTTGCCCCTCGGAGCTGGTGGGGAAGAGCTGCTACCAGTTCATCCACGGCGAGGACGTGGAGGGGATCCGCCAGAGCCACCTGGACCGTAAGCTGCTCCCCCCCAAAAGCCGACCTAGGAGCTCGGGGATCCCTGCACGGCCCGCTCTGCCTCGGGCCCGGTCGCGCTAGACACGGGGGATTTTCTAGCGGGAAACCACTGGTTTGGGGGCCACTGAGCATTTGTTCCTGACCGGCTACAGCTAAGTGATTGTTTAATTTGGAGACGTAACGAACTAGACGGCGAACAAGGGATCGAATCCACCGGCGAGGGGGACGCGGGGAGGGGGATCCCGCTGTGCTGGATCAACCAGCAGGGGGCGCTGCAACTGCATGCAGCCCGCAGAGCCTAGTTGCCACAAGCTCGTTAAGGACGCCCCAATCAGAACCAATAGGACCCGTCCCTGCATCCTTTCAACCATCCATGACATTTTCCATCCCCCCGCTTCACTTCCTGTCCTAAAGTGGCAGGAAGCCACGTCTACAGCCGCTCTCCCCCCTTCCTCCCCACCCGCCGGCGCGCGATGCCAGCGATTCTGGTTTTCTCTGATTAAAAAAAAAAAAAAATCTCCAATTTTCAAATTAAAAGCAGGAACCCCAAATCCAGAGTTTATTTGCCATGATCAAAATGAAATGCCACTTCATATATAATACGTGGCATTTCATTTCGATCATGGAAAAATGGATTTTGGGTTACTTTTTTAAAGTCTGAAAGTAGTTTCTTTTGGGTTCTTTTATCAGAGAAAACCAGGATCCCTGTTGATCATGGGTGGGTTGGGTAGCAGCCTCCACAGGCCGCCGGTACCCAGGGATCTGAGGCCAATTAGAGGCCGGTCCCCCCAGTAACGAGCATCTTGTATTCCTCCCCGCCCAGTGCTGAACAAGGGGCAGGTGGTGACCCGATACTACCGCTGGCTGCAGAAGAACGGGGGCTTCGTCTGGATCCAGTCGTGCGCCACCATCTCGGTGAACGTCAAGAACCCGAGCGAGAGGAACATGGTCTGGGTTAATTACATCCTCAGGTAGGACGGGGGCAAGGGCGCCGGCGCGGCGCGGCTGTGCGCGGGGGAAACTGAGGCACAGCTTCTGGGTCACTGCAAAGACCTCAGCACTACCACAGCTGGACGCTGTAGCTCCGGGTGAATCGAGTGCATCACGTGTTGGTGTTTACACACTTGCTGGTGCTCACAGAGCTGTTGAAGGGATCCCGGGGCATCCCCCGTTGAGGACCCCCTGCCCTAGCCCCACTAAATCTACGGCCGGTCGCTCCTAAATCCCTGCGAGCCTCCGGCTCTGCCCTTCTGAGGAAGGTCCCAGCCACCACGTCCCACCCCCACCTGCGCGGCAGTCCCGACCCAGAATTATGCGCTGTCTCTGTCAAGGGTTTTTTTTTTTTTAAATATATAAAATAAATTAATATATGAATGACTACAACAGATGGTTATTAATGGCTGTTTTTTTTTCCCTGCTAAAGCAAAAGGAGGTATTATTATGCTAATCCTCCAAGTAATTACAGATACCAATGTATGATTTGTCAGGGTGATTAGTATTTTAGTTAATTAGTGCTGTAATTACAGAGACTAATTAACTTTCTCTCAGCCTTCCTGGAATGGAAACTTATTTACTTTTTTTTTTTTCCCACACCCCCTTGCCCTCCCTGCCCCCAACACCCCTGCCCCCCCCCGGCCTTTTTCTGCTGGGAAGCAGGACATGACAGATGGGGACGGGGATGGAGAGGGGTGACCCACCCCAGCAACAGATGCATCTTGGGAACAGCATTCATGTGCCTGAACCATGCTGAAGATAAAGCAGGGGCAAGGGAAGGGGTGGGGGTCTGCTGGAGGGGAAGCGGGGGCTCCGGATGCCTGGGCTCCACAGTGCTGGGAGGGGCATGCGATCCCAGGATTAGGCTATGGGAACAGGGACCCACTGAATCCTGCAACACGTTCAAATTCAAGCTGGCTAGAACCCACCTGTAAAGGTGTTACACATTTTCAAGCGCTAATTTTGTATCTGGACAACCATTTTTGTAGCATGATAATCACTTTGCGTGTGCAGTCGGCCTGAATTTATCATGCGATTCACCTGTTAATTGTGAGACGATTATGTTCCATGGGCCTGGTCTACATTTATTGCGCGATTTCCCCCCCCCATTAATTGCTTGACAGCTACTTTGCATGGGCCTGGTCTACATTTATCGCGCAATTAACCAATTAATTGCATGATAATTACTTTGCATGTGCGACCAGTCTGCATTTATTTTGTGGTTCACCAGTTAATAGTGTGATTATTTAGCATGGGCCTGGAATGCATTTATTATGTAACTAACCAATTAATTGCGTGATAATTACTTTACATATGCCTGGTCTACATTTATTGCATAATTAACCAATTACTTGTGATTAATTTGCGAGAATGACCAGCCTACATTTATTGCACAATTAACAAGGTAATCGTGTGATCACTGATAATCACTTAGCACGGGCCTTGTCTGCATTTATTGCACAGTTCACCTGTTAATGTGTAATATGTGTAACGTGTGGCAGGGGCCACTGATCTAGAGAAAGACCTGACCTCTAGTGCTTTGGGGAGGGACACGGGGCGCCTGCCAGCCTGGGAAAGGAGCCGGCTTAGTTTTAATCCCTAGCAGGGCGGGTGGCCTAGTGGTTGGAGCATGCTGAAGTTAGACTGCTCGGGGGTTATCCACTATGGAGCCAGTGGTTTGCAGGTCCTTTAGTGGGGAACGGGGCTTTGAAATCCCTTGGCCTCCCTCTGAAAGAAGGGAGTGATAATGCTGACGTCACGGGGATGCTGGGATATATCATGACTGAGCCAAGGCTGGGGGGTTGAAGGCTGCGATTCCCCCTACGCTGCCCTGAAATCTCCCAGGTCAGGCCAGCAAAGGCAGCCCTGCAGAAACGTGGCCCAGTGTGTATCCCCCGTCCCCACTCTCCCCTGGGCTGTCTGCTGGGGGGTGGACACGTCTCCTTTGAATCGGCTCCAGCGCTGCCTGGCCGTGAACAATGACAGCCCGAAGCTGGCGGGTGGGCTCCCCCTTCCCCAAAAGCACGGGCTTGCGCGTTCCAATCTGTCCCTGCTTGTTCCCGGACAATGAGGCGCTAGCCGTCCTGGCGGCTGCAGGTGGCTGCTTGTGTCAGCTCCGCAGCGAGTTCCCGTGCCCCTGGCGCCTTCTGCAGGGCTCATCCAGCGCACCCCCTCCCCAAAAACCCCTCCCAGCCACAGCTTCATTTGATACCCTAACACGACGCAGGTGACCCTGACACACAACGACATGGGCTATGGCCCACAGATGCCCATAGCCCCCAAACCAGCCCCAGCTGCAGGCAGGGGAGGGTGAAGGCTGGCAAGGTGGTGATAAATGCACTCCAAAAATCCCAGGTAGAAGCCGTGCCCCCTGCTAGAGGCAGGCAACCCATCTCCTCACCCAAGCCCGTACCACTCTGACTGGGGGGAGGGGGTCAGTTCCTTCCTGATCCCAAATGCAGCATGAGGGGGACCCTAAGTGCAAGGGGCATGACCCTCTAGCCAAGTCAATCACACAATAAGTGTAGACCAGCCACACTTGCAAAGTAATTATCAAGCAATTAATTGGATAATCGCACAAGAAATGCAGGCTGACCACATGTGCAAAGTAATGATCAATCCATAAAAATGGCTATCCAGCTACAAAGTTAGCGCTTGGACATGTGTAGCAACTTTGTAGCTGGTTCCTATCCCATGCTGGGACTACTTTGGAGCAGGCCCAGAAATGCCTTCATCATCTCTGTCATTGTGCCAGTGCTGGATACCTCCCCCACAAACTGCAATTCCCATGTTTTAGAGCCAGAACCCCACCTCTCCTTGCACAGCTGGGATTAAGATTTGGGTGTCCTGGTTCTCGTTGATCATTAGCCCGTCCTGCTGCAGAGAGCCCAGGCACCCTGGCTCTCACTACTAGCCCACACTGCCACAGAGACCCTGCTGGGGACTGTCCATTTCATCCCTTTTCCTTGCGTTGCCTTTCAGCAAGCCTGAGGGCAAGAACACAGCGCTGGATGTCTTCCAGTTACCAGCGGCTCCGGCACCAGGGGCCGATGCCTGCGACCTGGAACCCGAGTTCCCAGGTGAGCCCCGTGCCCTGCTCCCTAGTGCTCTGGAGGGAGAGGTGTGGGGCTGGGCACCGGGTGAGCCCAGGCATCCCACCCACCAGTCAGCCCCAGCTCTGGTCCCATTTCTATAGGGTCCTGTGCTTGGTTGAATCCCAGGGTCCACAGCCAGACTTTCCAGCCAGCGTCCACCCTGGTACAGGGTCTGGGAACTCTCCACTGCCTCTCTCCACTTTGCCCAGAAGCAGGGCACGGACCCTCCCGGACAAGGGGCCACATCAATCCAGCTGCCTGTTGCCATCAACCCCCCACCTCACTTACCCTGAGGTCATGATCATGAGCCTCCCTGTGATCCACCGCCTCCACGTGTCATTAACCCAGTGGTTCTCAACCCCACCAGGTGCGAGGACGCCCCTGTTAGACACCAGGACCTCCCCGTTAACACTCCAGGGGCCCCTTGTTCGATGCTACATCCCCCTCATTAGATGCCAGGATCCCCCGCATTAGACTCCAGCCGTCTCTTATCAGTCACTACCCCCCCATTAGATGCTAGGACCTCCCTCACATTAGTCCAAGAAGCCCCTTGTTAAACTCCAGGTCCTTGGTGTTAGACACCGTCCTCCCGCCATTAATCACCAGGCCCCTCTTGTTAGGTGCGAGGCCCCCTCCTCGTTATAGACACCAGGCCTCTCCTTCCACTCATTCCTTGCCTGCAGAAAACTCACAGACCAACTCTTCCAATCACTGCTGCTAACCCCCCGCTTCTCCTCTGCCTTCCAGAAAGCGAGCAGGGCTCAGACAGCAAGCAGGGGAAGCACTACCTGTTCAAACAGGTCGGGACCTCGGGTAAGAGCATCGGGGACGACGGAGCTCGCTGTTCTGTGCAGGAGACCCCAGCCAGCAGCCTGGAGCCGAGCTACAAGGACGAGGAGTCATCTGGGGAGGCCGGGCTGAGCGACGGGGAGAGCAGGTGCCGGGGACCCCGCAGCAAACGGATCAAGCTGGAGTTCCAGCCCGAGAGCCCCTCGCGGGAGGCGGAGGCGGCTTCGCTGCTTAGCACGGAGGAGTCCGAGAGTGGGAGCGACGAGGAGGCTCGGCCTGGGGCTCGGGCAGGTGCCAGGAAGGCGGCCGGGTCCCTGGCGGGTGCGCAGGGCCGGCTCAGCACCTCCGAGTTCACCTCCGTGATCCAGACGCAGCAGCGCAGCGGATCCCCTGGCGCCGGGGTGAAGACAGAGCGCGTCCAGGCCCCCAAGTACAGCAAGGGACCCCCTTGGACCTACCCTCTGGCCCAGGACACCCTGGCAGAGGGGGTCCCCTACGCCGCAAGCAAAGTGCCGGGGCTAGAGAAGCCGCCCGCGGCCCACCTGTACGTCTCCATCCCGGATGCAGTGCTCACCCCGCCCGAGATGGACAGCAGCGGGGGCGTGGCCAAAGCAGCCTTCGGCTCCTCCCCCCGGGCCGTGCTGCCCGCCCCCTCGGCCGACACACTGTCACCGCCTCTCTCGGGCTCGCCCTGCGAGGATCGGGCCGCATCCACGCCCTCCTACCCCGGCGAGATGGAGGCGCTGCCGCGGTACCACGCAGGCAACGTGGTGCTGCCTCTGGTGGCTCCTCCGCTCGGCGGGCACGGGGCCGGCCCGGGCGGCTCCCAGAGCCTGTATGCCACCAGCACCATCCGCTACGCCCCAGCCGACGTGGCGCTGGCCGTGCCGGGCCACGTGCTGCCTGCTGCCCACGCCCTCAACTTCATGGACCTTGGGGCGGCCGAGTCCAAGGCCTCAGTGGAACTCATGTACCATCACCTCCAGCGTCTCAACATGGTGGCGCCCTTCGGGAACGCGGCGCAGCTCTCTGGGGTGGCGGGGGGCGTCTTCGCAGCCACCGAGTCCTTGTTCTCCGCGCTGCCCTTCTCCATGGGGGGAGGTGGGATCCACAGCACCGCCGCCTTGGAGCGCAAGGAGGACTGAGCCAAGAGCCGGGCCCGACGCTGGGCTGAGCTCTGCCTGATGCTCGTCTCTGGGGTCCCGGCCCCGCCACAAGCCGCCCGAGGTGGAGACAGGAGAAGTCTTTGTTCTGGTTATCAATCCTTGTGTCTCTTCCCCCTTCCCCCCACTGCAGGTCAATGTAGAAACCCCCCCGTTTGCCCTGCGGGTACAGCCACTGCTAGCCCTCGCGGCTGCAGAGAATCCAGGCATCCCGCCTCTCCCTGCTCTGACCACTAGTCCAAGCTGCTGCAGAGATCGCGCTGCGGGAAGGGGAGGCAAGCTTTGTGGTTTATCCCTTTATTCCACCCGGACCATGGTGCAATTCTGGAGCTAATCCAGATTTAGCCCAGCACCAGGGAGGGCCAAATCCACGCCCAGGAGAAGGGAATGAGGTGCCCTTAGACCATCCCAGGCAGGTGCAACCTCCCTCCATCACTGCTTTTCACGGAGCATGGAAACAGGATGACTTGCACTTGACAGAGGGGCCCCGGGACCCTGCTGATGTCATGCCACAGAAACCAGTGGAGTTTGGTGGTCTTTCACCAGCAGAAGCCTTGGCCAGGGAGCCTCCATGTGCTGCTGTAACACGAATCCTTCTCCTCTTTCCCACCCTTTTACTTCTAAAAGGCCTCCCTAGGCAGTGAGTATGGTGAGGGAAGAGATGAGTTATACAAAGAGAGAGGGGAAGGAGCCCAGGGCCCCCTCCTGCCTCCTCTCGATCTCATCACCTCCCCAGGTCTCTCCCAGCACCACCGCCCCCCTGGGCTTCTCACTGCAACAAGTCCAAGCAAGGGGTCACTCGCGACCCATGGAGCAGTTCAGCTCCCATGGACAACTCTACAGGCTTCAGCTTTGCTGTGTGGAGCAGGAGCTGCTCCGATCCCCAGCAAATCTCTGTTCCCCACACCAGGGGCAAAAGACGTGGCAGAGAAAGCAGCATTTCCCGCTCTGCTCCTCCGTGCTGTTCACGAGCAGATGAATGGGAGCCAGGTACAGAAGAAAAGGGTTCAACTCTTCTCTTTGGCACGATCTTTACTCTGGGGGTGATCTGGGGAACCCCGTGGCGTCTGGGATGCAGCGTGCGTGGCTTCCACGTTGCGTTCTGCTTTTTGACCCCTTCAGACTGCATCAGTGTTGGGCTATGGAGATGCTCAGCCCCCAAATCTCTGTGGGCATAGCAGAGGCTGGTCCTAGCTCCCTTGCTTCGGAGGCAGCAAAACAGGTCCCTTGACTCATGCCAGCTGCGATATCCAGGTCCTTTAACTACAACGAGCGGCTGGCTTGACTAGCTGGCCAGGTGCTCTCTACTTATGAACAGAGCAAAGCCCAGGCCACGCAGAGCTACACTTCTCCCATGTCCCCCATCGCAGGGACCGCTCCCATGGTAAGCATGGTGTGTGTCCACATGCCAAAATAAATTACCGTATTTACTCAGATAGCATATGCACTTCCCCTGCCAAAAACAATCAGCCTCTCAAAAATGGGGAAGGCAACTTTCTACCCAGAATAGCAGCTGTGGCATTTCTATTCAGGCAGGATCGAGTCAATTGACTTCACAGCTTCTTAGACTCTGTCTGGTTCCTGCCAATCGCTCACCACTCAACAAGAGTTAACGACCCACTCTCCTTTCCAATAACCTTGATGTTCTACTAATCAAGCTAGCCTCTTCGGCAATTGCTCTGGCCAATTTACAATTTAGCTGATCTTGGTCTCTCTCCTGCTAGTTCACAGCCCTGCAGGCTGCTTTTACCTCTTTTCAAAACACTCAATCTACCTATGGAGTCCCATCTTCAGCAGCAGCTAGGGTTTCAGCGTTTGGCTGAGCACCCAATAAAACTACGAAAGGGTCAAAACTGTAGCTGTTGTCTGAACAGGAAAGAGAGGGTGAGCTAAAGATAAGGCTCTGCTCCTGCTCCAAGTATCTGTAACTACCAATATCATTTTATCCCCCTTCATTCAGCCTTCCTAAAAGCAAAGCTGTGGCTCTCATTTGGGGGGTGGGGGTATATGAGAAAATATGGTAATTTGGCATCAATCACTGCCTGCCAGAGTGCTGTTCATTGTCATCCTTATGGAACTACTCTCTTCCCCCAGCGCATCTCGCTCCTTTTGCAAAGGCAGCACTTGGAAGAAGCTCATGCATCACAAAATAGTCTAGGGGGGGAAGGAAGGGGCTCTGAGACACCCTCTCTCTAAGGAGCAAGGCCCCAAGAGGAAGAGGCTGCAAACAGAGACAATTCCATTGGCTGCACTTAAAGAGGTGACCTAACACCCCGACTTTAAGCACTTATTAAATTAAATGATTTGTACAAGTCTGTAAAGCAAAACCCAAGGCCAAGCCAGTCCCGCAACCAAACAATAGCACTTGTACGACGGATCCTTTGTCCCTGTAACCGTTGCTAAGGACCTGTGTTCATTTTGTTTTCCATTCCCGGTTGTTGGATGAAGTTTGGTCCATTGTTTACTGGGTGTTGTCGTTGCTGCTTCTTTCTGCAGTCCAGGAGTTCAATGAAAATAAAAAGGAGCCGTCAATTCGTTTCCCCACCTGCTAAAGGGCATTTTGGAGGCCCAGAACATTTCCAGCCTCTGAGTTTTCCTTTCATAGGGTTTTTTGCCTTTTGGCTTGATAAGCCAGATGGGCTTTTGGTTTAGTCAGGGCCTGCCACACGTTCAAATTAAACCAGTTCAAAGTGGTTACACATTTTCAGGTACTACTGTTGTAGCCAATGGATTCTTCTTCTAGCTGGACGGCCATTTTTATGGCATGATAATTACTTTGCAAGTTGGCCAGTCTACATTCATTGATTTACCAGTCAGTTGCATATTATATGTAACGTGTGGCAGGAAGAACACTGAAATGAGCTGGGGAAAGGGTTAAACGAGCCATTTGAAGAGCTTTCACTACAGCAGATGAGTTTTCTCTCATTGAGCTAGAGCAAAAAGGAGCTACTGCATACCACATGCATCTTTTGCCCCAAGCCAGGTGCTGAAAATTGGGTGTGCATTACATGCAAAGATGTCAAATGGGCCATGCTGTATGTGTGAAAAGTCTGCAAAAGAGAAGACCAAGGGGGGATTTGATAGCAGTCTTAAACTCCCTGCAGGTTGGGTCCAAAGAGGATGGAGCTGGATTGTTCTCAGTGGGGGCAGATGACAGGACAAGGAACAATGGGCTCAAGTTGCAGCAAGGGAAGTTGAGGTTGGATATTAGGAAAAAAAAAATCTCTCACCAGGAGGGTGGTGAAGCACTGGAACAGGCTCCCTAGAGAGGTGGTGGGATCTCCATCCTTGGAGGTGTTTTAAGACCCTGCTCAACAAAGCCTTGGCTGGGATGATGTATTTGGGGCTAGTCCTGCTTGGAGTACAGGTTGGAACAGATGTGACCTCCTGAGGTCCCTTCCCACTCATTTTCTATGATACTATGAAAAGCAGCATCTACCGCATGAACGGAAGGTAAAGTCCACATTCACTCAGGTCCCTTAGCTGCTGCTACTCAGTCACTGCAAAGAAAAAATCTTTTTTCTTCCTTATGCCTGTCAAATCCAGGGTACAGCTCTCATTCCAGGGCACGCTGTCCGTGCAAACATACGGTACCAGTGGTGGAAGACCAGGTCCCACCCTCCCACTGTTTTCATTAGAGACAAATTCACGACAGCATTGCAGCTAAAGAACAAGCACCTGGCAAGTCCCCTGGATCAAGGCTTTCCCTAAGGAGAAGGGCCATAAGATGCCCCAAGGAAGGCTGTACACTGGTGACACTTCACCAGAGCTTGCTACATAGGGAGACAAAACCGGCAGGGCCCACAAACCTGGGCTAGTTATTCACAGAGCAGCCAGGGCACAGGTTTTTTTACAAACAAGAACCTATCTTGAAGAGCTCACAGCACTGTTGGGATAGGTTGGCAATTATAAAGAGGGGCAGAGGCCAGAGAAACCCTCAGAGAAAAGATGCGAGGGGCATCCACGACTGATGCCCAGCGTTGAATCACTGCCAATGCAGGGCTCCGGGGGACACCGCCTCTTCCCAGAGAGGCTGTAAATCAAGGCACTGCTGCCTCTTGCTGGAGACAACTCAGTCAGTGCCTCTTCCTCCCTGGATGCAAGGAGGTTCTGGCTGGGCGGTTGCAAAGCTTTAGAGGAGGAAGAGGACAGCTCCCAGCCCAGCAGCCTACCGCAGAATGTGGAACAGTCGTGTCCAGAAGAGTGGGGTCCCTGCAAGCCAATCCCAGGACAATAGGAGCGGGAGGGGGCAGTACCAGACCCCTGGCAACCAATCCCAGCAAACTGGGGGCAGTGCCAGGTCCCAGCCCCACCCCATTCACCTGGCACACACAGCCGAAAGGTTGAGCCCCACCAGCCAAGGCAATGAGACGCAGAAGCCTGTGAGAGGTTACGCTATGGGGTGGGAGACGGGGAAGAAGATGCTGGAGCAGCAGCCAGGCAGCCCAGGATCAGAGCAGGGGACAGGAGAGGACAGGACAGGCCTCCCGAGGCAACATGCAGAAGAACAGAGTAAGGGATGAGTTGTGCTGGGGAGAAGAGAGATAGCTACAAGGCAGCAGATCTTGACTCAGTGCAAATTTCCAACCCATTTCTTCCAGCTTCCTTTGGCTGCACTGACAAGCTGAATGGGCATGTCCCCCACCCCTCCCCTAGTCACCTGGCCAGCAAGAAACCATTCCCTGCTAAACAACACACAAAAAACCCACTAGTTTCTGGTCTGGGAATAAATACTTTGCCGATCTGGAGATTCTCCACCAGGAGGCACTCAAAACTTTCAGACTGCATGCACGCTACAGGGTCTGAACGCAGATGGGTAAACTGAGGAAGGTGGTAACAAACATTACTGCCTGGCTCAGGTCCTGGTTGGGAGAACCCAGCTCCCAGGCTGTGCTTGACTGGTCAGACTTGCTCGTCAGATCCGCATGGGGCAGATAATGGCGACTGGCACAGAGCCCACAGCTGGGCCTTTTCACAAGGCAACTGCAAAGAGCCCATCCAGGAGCCCTCATGGATGTCAGCGGGAAAGTAGCCTGTATGACAGAATCAGGCCAGGCGCCAGGAGGAAGGCGTGCATTTCATTCAGACACGGAAAGAGAGCACTTTTGTTTGGGCGTTTTTAATACAAACCTCAACTGATCTGGATGCAAAACGGGCGCAAGAGGCAGAGGCTGCAGCCTGGACGCATGATGACAATTCAATAGCGTAAGCCACACCAGAGTAGCGACAGGAACGATCGCAGCTTGGCGTTTCTAGGGTGCGTTGCCCGATTCTGACTGGAGGAGAGCCCGGACATGCAGGGGAGAAGGGAAAACTGGATCCCAGCCGGATGGCAAAAGGCGCTTCCAGTCAGGAAATCAGGCCCCCCATCGCTGCTCCCCTCATCTGCATTTCCCACTAAGGGCCTAATTTCTTCTTGCCAATTCCCAAGGCCAACGTGCAGAATATTAAAACAAACACAAAGCAGCCAACAGTCTTACACACTATGAGGCTGCCCTTTCTTCCTGCCCTCTGGCACCAGCTGGATAGCAGGGCCTGGAGACAGACACTCACGTTCAAACTCAGTCCCCAGGACGATGCCGAAGGACGCTTTAACAGGGTTGTCCCAAGCGAGACCAGGGCTCTTACTCGTCGGACTTCCCATAGTCATCCTCCTTCTCCAGGTACTTGTTGCTGTCCTCGTCCTGGATGATCTCCACCTCCAGGCGCCCAATGTAGAGGCAGACGGCGCAGAGCCAGAAGAGTGCTACCAGGGTGACTGTCGCGCCATTGAAGAGGGCCACGGAGAACGAGAGCATCATGGTGCGGCGCAGGAGGACGAGGCTGGACAGGTAGGACAAACTGCCATAGGACACGCAGATTCCCCCCAGGATGAAGAAACCTAGGGGAAAAGCAGAGTGGAGTACAATTGGTTCACAGGGATGTGGATGGATTAGGCCACTGGTGCTCAGACCCTGGTTTGTCAAGCTGCGTCATCCATTAACTGCTGCCAAACTTCCCTACCTGAGACGGAGACTGAAGAGTGGAGGAAGGGGCTTTGCATACTATGTTGTGCAGGTGCGTGGTGAGGCCAGCACACGGGCTCCATCTGTCAGTGCCTGGGTGGGGCTGGGTGGCACGTGGCCGGATCAAGGCACGCGGGGTCAGCCAGCGCGTGGTGGATCCAGACACGTGGCCACATCATAGACCAACCCTAGACCTTCAAGGCTGGAGGCTGCAAGTGAAAGTGGAACAGGGAAAAGCCCTGCTCAGACCCCGCTCACTCTCCCTTCCAGCCTCCACGTGACACAGGAGACTGGGCAAGGCGGACCTAGGGTCTGACGCGGGAAATGGCAGTTCTTACGTTCTTAACCCTGCGCCACTCATCCAGCTCACAGCACAAGCGCTCACGTCCCAGCCCTGTCACATTCCAGCAAATCTGCTAAATACCTTGTCAACACAATCTCACACTCTGAAAAAACACTGATTTCATGACAAGGACGTAAGAAAAAGACGATCCAGCTCACAGGGCTGGAAGAGTCGTAGGAGTGTTGCATGAGTAAGAGCGTTGCCAGCAGATCCAGGGCAGTGATTCTTCCCCTCTATTCAGCACTGGGGAAGCTGCATCTGGACTCGTGTGTCCAATTTCCCCCTGCCCTCCCCCCCTCCCACTGCAGAAAGGATGCGGACACACTGGAGAGAGTCCAGCGGAGGACAACAAAAATGGTTGTGGGGCTGGGGGACAGGACCAGTGACGAGAGGCTGAGGGGACTGGGCTGACTGAGTGTGCGGAAGAGAAGACCGAAGGGGATTTGACAGCAGCCTTTACCTCCCTGCAGGGGGGCTGCAAAGAGGCTGGAGCTGGGCTGTTCTCAGTGGGGGCAGACGACGGAACAAGGAGCAATGGGCTCAGGCTGCAGCAAGGGAAACTGAGGCTGGATATTAGGAAAAACTCTCTCACCAGGAGTGTGGTGAAGCACTGGAACACCTCCCTTGGGAGCCCGTTCCAGACCTTGGCCACTCTAACTATGAAGAAGTTCTTCCTAATGTCCAGTCTAAATCTGCTCTCTGCTAGCTTGTGGCCACTATTTCTTGTAACCCCCGGGGGCGCCTTGGTAAATAAAACCTCACCAATTCCCTTCTGTGCCCCCGTGATGAACTTACAGGAAGCCAAAAGGTCGCTTCTCAACCTTCTCTCGTGGAGGCTGAAGAGGTCCAGGTGCCCCAGTCTCTCCTCGTAGGGCTTGGCCTGCAAGCCCTTAACCATCCTTGGAGGTGTAAGACCCGGCTAGACAAAGTCTTGGCTGGGACGATGTAGTTGGGGCTGGTCCTGCTTGGAGCAGGGGGCTGGACTAGATGCGACCTCTGGAGGTCCTTTCCCACCTGAAGTTTCTATGATTCTACAATGCCTTCAACACTGCTCTGTAGCCCCCAGGGCTGTCCGAGCGCTGACACGCATGGGGGAAGGGCCCAAACCGTGTGCGGCCAGGGGCAAGGAGACCACAGCCCACACAGCTCCTGGCCACACAGAAGCTGGACAGCCCTGCAGCAAGTCACATCTGCCTACTGTAAGCTGCGCCAGAAACACCACAGACAGCAACTACATCACAATTCGGCTGGCGTGGACCAAGCCAAGAACCATCTCCCCCCAGCACAAAATTATTAACAACATGATGAAACAGGAGCTGTCACAAACTTCCTTCCCCTCTGAGCAGGCTGAGGCTGCCTTGCTACATATTCAAACTAAACCTGGATGTTTTCAAGCACACACTCTGTAGCTAGGTGGCTTTTTTTGTAGCTGGACGACCATTTTTATGGCGTGATAATTATTTTGCACATAGGCCCAGTCTACATTTATTGTGCAACCCACCAGTTCATTGCAGAATTTTATGTAACGTGGCGCAGAGGCCTCCAAAACCAACATCACGAGGAAAACACTGAAATCCCAACCTGCTTTTCTTGCAATAAGAACAGACGGTGACAATTTTGACAGAAAAGAAATATAGAGCAACAGAAGCTTGAAACACAGCTGGTCCATTCTCACCCAGAGGTCAAGATCTCTTCGTCTGAGCTCGCCAGGGCTGCAAATCTACAGCTCCACCTTGTAACATCGGAGAGGTTTATAAAACACAGTGATCCACTCAATTTTAGACGGATGCTGACACCCAGTGGTATGCCTTAAAATGCCATGCTCCACACTAGCTGTTCCTTATTTTCTTCTCTCTCCCTCTCCCCTCTCTGACAGTCACCAGCCTCTTCCTGTTCAGTTGATTTATACATCGCAGTGATTATACATCACCAGATTTACTCGTTACAGGAAGAATTGTGAAGCCAAAGACCAGCATGCAGCACTGACAAAGATGCCAACAAGGAGAGGATTTGCTCTGCAGTTATTTAGCACCTTCCAAGCAAATCCCAAGTGCTTTGCAACACAAGCTGGCTAAACGCCTTGGACCCTGGGATTTTTCATTAGCCTTGAGGAACAGGGATGGCAGGTCAGTTCCCGCAGCCAATGGTAGGGGATCGGATGGGAGCTCCCTTCCAGCCCTACTTTTCTATGATTCTTTGACTCACCCCAAAGAGCATGGAGGACTGAAACCAGCCAACAGCAGTCAGGGCCAAAGAGTCACTGCTGGGTTTCACTGCAATCCTCCCTCATACATTTACCCCTCGGGCAGCAGCTCAGCCGCTGTACCACTTAGCGCACCCCCGCACACCTTGGATGTCTTCTTGGCACAAGGCCGGTCAGTCCGGTCACATCAGGTGACCTCAGTTTCTTCCGACAGGAATTCTTGTATGCAGTCTCACAGGCTGCACAAGGGATGTCTGCAGATGGTGAGCTTGAGCCCCTAGTGATCTTGGATGCACAGCTCAGACCTGGGACCGTTTCTCCCACCTCACCTCCTTCCAAATGATCCACATTAAACATCATAGTAACCTATTAAGCAACATGTTAAACTCTGGCTCAGCAGGGATGAAAGCAATTGAAATCTGCCTCTTGGGCCTCTGCTACCTGTGACATATATTACACAATTACCTGGTGCACTGCACAATAAGTGTAGACTGGTTTCACATGCAGACTGATTATCAAGCCATAAAAATGGTTGTCCAGCTATAAAGACAAGCAACCAGCTACAAAAACTAGTGCTTGAAAATGTGCACAAGCTCTTTGGGTAAACCCAATCTCTTTTATTAGACCAACTCAAATAGTTGGAAAAATTCTTCTTTACAAACTTTTGGATACAAACACTGAGGAAACGACGCTTCCCAAAAGCTTGCAAAGAAGAATTTTCCCATCTATTTGAGTTGGTCTAATAAAAGATATTGAATTTATCGAAACAAGCCTTGTCTGCCTGTGTCCTACAACTTACACCCCTGGAAATGTGTCACAACTTCATTGCTGGTTTGTATCCAGGTTTCACGTGGACGTGTGGCAGGACATTACAAACACACTGGACACGTCACCTTCTTCCTGACCGGTTTTCTAGGACTCTACCGTCTAGACAGCTACACCTCTTCTTCTGAGGTGTGAGGGGAAGAGCAGTACGCTTACACACACTGCATTTCAGGGTCTTTGGGGGCAAAAACAGCCGTTTGTTATTGTGACTCACGTGCTACTGACTTCTTGACTTCTTAACCTGCTCCAGCAGAGCAAAACCTGCACCGCCAACTATGTCAAAATCTGCCAAGCGCCGATCAATCGTCACATGCACACCCAGCCTTGTCCGACACCTCTGCTGTGACTGTTTTGGAGTGTTCCACTGGGCACGACTGCCATTTTACACAACTACACGCTGGAAATCAAACGTCTGCGATACTCACGCGAGCACACATTCGATCGTCACCACGCACAGACCGTTTCACAGGCCGCTTCGTTGTAACTCCACCTGACGTTGATATCCGCTTAGGGGATTTTACGTCCCCGTTACGGGGGGGGGGGGGGGCTGGCCGCGGCTTTGCTCCCAAGAGCGTCATGGACAACGCTACCGCATTCGGAAGCGGCTCGAAATAGGTTACGAAACGAATCGTCCGGAGCGGGGTCAGTCTGAGCAACACTCAGTGGCAGGCTGCCTTTCTGCTCATCAAGCCTGCATCTCAATTAGCCCTGTAATAATGACAAGGCTGCTTCCCGGGGTGCAGCCTCCGGTCCCTGCCCCCACCCCCGATCGACCGGGCTTACCGTAAGCCGCCTCTCGCCCCACGTCGCTCTGCACGTACGAGATGACCCCCACGCCGGTCGCCAGCAGCCCGTTGCGGAACCAGGAGAGGAAACCTGAGGAGGGCACGGGGAGGAGTTGGAGTTGGACCTTCCCCCGCGCAGCCCCCCGCCCCCTCCCAAAGGGGCCCCCGCGCTGACCCGTCTCGTGCGCCTTCCGCAGCAGCCACGCGTCCGCCTTGTCGAGCTCGGACACGGGCGGCGGCGCGGAGGGGCCGCGGCCCGAGCTGCAGCGGAGCCCCCGGGGGGGCCGGCGCCCGGCCGCGCCCCGCAGCACCGCCCCGGCCACCCGGCCCCACCAGCCCATGGCGGCCTGTGGCCGCCGACACCGCTGCCTCCAGCCCGCCCGGCCGCGGCCGCACACATTGGCTGTCCGCGCCGTCACTCGTCCAGACCCCGCCTCTCTGCGCAGCCGATAGGCCGCCGTGCGGGTCGAGACTCGCCTCGTGGGAGGTGAGGCGCATTCCCATAGGCTGCTTGCTGTCTCAGTGAAAAGAGGTCCCACCCACTCCCGGAAGGAGCAAGAGCGCTGCGTGGGGATTGGCTCACAGCTGTCAGTTGGGCGGGGCGAGGAACGACTTCCTTTGGCTGACAGGCCGAGCCCCCTATGGGCATACGCGTTGCTTCAGAAAAGGCGGGTCTTTATCCGCGCGGTGCCCTATCAGCGAGCAGAAGGGGCCCTCTCCGATACACTGCTGCAGGAGAAAAGCCCAGCGTGTTGTGAAGCAGTCAGCTCGCTCTGTCAGTCCAAGCAAGACCCACCCATCCCCGGAAAGAGCGGTGTGCTGCAAGCTGATTGGCTCAATTCTCTGTGGGTGGTGGGAACAGAAAGGCATGCTGGGAGTTGTAGTCCCCCCCTCAGAAAAAAAGTTCACCGCCTCTGAGGTAACCTGTACGCCCATAGGCTATTCGCCCTGTCGGTCAAGCGAGGCCCCGCCTACTCAGGCAGCGCGCCGCAAGGGGATTGGCTCGCTGATGAGGGGCGGGCAGAAAGGCATGCTGGGAGTTGTATTCCGCTGGGTCCCCTCCCCCCAGCCAGGTGTCCGCACCTCTCACGGGAGCCTTCGAGGACCGAGCCCGCGCCCTCGCTGGGGACGGCCATCGTCACCATCATCATCGTTACTGCATCATCTTGGGCCGCGAGCGACACCCGCTCTCGGCACCCGTGGGCCTCGATCATCCCAAACCCCCAAACGCCCTTCGCCGAGACCAGCCTCCCCGCCGTCACGAGGGCCCCGAGCAGCAGAACTGACCCGGCGCGTACGTTCCTGTCACGTCAGAACGAGAACATCCACATTTAGGGTCCTTTCCTCCCATCCCCACGACAGACCGGCTGGTTCTTACGGGGCTTGATGCTGAGCCGCGTTACTTTTGCTGCTGGAGGCCCCTCCGACTGCGAGGCCCTGAGCCACCGGTTAGGCAGTTTAAGCCTCAATCCGGCGCTAATCCCGAGGCTCCTGGACCAGCCGCGACTGAACAGCAGTGCGCTGGAGACAAGGACGGACGGATCCAGCGCCGGCGCTCGGAGCTGTTCGTCCAGCTGGGGGCAGGGCAGGGTGTTTTCGGGGGGGGGATCCAGGGTCTCGGACACCTCCGCAGATGGAGACCACACCGCCTCTCTGGCTAGCCGGTCCCCGCGCTTCACCGCCTTCCAAGTGAGAGAGTTTTCCTAATATCCAACCTCAACTTGCCTTGCTGCAGCCTGCGCCCATTGCTCCTTGCCCTGTCATCTGCCCCCACCGAGACCAGTTCAGCTCCACGGGATTTGGGTCTCGCTTTCCCTTGGGTCTTGTTTAAACCCCCTTCCCTCGGTCCTGGCGGGGGAGGGACGATGCCTCTCGCCGCATGCCAGGACATTCGGCGAGTCTGGATTATCCTCGGAAAACCTAATGTACGGCAGTAGGATTCGCACTCAGCCCCTTGCCATCTGGGAGCCGCACGCTTCCGGATGCTCTTGCCCAGGCCGCTCCTTTGCTGGGCGGCAGGTCGTAATTCAGAGGTCCTGGGCGGTCTGCATCCGGCGCAGCCAGGACCCCGGTCCTCGTGCAGGTCCGGGGCTCTCGTACGCCCTCAGACCTTGGGGATGACGCCAGCGGCAGGGGTCGCACCACGGTGGCTGGGAGGTTTGCTGATGGGCTCCCAGCCGCAGGGGAGACCTTGCCACACGTGCCAATTAAATAGCAACCGGCTATGAAGTTAGTGCAGATTTTCAAGGTCTATCCTTCTAGCTGGCTGGAGCTTTTTATCCCGCTTTAGCTACTTTTCAGGTGTTGCTGGTCTCAAGGTCATCGTGCAATTAACCCATTGATTGCACGACTCTTGGAATGCGTAGAGGTGGCTGGAGTCCCTTGGGAAAGAAGAATTGCGCTAGTATTTTTTCATTGTCAAAAACCAAGTGAAAGGTAAGGGCTGTATTTTCTGATGGGTCTAAGAGCAGGACTTTGAGTCTGCAAACTTGGAAAACCACTGGCCTTGCTTAATACTGGTGGCCCTTCAGTCCCTCCTCTCTCTTATCCTCTCTTGGGTAACTAATCCCAGTTCTTCCAGCCCTTCCTCCTATGCCCCCTGATCTGCTTCAACAGATGGGGGGAAGGCAAATGCCTTCTGAATGTGCGTGTCCTGGAGAACAAACGTGCCATCTCTCCACCCTTGGCTTTTATGCTGGAGTATCTGACGAAGTGAGTCTCAGCTCACAACTGCTTCTGCTATATATCTCTATCTCTATCCTTACTTTGGTTAGTCTGTAAGGTGCGACCGACTGTGCCTTTGGCTTGACTTCAGACAAACACGGCGAGCTACATCTCTCTATTCTGAAGGCCAGTGCAGAAACCGTTTGCATAGCACTTGTAGGGGACTCTTCTGGTCAGGATAACCAAAGTTTTACCTCCTCTATGTGACAGGGCTGCCAACTGTCCAGTATTGCCCTGGAGTCTCCAGGCACTAGATAGACATCTCCAGGAGATGCTGAGAGTCACCCAGGAGATAAATGATAGGGCATTCATAAAAATAAATATAAAAAGTTGAATCTAATTTTGTACAGTAGTCCTGTGGATGTTTAAAATGTAATAGTCAGGTGCATTTTAGAGCTCAGTAGATCAGTCATTGATGACACTGTCATGCCACAAAACATCCCCAAATAGATTCAGACAGGATGGGCAACCCTAGCACTTGAGGCAGACAGGTTGGCCCTAGTTCCCTCACACATGCTTGTTTTATCCCAGCAGGGGCTGCCAAGGGGAGTTTTTCCTTATTGTCCATGCTGTCAAAGGAGGAACAGGCCTGACTGTGCAAACTGCTCCTCTCCTGCAAACAGGGTTTCACTTGCCCATTTGACTAGTCAGCAGGGCAGCATTCATTCACAATCCTTGAGCACTTCTTAGGTGCTTGCTGAAAAGGTGGTTTGCTCTGGCCAAACACATGGCAGAAGAGCTGTTTCTTTTTCACTCCTTTGCTGTTTGACTCCTTGTTTTGTATTAGTTGTGCACAAGAGAGCAGCAAAGCTTAAACTTTGAGCCTTTGCTGTTGCTCTGCAGGTTTGGTGGGCTAGATCCTCTCTGTTTCCAGGTGCTTTCTCTTACTTCCAGATCCATTCTTGTAAAACAGTAACCTGGACCTCATTATGAGCAGCTGGAAAGACACGAGTTGTTGTAGAAACCACTGACCAGAAGGGGTGAGAACAGAAGACCTAGTGTCAGGAAACTGTCATAGGAAGGAAGGAAGACAAAGGAGAGAGAATTGGGAGCAGAGAAGGAGGGCAGTAGCTGGAAAAGAAAGCAGAGCATCGAAACACAGGATTGCCTTGGAGTCTCCAGGAATTAGATAGAAATCTCCAAGACATCCTGAGAGTCACCCGGGAGATAAATGCTAGGGCATTCATTAAAATAAATCCCATATGTCCAATGTATTCAGTAGTCCAGTCGGAAAGACTCCCTACCACTGTGCCCAATGATGTGATTTAAAAAGGGAATTGCACCCAAAACTAGTTGTGTTAGTAGCTCAGATTGATATTAGAATCCTAGAAAATGAGGGTTGGAAGGGAGCTCAGGAGGTCACATCTAGTGCAACCCCTGCTCCAAGCAGGACCAGCCCCAACTCCATCATCCCAGCCCAGGCTTTGTCTACCCAGGTCTTAAACACCTCCAATAATGGAGGCTGTACCACCGCTCTGGGTAACCTGTTCTAGTGTTTCACCACCCTCCTGAGAGAGCTTTTTCTAATACCCAACCTCAGCATCCATTGCTACAACTTGAGCCCATTGCTCTTTGTTCTGTCCAGCGCAGAACAAGCCCAGCTCCGTCCCAGGCCCCTGCAGGGAGGTGACGGCTGCTATCAAATCTCCCCTCATTCTTCTCTTCTGCAGACTCAATTAGCCCCGTTCCCTTAGCTTCTCCCCAGAAGTCACACTGTATTTATAAATATATATTCCACCAGTAGGAAAGGGCTGGCTACATAGTTGTAGAGAATGGTTGCTCCGATTTTTGCAGAGGTTTGCTGTTCATTCTACACACAAAAAAACGAGCCCATTACACTGAAAAGAAGACCAGATTTTCAAATCTGATGTTTAGAAATAGGTCTTGTATCTGAGGAAAGAGTACAAAACCATGCTGCCCAAACTGGCAAACACAAGCACAGACTCTTCATCTCTGGAGATTTTTAACACCCAGGTAGACAAACTCTGGTTGGGATGATGTAGTTGGGGCTGGTCCTGCTTGGAGCAGGGGGTTGGACCAGATGTGACCTCCTGAGGTCCATTCCCTCCCTCCTTGTATGTGATTCTGTGATTCCTTATTTCTGGATGCCACACGCTCGGATTAAACCTGGATAGAAACCAGCCGTAGAGTTGGTATGCATGTTCAAGCTCTACCTCTGTAGCCGGTTGGCTCTTTCTATAGCTGGATGGCTATTTTTATGGCAGGATAAATACATTGCATGTGCAGCCGATGTAAATCTATTGCATGATTCACCAGAGAATCGCATAATTGACGCAATGTGTGGCAGGGGACTGTACAGCCATCTTGTCGGATTTTGTGCTGGGGTTGGCAAGGGCTCTCAGGTTCTCTAAGGAAGGATCAGACCGAAACTCCACGGGTAGGCTAGCGTTTGGGACAGGAAGCGCACTGCCTGCCCACCTCGGACACCTTCCCCATGGCTGGGATTTTGGTTGCGCACGTACTCAACTGTGTAGCATAAAGTAAAGGGAAGGGGCTTTTAAAAAAAAGGCACAACACATCATTGTTCTTGAAAAGGGCATTTATACAAGGCACAGTAATGACAGGGAGGTAACAAAAGGAGTAAAATCAGGCAAAATACAGTCAACTGCGAATTCAAGCTTGAATAGTTAACATCAACATATGTTTTGCCTCTTGTTGTGGAATTTGCTAGTTGGGGTCCAAGCCCCGAAACCTCAGGTTCATGACACAGACAGTCCCATGGAGACCTCCTGGTTTTGCCTGGGCTCCAAGCTGTCGCTGCCGTGCGCAGCATCCCCAGGAGCACAGTGATGTTGGGTGTGCCCAGGCCAGCTGCTTCTTCGAGAAGTCAGACACCAACGGTGCTGGAGCCCATCAAAGAAAAACATCCCAAGAAAACACTGTGATCAGCCATCGAAATGCAGGACCTGGTCCCTTCAGCCCTTGTAATTGCAGTCGTAAAGAGCAGTAACGAGAATCGTGGCCACAAAGGAAAGGAGAAGGCGGAGGGGGCTCTTCCTGGGATCTCCCGAGCAGACATTAACAACCGTCCAGCAGCAGGACGATGGCCACCTTGGCCTCCTGGTTTCCCTGTGGCAGGTTTGGGTGTGATGTTGGGTGTCATGACAAGGTTGGTGGCAGTTTTGTGAAGAAGGTCAATGCTGGGTTTGTCTGGGCTGGTCTGGATGGGCTGATGCTGCCTCAGGCAGGGGTTGGACTGGATGTGAGCTCTGGGGTTCCTGCTCGCCTGACTTCTTGTTGATTCTATGATTATTCACATGCATAATTACAGAAAGGACTATCATTCAGCAATTAGTCTCTACAGCCAAAGTAGCACACGCTCAATGAGCTAATGCCTCACCCAGCACAAATGTCTTATCTTGCAAGCCAGACCGATACCCGTGCCTCTATGACCGAGGTCTACAACACCATGAAGGGCGTGCACCAAGTGAGCAGGGAGCTGTTGTTCACCTTGTCCCAGACTACTCGACTGAGGTAACAACCAATGAATTACAAAGGTTTAAAACTAACAACAGAAAGGACTTTTTTCTTGTACACAATACACCATTAAGGTGTGGAATTCAGCACCCCAGGAAGTGGTGGAGGCAGAGAGCGTAGCCAGGGTCAGAAATGGGCTGGAGACATTCGTGGATCTCTTAGTGGCTCTGTTAATTGGAAAGGTTGGAGACATTTCCTTTGGCATCTCTAGGTCAGTAAGGATGGGTGCCAGGAAGTACTGAATAGGGGATTGGTCATATCTGGCTTAATGCTCCCCCTGTAGAGTATCTTCTTTTGTCACTGTTGGAGATGGGATGCAGGGCTAGATGGACCAGGGGTCTGACCCAGTCCAGGAGTTCTGACGCTCTTACACTCTTCCGAAAAGACAGGAAAAAGCAAAGCATGATATGAGACTGTACCAGATTAGACATCCTCCTTTTCAATGGAAATCTTTAAATCAGGAGTGGCATTTTTTCTTAGTCCTCGTATCAGCTCCAGTTTCCTCTTTAAAGAATGGTCCAAGCTGATGATATTTTTATGCACTTCAATATCTTTGACTTTAAACTTATGATTCAATAGTAGTGCTTCAAAAACGTCTGGGTCACTGTCGAGTTCCAGAAGACTTTTTATGTAGGTTTTAATTGTGTCCAGTTCCTTTTTATTGTCATTGAAAACCTGCAGTAAGGATTGTTCCAAATAGTTGGACTTTTCCTCTGCTTCTTCTATACTGTTTGTTTTTTCCATTTTGCTCTTTTCCAGCTTCAGTTTTATGCTCTGTAATTCATCCTCTGCACACTGCAGAACCCAGCTCAGCCGGCAAGGCCAGGAGTTAGCGAGAATGACCCAATCTCTCACAGCGTCATGTTGTTTTTTCCTGTCTGTTCTCTCCCAGACAAGCAGCTCAATGGTTATTGTATTCAGTATTCTCTCCAACTGAATCTTATTACCAGGGAGCCTTTTTTCATGACATATTGATTCAAGGTCATGAACAACTTCGTTTTTTGTTTGTTTGAACTTGCAAGAACTTTCATCCTCTTGATATTCTGTATCAGTTGCGTAGCCATAGGCTGGACAAGGGTTTGAATCACCTTTTTCTTGCCTGTGTTCCCTGAGGATGTGTAATTTGGTACGGGCGTTCATCTGAGGCACTGAGAAAGGCAGACTTATGATTCGGTTCAGGTATTCGTAGCCATTGTTGAACATATTACTGGACTTTTCTATACACTCCACCATGATTTGCGGGTCAACGGCCAGGATGGAGATGAAGGGGGCTTCCTTGTCTGAGAGGAGGATGTTGACTGCGTCCAGAACTCCGACCACCTTGTCTGGGGTGCAGATGTCCAAGTCGTTAATCAGCAGCACCACCCGAATGTCCCTTTGCTGACAGAATGACTTAAACTGTAGGAAATTGGTCAAGACCTCAACTTCGGTTTTAACACAGTGCATGAAACCCAGTTGGTCACTCATGTTTGTCCTGTTCATTTTCTTCTCAAGACCTCTTTTCACGGTAAAAAAACAATTGTAAAGTACAGGCAAGATAAACATGCTGCTCTCAGTAATGATACCAGCTATCATTGCATAGACCCCATATGGTCTGACGTACATAATGCACAAAACAAGGCCTATCACCAACAGGGGCAGAAGATAAACACAAAAAACCACGACCTTATACCACTTTGTCCAAAGCCATTGGTTTGTCTCATTTTTTGCTTTTTCCCTACAGACCCTGAAGATGCTCAGAGGTAGCTTGTATTTGCTTTCAATGGTGTCGCAGAGTGTGGTGATCATCCCGGCCCAGGTGTGGTCACAGCCTATGTACTCCCAGGTGCTGAAATCTATAAAGATGTACTGAGTGTGCCGACATTGATTTTTCTTCTGAACTGTTTGGCTGAACATTATGTGACCGATAAGGCAAAGCCATGTCCACAGACGCTGTAAGCAGTTGGCTCTCTGCTTATTTATACCTTTTTTTTGCGCTTTGAAATGCAGGTGATCTGCAGGGAAAGAAAAGGGGAAGAACAAATAATTGACAGCGCCTTCATTACCCTCATGCGGAGACTCAGTGGGTTTTAGCTACTGTCTATGGACAAGGAAAGGATGGAGAACTAGAAGCAGGTTTCTAGAATCAGGCAGTGTGCTCAGCTCCTCTTCTTGTTTAGCCTAATAAAGTATTATTTGTCTCCTCTATTTCCCTTCAGCTAAAGGATCCTGTAGCAGGCTGGCTGGGGCTACAGGCCAGCTGCAAGCTGCTACAACTGATTGCGGGCCTGGCTAGGAGAACTGGACCAGCTGCAGAGGACAGTCAGCTCGTCCACAAGAAGCTAAAAGGCTCCTGGGAAAAGGATCTGGAGAGAGAGACTGCCAGGGGGAGACAGCCAGAGGGACAGAAGGCTGCCAGAGAAGCCAGGCTAGCGGTGACAAAACCAAGCCAGGCCAGCTCAGGGGGTCTGGGATGAGACCCGGGTGCTGCAAGGCTGGAAGCTGCAGCTCTGCACCAGGGAACTCATGCCAGAGGGAGAGAAGGAAGACAGCGGTGTTGGGAGAGCAGCATGGAGCCGTAGTTACCATCTCAGGGCCTGGGAAGAGGCCGTAGGGCTGTGAGTTAACACTGTATGCACGACAGTATGTTTGGGTTAGGCAGGACTGAGGTATGTTCTGGTGTCCCTGAGAGGAGAGTGTGCCCAGGAAATCACGGACTGAGCAGAAGGGTGAAGATGGAGTGAGTTAAGCCACACCCTGAATCCGCTATAGTCTGCAACATGGCAGAAGGGAGGATAGTTTGAACATGAGGAACATTCAAAAGGAGAGAGGGTCGTTCACACCTGTGCAGTAGAGAGATTCGCAGGAATCAGGGAGATGATAATGAGCCATGAAGTCAAGTGACTCCCTCCCTGGTGCCTGGATAGAAATGCCACTGCCCCTCCAGGCCGTTGGGCTTAAAATTTGGGTGGAGCAGGAATCCAAAGGGGTGCGACTGCAGCAGTGCCCCTCCCTGGATCCACCTTGGATAGTAAAATCATGTCCTCCTTGCAGAGGTCACATAGGGCCTGCTGCTTTGTGGAGAGAGGGGACGCTACAGGAGAGGCTCCCTTCATTTCCCCAGTGCCACCTGCCACCTCAGCTTTGTACCATTCAGGTCCCTGCTTTGAGATCACCTCCTGTTTTCTCCAGTGATTCTCACCTTTGATGATCTCAAGGAGCTTCTTTTTACCATGTCCCCACTGGGCATATAATCCCACTGTCACTGGAGGTGGGGAGTAGTGCAGGACCTCAGCCAGGGCTCGACAGTATTCATACTCAAAGAAGAAATCTACGTGAATAGAGATCGTAGAGAAGTCAGACCTCCAGAGGTGCCATCTAGTCCAACCCCTGCCTGAGGCAGGACCAGCCCTGTCAAAACCGCGGTCAGCCCTGACAGCACAAGACATCGCACCTGCCCCTGCCCCAGAGAAGGCAAGGAGGCCACGACAGCCAGTATCCCACTGCTGTAAAAGGGTGTTAAATACGCTTGAGACATCCCAGATAGAGGCTGTGCCCCCCACTACAGCTGACAACAAACCCCACCTTGAGTCTGTACCAATTTGACTAGGGGGAAAATCTCTTCCTGACCCCAAATACAGTGTCAGTTTGACCCGGAGCAGGGGCCAGACCCTCCAGCCAGGACCCTGTGGGGTTGGTGCCACCAGGAGCATTGGCTCAGCCCAGTCCCATCCCCAGCCTGGGGTGCAGCAGCACCCAGCACCTCTGCGGGAGGCTTAAAACCCTCTGCCACATGGAGCAGAAAGGGCCCGGGGGGGGGGGGGCAAAGGCAATAAAGACAAAGGAAAAGCAAAGTCAGACTCTGGGAAAACCAAGAACTTCCCACGTCAGAGCATTCTCCCGGGCAGGGAATTCTTCCCCAGGACTCGGTGGCTGGGCTGAGGCCATGTGGCAGTGCTTCTGCTGGGCAACACAAAGTGGCCTTTGTGGACAAGAGAATCCAGCCCAGTCTTCCCACAGGACACAGCCCTGTCTCCAGCCACCCTGAACCCCCTGATTAGGATCCTCCCTGGGACCAGTTCAGAGCTCAGTCAAAAATAACAACCTGATATGATGTGCTGGGCTTCAGCCAGCCACTTTTTCATCCACCCTGACTCATGCCCACTTTGGCTAGGAACAGAGGTTGCATTTGTCCCAGGACAAGTTGGATCTGTATCTGTCCTGGAACAGAAACGTCCTGAGATTGGCCTGTGCACACATTGCTCTGCTAATCAGGGTTTAACCAGCTGCTGAATGTGCTGTTACTTTCTGGCCATTGATGCCACAGTGAGATCCCAAGATAACAACTGAAAAGCACTTTGCAATGTCCTGGGAGAAACTAGTTGTACTTTTTACCCTGGGACCCTTTCTAGGATTGATCCTGGGGCAGCAAATGTGGATATCTGAACCAGTGTACTTTGTCTTGGGATTAAACAGTTCATCCCAAAATAATTGTAACCTCTGCTTGTAGCCTTTGTGATATTGATCTTATATCATGTTACCCATGAGCTCAGAGCCTGACCCCCAGTTATTGGGTATAATGTCTAGACACCACACATACACAACAAGCATCATATGCGAGTCCTTCTCAGTTTTTACTTTTAAGGAGCTCACAAATGGATTCTTCTGTGAAATCAGAGATCTACAAACCTGCCTTCTCTTCCCTGTTTGTAAGGGCTTCTCTGTCCTGTAAACTGTCAGGCTTCATTTCTTCAGAGCTCCCAGACTGACGTTCACCAGCTGCTGAGCTGCACGAAAGAGACAAACACAGCACCGAGGAGTTACAGAAAAAGGAATGACTGCATTTGGCCTGTTTGAAGGAAGTCTCCTCGGCTGCTCTGGTAAAGTCCACATTGCTTTGATGAAAATATTCATCATCTCATCATGTAGTCAGACAACAGTGCGATTATCTGAGGGTGTGAGGCTAGGTGCCTCGTTCCAGCTCAGAGCGGGCCTTGCAGAATACAAGCAATATATAAGAACACTGATCTTGGAAGAAAAGCTATGAATTCCCATTGAGGCTCCTGAACACCTCTGGACACCCGGCCTGGTGCCGTGTCTAGACTGAGCTCGAATGCCATCCTTCAGATGGCTAAAGAGGATGCCTGATACAGCCACATGCTACACTCAGATTTCCTCCCCTAAAATTAGGTGCTTTGGGGGTTACTTTCATCCATCCAGGATGTTGGGAGTCTTGCTACTCATGTCAAGTAGCTGCAATGCATCTTTTGTTTTCCACTCTACTGAGCATTTTTGGGTATGTTCAGGAGTGAGTTGGAAAGACACTTGGGATGGTTTAGGCAGGGCTGAGCCTGCCCTGAGCAGGGTGCTATACTAGATAGGACCTCATGCGTTCCCTTCCAACTGGACTTCCCCAGCATCCTATGGAGGGATGAAGGAAGGTCGTGAACTGGGAAAGAGGGGTGTGAACAGAAGCCCTTAGAAGATGAGAAGAGCAGTAGAGTGAGCAATCTAGGTAGTAGCAGAGCAAGACTATTCAAGAGCGGGGTAGTTAATGCCTGTGAAATGAGGGAGAGCATTGGCACCATTGGAAGGTTGTAAGGAGCTCTAAAGCTGCCCTCCGTACTAAGACCAGATATTTTCTTTTGCTGTCCAGAGAACAGCACCCAGATATAATGGCGAGGGACCACTATCGAGGTCCAGACAGAAGAGCAGCGTATGAGTTACTTATTTTTGTGGTCAACGCTGCGTCAGAGACTGGACAACTCTCCCTCTGCAAAGGAACCGCTGCGAAGGGGAGCCAATGAGAGGATTAAACTTTACGTCCACGGCTCACTTGTAGCCTAGCACATCGGAGCACGGTGAGCAAGAAGTTTTTCATCTCATATCCCATTAACACAGTTGTTGCTGTGAATCCACATCTCTGCTGAATTTTGCAGGGAGTAGAGGGGCAGGACTCTACTGTCCCTTCTGTTTTTAAGCAATTCCTGTCCCCTGGAGATGCACTGGCGGTGTGAGGAGATATCCAAAGAGAAGAGGATTCTTTCCCTCTAGTAGGTGGGTCAGTGTCCAGTTTTTTGGCCCCCTTGGGAACAAGGCAAGAACCATGGGTGGATCTAGGATTTTGAAAACAGGGGTGCAGATAGCATTGTACATCTACACAGATAATACAACACATATTTTTCTCTGGTTCATGAGAAACTAGAAGCATTACTAATATTCTGGGGGCCCAGCGCTGTGTCATTCCCTTTTAGATCAAAGCAGAAGTGAATATAACTATTGGAATGGGCACAGATTGGCTGGGTTAGATATTAGGTTTGAAAAGATGCAACGAACTGGACCAGGAAAAGTCAAGTTGGGAAAAGATATTGTCTCATTAGTCCTGGAGTCATTGTAGTTAAAGAGGATGTCACCTGAGGGCAGCCATGATGCTTCCTCTATGCTGCCTGGCCCCCACTCCTGGGTGTCATCCTGGGACTCATCCTGGGACTTACCCAGAGACATCCAGGGTCTCATCCTGCTTCCTTTCCTGCTATGCCTTGATGTAAAGAGGTAATGCTGGTGAGCCTAGGGTGGGCTTGCTCACTCACGCTCTCTTGCAGTCTCTCGCACTCTCTCTCTCCCTCACAGACCCTGCGTGGTTTAAGGGCTAAATTTGTGACCTCCTTCCACCCCTACAGCTATGCCCATGCCTCACGGGTATTACTGATTGTCACTTTGACAGGGCAACTTGACCTCAGTGCAGTGTTTGGCCCCTCGAACCTCAAAGCCTTTGTCAGGGCATTGGCCCCCTTTTCTGGCTGCATTTAGCTTTTTCCCAGGTCCACTGCACTGGATTTTGGCTCTGGGATACCAGCTGCTATCTTGGCCTTTCCGGGCTCTGGTCTTCTGGCTCTGGACATCCTCCTTGGGCTCTGGCTGTGGGTCTCCCAGCTTCAGGCCAACTTTTTTGCCTATCCTGGTTCAAGCTCTGGGTCTTTCAACCTCAGGCTGAACCTGTTGCTCCTTCTGGGATTGGGCTTCAGCCCGACTGGTCTTAGGCGCGCCTGTGCCTTACACCACTACCCCTAGCAGGGCTCACAACCTAGCGTGCCCATCAGGTGCCTCCCTGCAGCCTCCTCTTCACCCCTTATAGCCACAGCCATCCCACTGGGCCAAAGCTTAAATCACAACAAAAAATCCAAGCCAGGACTTCCCAACCAAAAGTACCTGTTTTAGTTCTGAGTCGTTACCCCACTCAAGGCCCTCAGCTCCTCTTACCTCTCCAGACAAGTCCAGGGAGCAGCTCAGGTACCCGCCAGCCGCCTTCTGCAGGTGTGTCACTCAGGAGCTCCTCTCCCTGCAGCAGGCAGGGCGTGATTGCCTGCTCCAGCTCAGCCCCTGGGTTTATATGCCTGAAAGCCATGCCCTTTCTGTCACATACCTTCCCAAGCCCACTTGCGGGTTTTTCCTGTGAATTGAGGAGTAGCAGGTTAAGATTGCTGAAGTGGGAGGAGCCCCTGGGTCCCCAGTGGTCCTCCTCCTCCCTTCCACTATACCCAAGTAACAGGGTTTGGCTCCTCTGCTACAGTACGTCTCAGATACAAGTCCATAAAACAAAGTCTTTCCTTTTTGAGTGTCTTGGCAATGCCTCTGATACTTCACTGTCAGTCATGTCTACACTTGGGGGAACGTGACCGCACCTGAGATAAGGGTTTTAGCCAGAGCTAGAAAGCAGCCTGCAGGGCTGGGGAATAGGGGAGAGAGAGTCCCAGGAATGGCTAATATTCAATCTAAGGGGTAGATTGAATAGTGGAACAGCAGGACCTTTAAAAAGGTTGTTAACACCCCTGGAGTGAAATAAGCATCCAGAATCAGGGGGACGACAATGAGCCATGAAATCAACTGTCTCCTTCCTGCTGCCTGGGCAGAAATGTTGCTGGTCCTCCAAAGCAGTTGGTTTGAAAGTTTGGGTGGCGCAGGAACCATCCACCCCTTCCCCGTGGATGCAGCACTGGCCAGATCTCAGGACTTTCCCTTCACGGGCCAGCACCCTGACCTCTGGGCTGCAGCGTGACCTGTGCTCCTGCTTACCTAGGGGGTTTCATGCCAGTTGCACAGGTTTAGAGCTGTAAAGGAGCCTAGCTTAGTGTTACCTTCAGCCAAGGGTCTCCAACCATTTTAGACTCAAGGCTCATAAGAATACAAGAGCTGCCATGTACGGAGTCAGACCAGACGTCCATCTTGCCCAGTCTCCTGTGTCACACGGTGGCTGGAAGGGGGACTGAACTGGTTCTGAGCAGCGATTATCCTCCTGCTCATCTCTCACTTGCAGCCTCCAAGATTTAATTTGTTTGATACGGTCTCCCCCAAGGTTCTCACAGGCAAGCAAAGGATGTCTGGGTGGGATGAGTGGACCATAGGGTGGACAGAAAGCTCCCTGGCTTGTTGGGCTCCGACAGCTCCATGTCTAGCTGGCAGCTGACATCAAGTGGAGTGCCCCACGGGTTGGTCCCAGGGCTGGTTTTGTTCAATGTCTTCAATGACCTGACCATGGGATGCAGTGCACCCTATGCAAGTTTGCAGGGGAGACCAAGCTGGGGTCAGTAGTAGATACACTGGAGGACAGGGCTAGGATTGAGAGACCATAAGAAATCTCACAAGGTTTAATAAGGAGAAGTGTGAAGTCCTGCACTTAAGAGGGAACATTGCTATGCACAGGTACAGGCTGGGGCGATGGGCTGGGCAGCAGCTCTGCAGAAAAGGACTGGGGGTGACAGGGGACAGAAGCGGACTGAGTCAGTGGGGTGTCCTTGTTGCCAAGAAAGCTACCGGCATCCTGGGCTGCACTGGTAGGAGTGCTGCCAGACGATCCAGGGAAGTGATTCTTCCCCTTTATTTAGCATGGGAGAGGCCACATCTGGAGTCCTGTGTCCAGTTGTGGGCCCCCCCCTACAGAAAGGGGGCCCACTACTCTCTCACTAGGAGGGCTGTAAAGCACTGGACCAGGCTATGCAGTGAAGTGGCGGAGTCTCCATCCTTGGAGGTTTTTAAGACCCCAATAGAGAGAGCCTTGGCTGAGCTGATCTAGTTGGGGACGGTGCTGCTTGGAGCAGGGGGTTGGACTAGATGTGACCACCTGAGGTCCCTTCCAGCCCTCCTTGCCTAGGATGCTGTGATTCTGCATGGGGAGAACAATCAAGCATCAGCGACTACCTCCTTGCCGAGGTCCCCAACTTCCATTTCAACTGTGTGAACTGTCCTGGCAACAAGCACTTGGCCCACCAAACTGGACTCTTGGCTCTGTGTTTTTGCCTCTCCAGCCCATCCTAATCCAGGAGGACAGAGGCATAGCTGACCTGTTAGCTACTTTGAGGGAAGCTCACAGGTGTGGTGCCCTAGGTGCGTCCTTCCCAGTAAGTACCAGTCCCCAGGTATGTCTGTTCCAAGGAAAAGCCAAGCCAGGTTTAACAGCGGTAGTGTCCTGGGAAGACATATCATCATGGATTTCTAAGAAAAGTGATATTGGAGCTATTAAGTCAGAAACCAGTCTTACTTCATTGTTTTCACTTTGCTGGAACTGCACAACAGACTCCAATTTGGCAAAAACAACAGTTTCCCCGCCCTGATTGGGTGGGGACACGCTGGTCTCTGCTCTGACTAGTCCCCCTGTACTCACATACCTGCCAGTGTAGGTATCACTCTCTCCTGCCTTTGCACGGAGCAGCTACCTCCCATTAGAATCACAGACAAGGAGGGCTGGAAGGGACCTGGGGGGGTCACATCTAGTCCAGCACCTGCTCCTAGCAGGACCAGCCCCAACTCCATCATCCCAGCCAAGGCTTTGTCTACCTGGGTCTTAACCACCTCCCAGGACGGAGACCCCACCACCACCTCTCTGGGGAGCCTGTTCCCGTGCTTCACCACCCACAGAGTGACAAAGTTCTTCCTCATATCTAACTTAAACTTCCCTTGCTGCAACTTGAACCCATGGCTCCTTGCTGTCATCTGAGAACAGCCAGATAGTTACCGCTGTCAGTTTGGTGGTCAGACCCCCTGGGCCATCCCTTCCAGGCTCAGCTACCTGCAGTCTTCTTCATCTCCATGCACCAGAGTTTTGCTAGCACTTGGAAGGTCCATTGTAGTTCACAGCTTGCAAGAAGACACGCCAGGGACCTGATGTAGTGACAACCCATCAGTGGCCGGCCATCACCAGGTGACACCCCTCCACCCCCTGCAGCACAAACAGGAAAAGCCCCCACTTGCACCAAAGCAATATGCTTCTGCTTGAAGGTGGAGAAGGCAGCTGGGATCGTCGGGAAGTCAGGATGGAAGAGAGCCCACGTCTACTGCAGCCCCTTGCTGAGGGTAGGAGCAGCCCTGACTAAAGCATCCCAGCGCTGGGTCTGTCCAGCCTGCCTTTGGGCATGTCCAGGGATGGAGATGACCCCACCTCTCTGGGCAGCCTGTTCCAATCCTCAACCACCCGTAGAGTCAGGGTGTTCTTCCTCTCCAGACTCAGTTTCCCCTGCTGCAGCTGGACGCCATTGCTCCTAGACCCGTGCCCTGCAGCCACAGAGAAAAACCCATCTCTCCTCTCTGTCCACATCACTCTTGAAGGCCGGGATCAAATCTCCCCTCAGTCTCCTCTTCTCCAGACTCAATCACCAGAGCTCTTCCAGCCTTTCCTCATCAGTCCTGCTTTCCAGGTCTCTGGTTTGGTTCATGTGTGCTGGACTCTTTCCAAACTGCCCCCCTCCTTGCGGCAGGGAGAGGCCCCAAACTGGGCATAATACTCCCGGGGAAGTGTCCCCAGGGCCACACGGAGCGGGAGAATCACTTCTCTTGATTTGCAGGAGACTTTCCTGTTAATGCCACTCAGGCTGCGGTTGGCTTTTCTTTTTGCTGTTGGCTCACCTTCAGCCTTGCTGTAACCCCCGAGTCCTCTGCCCCTTTCCCCAGGATGTGTTTGGGGTGGTCTGGTCTAGTCCATGTCTCTGGTAAACAGCCACGGACAGGCAAACCATTGTTTAGTGGGATAACTAATCTGTAAACAGTGAATAATCCAGGGCCAATATCTAATTTCACAGTAACTAAGGTCATGTTGGCTGTTATGGGTGTTGGACTGGCACTACCACATGGTTATCATATACTTAAGCAAACATACTAATTGTACAGAAATTAAAAAGAAATCGCAGCTTCAGCCAGGGTCAAAGCTGCAATCAGTTTCTGTTTACCCATCAGATGTTATTGCTTCCAAAGAAACCACGCAAGGGGCTGATATGGCCAAGGCCTCCCAGGCATCAGGCTGCTATGTTGGGTTTCACACGGGAGCAACTGGGCCCAGTTATGGTTTTTAATACGATTCAATCGCTAGGCAATCCAGCCACAAAAACAAGTTGCCCTGTAGTCAGCCGCACTGGGTGCAATGGAAGTGAAGCAGGGAGGAATCAAGCCCTTAGTAGCTGGGCTTGTTTAGGGCAATGACAGATGATGGTCTTTCCTCAGTGCCACTGGAGCCAGGATTAGAAGCAGTATCCTTAAGTTGCAGTAGGGGAAACTGAGGCTGAAGAGAAAAGGGACTGGGGGCAGGGTCAAGCATTGAAATAGGCTGCCCAGAGAGGTGGTGGAGTCCCCATTGCAGGAGATATTCAAGAGCAGGTTGGACAGACCCATGGCTGGGATGGGTTAGTCAGGACTGATCCTGCCCTGAGCACTTGGCTAGGCTAGATGTGACCTCATGAGGTCCCTTGCCGCCCAACTCTCCTATAATCCTATGAGCTCTAGATGATAATTCAGACCCCATCAGTTGTTCACTAATTTTTCATCAGTGACTTGAACGATGGCATGGAAAGCACGCTGTCCAGGTTCATGGATGACACCAAATTATGTAGCCAAGTAAACACACCAGAGGGAAGGGGATGGATTCAGGCAGTTTTGGACAGGCTAGAAAAGTGTGGAGAACAAAACAGTATGCCGTTTAACAAGGATAAGTGCAAGGTATTGCATCTGGGGAAGAGGAATCACCAACACAGAGACCGGGAGATGACTTTCTAAGCAGCGCAGCAGCAGAGAGGGATCTCGGAGTCATAGTCGACTCCAAGATGGACATGAGTTGTCAATGGGCATGCGTTGCGATCAGCAAAGCTAACCACACTTTATCGTGCATTATCAGTTGCATGACCAACAGGTCCAAGGAAGTGATCCTCCCCCTCTACGCAACACTTGTCAGACTGCAGATGGAGTACTGTGTCCAGTTCTGGGCACCGCACTTCAGGAGGGATGTGGGCAGCATGGAGAGGGTCCAGAGGAGAGCCACTCACGTGATCAAGGGGCAGCAGGGCAGGCCCTGCTAGCTGACACTAACCCAGACCTAGTGGGGCTCACCTAAACGTAGTGGGATCCAACTCACGACCGGGTGGCGAACGTCAAAGGGCTATGGACTGTCAGGAGGGATAGACCGGGGAGGAAAGGTGGGGTGTGGCGCGCTACGTCAAAGAACAATTCACATCCTCAGCAAGCAGCATGGGGTCAGAGGAGGGGCAGACTGAAGTGCTCTGGGTCAGGATACAAGGGGGTCGGGGGGAAAGGGACTTAACGGTGGGGGTCTACTACAGGCCACCCAGCCAGGGGGAAGAGCTGGACCAGGAATGCTCAGGTCAGTTCGCGAAGGCAGTTAAGTCAAGGGACATGGTCATCATGGGGGACCTAAACTATCTGGACATGTGCTGGGAGGAGCAGGCAGCCAGGTCTGACCGCTCACGCAGGTTTCTCGCCGAGATACAGGACCTCCACCTAACCCAGGAGGTGCACAGCCCCGCCAGGGGAGACGCCGTGTTGGACCTGGTCCTGGCCACAAGCGAGGGGTCTGCGGGTGCTCGGCCACCGATCATCACCTGCTGTGATTCACCATCCAGCGCAAGGTGGCAACAGCCTGCAGCAAGGCAGCAACCCTGGACTTCAGGAGGGCGGACTTCAATGAGGTGAGGACACTAGTTGGGGAGGCTCTGAGGTGCTGGAGGGGAGGGGAGTCGGGGGTCCAAAAAGAGTGGTTGCTTCTTAAGGAGACGATCCTCCAAGCCCAAAGGGTGACAATCCCAATGCAGATCAAAGCAGGCAAGAGTGCTCAAAAGCCCCCATGGCTCACCAAAAGCATACGGGAACGTCTCAAAGCTAAAAAGGAAGCGTGCACCCGCTGGAAGGGAGGGGCCATCTCCAAGCAGGATTATACCTCCCTGGCTCGAGATCGTAGGGGGGCTGTAGGTCAGGAAGGCCAAGGCGGAGATGGGACTGGCACTAGCGGCCCAGATGAAAGATACCACAGCGAGTAAAAAGAAGGTACTGAGTAATGTGGGGTCTCTGCAGGACACGCTTGGCAATCTGGTGGTTGCACCAGACGACAAAGCTAACCTCTTTAACAGATTCTTTGCCTCCATTTTTCTGAGCAGGGACCGGGACATCCCCTGCACCGTGATCCCGGACAGACCCAGGGGAGGCGCAGCCAGGCCCAGGGCCGTGAGGACCTAGTGAGGGAACTTCTGGTGGGACCAAACGTGTTGTTTGAAGCTCTTTGAGAAAATTATCCAGGAGCACATCTGCGAGGGACCAGCAGGGGAGGTGATGCTCAGGGGCAACCAACACGGGTTCATACGAGGCAGGTCCTGTCAGACCGACCCGGGGCCTTCTACGACCAGGGCACAAAATCCTTGGATGCAGGTGTCGCGGTGGAAGTCGCCTTTCTGGACTTTGGGAAGAGCAATGTTCACACAACTTGTTGAGCTCAGCAATACACTCTAAGATAGACTCACCTCCCTTCCTCCTTCTGTTGTGGAACTCGAAACGTTCCACAGTCCTGTTTGGCTTTGAGGCATAATGTTCAGATGAGATCTTCTGCAGCTCTGCCAAGCTTTTATCTCCTGGCTTTTGAGGTTGCAGCAAACTTCTTAAAAGGGAATATATTTTGCTGCAACAAACACTAAGAAATACTGCCTTCTGTTTGTCCCCATCAGTAATTTCATTAGCTTGAGGATAGTGGCCTAATCTCTCAATATATTGCTACCAATCCTCAGTGCCCGGATTAAATTCCTCAATTTTCCCATAGGAAGACATAGTTGGAAATCCCATCTTCATCACCACTGCTAAGCTTCTTACTTACCAAAGAATACGACCCGTCCACCACCAGTCTCTGGGTGTGACCATCTAGTCAATTTGCCACCCATCTGACTCTGGGCATCAATGCCACCCTCACCAAGATTTTTTTAAGAGAATGTGGTGGGAAACCGTGTCAAAGGCCTTGTTAAAGTCCAGGAAGACGATGTCCATCCCGACACCCTTGTCCAGGGACTTCCTGGTTAGTCAGGCAGGACCTGCCCTCAGTGAACCCGTGTTGGTTCCTCTGGGCATTACCTGCCCTGCTGGGCCCTTGCAGATGTGCTCCTGGATAATTTTCTCAAAGGTCTTCCCAAGGACTGAGGTAAGACTGACTGGTCTATAATTGCTGAGGTCCTCTTTTCTCCCCTTCTGGTAAATGGGACCACACTGGCCCTTTTCCAATCCTCTGGTACCTGGCCAGAGCTCCACGAGCGCTCGTAGAGCTGTGCCGGGGGCCCTGACCGGGTGCCAGGGTTCTTTTAAGACCATTAAAAGAAGAGAGAATGGAGTAGAGAGATTAGTAGGAATCAGGAGATGACAATGAGCCATAAAGTCATGTGAATCCCTCCGTACTGCTGGGGTAGAATTGCCACAGCCCCCAACAGGCAGTTGGGTTGAAAGCTTGGGTAGAGCATAGGAGAGTGCAATGGCACTACCTTGCCACCCCAACCTCTCCAATCCAGCCCTAGCCACATCTCAGGCCTTTCCCAACAGCCAAGCACCCTGGCCTCTGGGCTGCAGAGTAACCTCCGTTCTTGCTTACGTCAGGGGTGATGGAGTTCGAAGGTTTTAGCTAAGTGGTCAGCTGAGAATGCAGAGAGCTGGAGCGGACCGACTCGTCCGCTTCATGGACCTCGTCCTCCACCGGATCGAGCAAAGATGCTGCAGTCTTGGCAGCTGAATCCACCAATTTATTTCTCTACCAGTTTCATGGCAGTTGCGCAGGTTTACAGCTATAAACGAACCTAGCTTGGCGTTACCTTCAGTCAGCGGTCCCCAACATTTTTAGACTCAAGGCTCGTAAGAATCGAAGAACTGCCATGTACAGAGTGTCAGACCAGAGGCCCATCTGGCCCAGTCTCCTGTGCCACATGGCAGCAGAGCGCGGAGGCTGGAAGGGAGAGTGAACTGGGTCTGAGCAAGGTTTTACCCCCTCTTCCTGTCTCACTTGCAGCCTCCAAGATTTAAGGCTTTTCTATAGTTGGTCGGGTAGGAAGGGACCTGAGTAGATCATCGAGTCCGACCCCCTGCCATGGGCAGGAAAGAGCGCTGGGGTCAAACAACCCCGGCCAGGTGTTCATCTAACCTCCTCTTAAAGCCCCCCAGGGTAGGAGCCAGCACCACATCGCTTGGAAGTTGGTTCCAGGTCCTAGCCGCCCTGACCGTGAAGTCGTGTCTCCTGATGTCTAGTCTGAATCTACCCTCTGCCGGCTTGTGACCATTATTTCTTGTCACTCCTGGCAGTGCTCGGGGGAACGGGGACCCCCCAGTACCTGCTGGTCCCCCTGACTAGTATATAGATGGCCACGAGATCCCCCTCAGCCTTCTCTTGTGGAGGCTGAACAGGTTCAGGTCCCGTTGCCTCTCCTCGCAGGGCCTGCCCTGCTGCCCCTGACCATGCGGGTGGTCTCCTCTGACCCCTCTCCATGCTGGCCACATCCCTCCTGACGTGTGCACCCAGACCTGGACGCAGTACTCCAGCTGTGGCCTGACCAGTGTTGTGTAGAGGGGGAGGATCACCGCCTTGGCCCTGCTCGAGATGCATCTGTGGATGCACAACAAGGTGCGGTCGGCCTCCCTGACCATGTCCCCACACTGTCGGCCCATGTTCATTCTGGAGTCAATAGTGACTCCAGGATCCTTTTCTGCCTGCGCTGACGAGAAGGGAGCTCCCCAGCCTGTAATTGTGCTGCTGGCTCTTCCCCCCAGGTGCAGCACCTTGCACTTGCCAGTGTTGAAACCCATCCTGTTCTCATCCGCTCACCCCTGTAACCTGTCCAGGTCTGATTGTAGCCTGTCCCTCCCTTCTAGCGTGCCCACTTCTCTCGACGTCTTCGTGTCATCAGCAAATTTGAACAGGGTGCTTTTGACCCCCTCGGCCAAGTCGCTGATGAAGATGTTGAACAGCACAGGCCTGAGGACCGAGCCCTGGGGACCCCGCTGCCCACAGCCCTCCACCACCACTCTCTGGGTGCAGATCTCCAGCCAGTTAGTGACCCGTCTGACTGTGTAGGTGTCGGCGCCACCGTCCCCAAGTTTTTTAATGAAAATGGGGTGAGAGACGGTGTCGAAGGCCTTCCTGAAGTCTAGAAAAACTACATCCACTGAGACACCTGCATCCAAGGATTTTGTGCCCTGGTCGTAGAAGGCACCACGTTGGTCTCACAGGACCTGCCTCGAATGACCCCGTGTTGGTTGCCCCCGAGCATCACCTCTCTTGCTGCCCCCCGCGGACATGCACCAGGATAATGCTCTCAAAAAGCTTCCCCAGGACCAAGGTAAGACTAATGGCCCTATAGTTTCTGGATCTTCCTTCCTCCCTTTTTTGAAAATGGGAACCACATTGGCCCTTTTAATATGGATGCCCACAACGTTCTTGCAGGCAAACAAAGAAAGTCCAGGTTGGGTGCATGGACTGTAAGGTGAACAGAAAACTGGCTGAACCATCTGGTTCAGAGGGTAGTAATCAATGGCACAAGGTCTGCTTGGCAGCCAGTATCTGGTGGCATGTCCGAGGGATCGGCCCTGGCACTGGTTTTGTTCAGTGTCGTCACCAGTGACCTGGAAGATGGGATGGAGTTCATCATCAGCAGGTTTGCAGATGACACTAAGCTGGGGGGAGCAGTAGATACACTGGAGGGCAGGGCTAGGATTCAGAGTGACCTCAACAAATTGGAGGACTGGGCAATAAGAAATCTCACAAGATTCAGTACGAATATGTGCAAATTCAGGCACTTGGGATGAAGCAATGCCACGCACCAGGCCAGGCTGGGGGTGACGGGCTGGGCAGCAGCTCTGCAGAAAGGGAGCCGGTGGGACAGTGGACAAGAAGCTGAACAGGAGCCTGCACTGTGCCCTTGTTGCCAGGACCACTATGATTCTGTATGGGGGTAACAACCAAGCATCGGTGATTATTTCCTTGCTGAGGTCCCCAACTTTCCTTCCAACTGCCTGACATGTCCTGGCAACAAACACTTGGCCTGCCAAACTAGATTCTTGGCTCTGTGTTTTTAACTCTCCACCCCTTCCTAATCCAAGAGGGCAAGAAGCATAGCCTACCTGTGATCTAATCTGAGAGATGCTCACAGGTGTGGTGCGCTGGGTGCCTCCTTCACAGTAAGTACCAGTTCCTAGGTATTTATGATCCATTCCAATGAAAAGTCAAGATTAGATCAGCCCTTGATGTCTAATTGCAATCACATCCCAGGAAGAGATTAAATGCTAGATTTCCAAGGTAAACTACAGTGGAGCAATCGAGACAGAATCCTGTCTTACTGCACTGTACATCTGCTGGACTTGAACTTGGCAAAGACAAATAGTTTCTTGCCCTGGTTGGGTGCCAGGGCACTCTGCTCTCCGTCTTGACTTGTAATTAGTTTCCTGCCTATGTAGGTTTCTCTCTCTCCTGCCTTTCCAGTGAACAGCTACCTTTGGTTAGAATCACAGAAAACAAGGGTTGAAGGGATCTCCAGAGGTCACATCTAGTCCAAGCCCCTTGTTCAAAGCAGGACCAGCCCCAAATAGATCATTCCTGCCAGGGCTTTGTCTAGGTTGGCCCTAAAAACCTCCAAAGATGGAGACTTCGCCACCTTTCTAGGTAACCCATTCCAGTGCTTCACTAGCCTCCTAGCGAGAAAGTTCTTCCTAATATCCAACCTCATCTTCCCTTTTTACAACTTGAACCCATTGCTCCTTCTTCTGCCATGTGCCCCCACTGAGACCAGTCTAGGTCCACGGGATTTGGGAATCACTTTCCCTTGGTTCTTTTTTAAAACCTCCTTCCCTAGGTCCCAGGGGGGTGGTGATATCTATAGCCACATGCCAGGACATTCAGCGAGTCTGGATTGTCCTTGGAAAACCTATTGTACAGTAGTAGGATTAGCTGTGAGCACTTCACCTCTAGTAGCCGCACGCTTTCCACCGTACCCACCTGCTTCCAGAAGCTCTTGTCAAGGCAGCTCCTTTGCTGGGCTGCAGTTTTGTAATGAAGCAGCTCTGGGCAATCCCTACCCGGCTGCAGAACTCCAGTAGCTTGGCCTTTCCAGCCGCTTTAATTGCAAAGAGAACTATTATCCTGGACGATGACTGCTGAGGTGCCGACTGACAGCACTCGTGTGGAGGGTTCTGCTCCTCCACGCTGCCGCTGGAGGACGAGTCACGGGCGCCCGTCCCCAGGTCTGGGCGGTGATGCCGCGACCTCCCCGTGGCTCTGGCACTGCCCCGTTGCCAGGGGGTGCTGTCCGCAGCTCCGAGCACCGCAGCCCGCGCTCGCACCTGGGACATCTGTTGTGCTCCCCAATCTGCCCCTCTTTGGGCCTTCCCAAGTGTCTCAAGTGCTGCCCCCTCCCTGGGGCTCGCCACGCCCCCACTAGGCTTCTCCGTAATGCTGCCCCCTCCCTGGGCTCCCTAATAATGCCGCCCCCGCTCTCTGGGGCTCGCCATGCCCATACCTGGGCTCTCCAAATGCCCCTTTCTGGGCCGGGTCCACACCTCCCCAGGCGCTAGGGCCCCTGCGAGGCCTCCTCCAGCCCCTATAGCCTCCCCCGAACGACTGGTCTCACAAATAGCCGCAAAGCACGCCCAAGCCCCTCGGCTGTCACAACAACACAGCGCAAGCCCTCTGGCGATGGCAAACCAGGAGCCCACCGGCCCTACCAGCAACCCACCCACGCTCAGCTGCTGCCCCCGCGTCCCGCTTCCCCGCGCTCCTCTCGCGCTGGCTGCTGGCAGCCAACGGCCTCTGGGCTCAGGTCCTGGGCTTTATAAGGGCCAGGCCCCGCCCCCTCGGGTCAGCTGACCTTGCCTGGTTGCCCCAGCAACCCCCAGCTGTGCTGCGCAGTCACTGCTAGGCGCTCCCCGAGCCATTTCCCCGTTGGGGCGCGGGGGCGCTCGGTGGCGGGCTGGCCTGGCTTCGGGCAGGGTGGAGCCGGTGTGACCCCCTGAGCCCCCGTCCAACCTGAGCTCACCTGAGCTCCCCGTTCTACGACTCGATGACTAACCGCATCTCCGGTGGCGCTGGCGCCTGCAAGGCTCCCTGTTTGCTGGTGAAGGAAGGGGCTGGGCAGAGCGGGCCCTCAAGGACTCCGTGGCAGGTGGGAGTAATGCCTGGACAGCTCAGGTCAGCGGGGTGAACAGAAAGGGGTGCAGCCACCACCTCTCCTCCACCAACCATCCCTTCGGAGGTCTGCGTCTCCGCTCCGTCGGGCCCGTCTCGTCTTTGAGGACACGAGCCTTGCAAGACCCATGGGATGAAACGGGATGAACCGGTGAGTAGGAACAAGCTGTGCCCTGCTAGCCCGAGGGAGGCACGCTCGGCAGTCGCAGGTCGGCATCCAGCTCTCCCGCGTCCCAACCCATCTCCAGCCGGGGCGGCCATAAGCAGCACCATGGGCTGGGCGAGGATCGTGAAAAGGGCGTGCACGTGGGGTGGCCCACGGTCACGGCTAACGCAACACGGATGTTTCTCTAGTTACACAGAAACGAGAAGCTTCGCCGAGATGGTGGGGGCCTAGCGCTGTATTTGTTTTCAGTTTAAAATCAAAGCAAAACCAAACATAACTTTATCGGCACGTGCACTGATTGCCTAGGTTAGCTATTACGCTTAAAAACACAACAAACTAGGCCCCAAACATATCAATATAGTAAAAAGAGATTGTTTCGTTAGTCCTGCAGTCATTATAGTTAAATGTACATCTCTTCTTCTGGTTCATAAAACAAAATCTCGCCTTCTTGAGCGTCTGGACAGTACTTCGCTGTCAGTCATTTCTACGCCTGAGTTAAACGTGACCACACCTGAGTCGAGGTTTGTAGCTAGAGCTAGAAAACACCAGGAGGGAGATGTTACCCCGAATGGCTAAAGCCATTAATATGATATGCCAGGGGACCCAGCGGTATATTATTCTATTTAAGATCAAATCACAAGCAAACGTAACTAGTGGAATGCATACTAATTAGCTAACTTATATATTAAACATAGGATCTCGTGCATCTTGTGGTCATTATAATTAATGACATGTCTCTTATTCAAGTTTGTAAAACAGTAAGTTAAAAAATTAAGGGTTTTTTTCTGGATTTTGTGGACAGCCATGGATTTTGCAGTTTCTCTGAACTCCGTATAACCACAAATTAGGTATGTCCCTACTCGTGATAATTAAATACATGTCTCTTGTTCAGATTTTTGAAACAAAATCTAGTCTTCTTGAGCATCTTGACAGTGCATCCAACACTTCGCTGTCACTCCTTCCCACGCTGGAGCTAATGTTCCCCTGAGTTAACGTTATCACACTTGAGGTAAGGCAGTGAGCTAGAATTACAAAGTCCGAGGGGCTGTGAAATAGGAGACGTTCCCAGAAACGGCTAATGGATAAGTAACAGCACTGCAGAAGAAAGGGTAGCTCGAACAGTGGAACATCAAGACCGTTAAAAAGCAGAGAGGGTCGTTAACACGTGTGGAGTGGAGAGATTAGCTGAATCGAAGAGGCTGGGCCTTCTGAGTTTGCCAGTCCAGGTGACAGCCGAGTTGGCCCCACGAGCGCATCCAAATGATGTGTCTCTACGGTCCTCTTGGTGCTCTGCTGTGTTTCCTTCCCTAATTTCTCCCAAAATCTCCTTCAGCTGTGAAAATAAAATGAGCATCATGGAGGTCATGCGATGGCAGACGGCAGCCCCACAAAAGGAGACCGAGATGTGACACTACCTCCTCGCAAAGGAGCTTGCATGGAAAAGAAACCACAAAGCAGCGAGCACAGGCTGCGCAATCACCACTGGCTGCTGGAGCTGGAAATAAAGCCGGCGAGGCAGAAAAGCAGGAGACTGAGCGGGTCCGTTGTTGCCACAGATGCTGTCATAATCCGTGGAGTCACCGCGAATCCCAGAGGAGTCGGGTGGGAAGGGGCGTGCAGACAGCACAGAGAAGCCGGGCTGGAAGGGGCTCCGAGAGGTCACCTAACCGAACCTGCTGCCCAAGCCCGGATCAGCCCCGTCCAAACCATCCTGTACCAATCCGTCGCTGGACCGCTTCACAAAACTACACAGCCAGCCCTGACGCAGCCCAAGACATCGCACCCGAACCCGCGCCAGGGGAAGCAGAGGGGCTGCAGCACCCAGTGTGCTGTTGCTGCGAAGGCTGGCAATATCCACTCGAGATCCCAGGAAGAGGCTGTGCCCCCTTGGAAGAGGAAGGCAACCCTCCCCCCAATCTGTACCAGTCTGGCTAGGGGGTACAATGTCTCTCGGACCCCAAATGCAGCGTGGGGCTGAGCCTGAGAGCAGGGGCCAGACCCTCCAGCCAGGACCCTGCGGGGTCGGTGCCACCAGGAGCATTGGCCCAGCCCAGTCCCGTCCCCAGCCTGGGCTGCAGCAGCACCAGCGCCTCTGCGGGAGGCTTAGAAACCCCTGACGCTGTAGCAGAAAGCGGGGGCGTGGGCAGATATTGTCTCACTAGTCCTGGAGTCACAATAGTTAAATGCACGTCTCTTCCTCTGAGTCATAAAATAAAACAAAATCTCTTGCACTTTCTTGAGCATGTTGATGGGCCCCGAAAACTTCAGTCATTCCTACACCAAGATTCGCTTTTGCAAACGAGCCTGTGCAGTGGGTCTGTGCTTTGCGGCTGCTCCAGCGAGACCATCCCCTGACCTCCCCCAGCACGTGGCATGTTACGAGGAAAGCACCTACCTCCCTGGAGATGTCATCTGCCCGCATGCCCAGCAAGGTGCTCTTGAAGGAGCTGCTGGCTTTCATTGACGGTGTCCAGGGTCAGACCCCCCGACACATCTTCGTTTTCAAGGGCCTTTGGCCGGACGTGCGACTGACCCGAGGACTCGGCCGTGTTGGATGAACCGGGCTGGGGGAGAACCCCAAAGAAACGTATGCCGAAGTGAGTCCATTCCCCGAGGCTCATGCCAAGGACTTCTTTGATTTCGCTGTTGTTGCTGTAGATCAGAGCCCGGCCATCGAGGTCATGCTTCCTCACTCTCTCCACATATATCTGGAGGTTGTCTTCTTTAAAGCCAAGCGTGGCCATCTGGAAGAAAAGAAAGGAGCATCAATGTGTGCTGCTCCCAAACACAGAAGACATGGTCTAGTTCAGAAGGAAACGCACCCAGGTACGAAGAGGAGAACAATGCCGTGTGGTGAGACTCGACGTTAGCGAAAGGCCTGGATCCTTTCGAGGGCTGGGTTTCTGATCCAGCACATATTGAAATGAGGCAGTCCGGGCGTTTCAGCCTCATAACACTGTGCAGTAGCGCGTCACAGCACAAACCGTGCTCATAGCCGACTCTGCAGTGTTGTTAGGCTAATGCGCAGTAACTCTTAGTACTTTATTAAGCCAGTACGAAAGGGAATGTGCAGTATCTAAGGTGCATTAATGAACGTGTAGATGTGCCCAAGGAGTAAAACAATGAGCTCGCTGGCTGCTACCACTCAGTGTATTACTACACGGAAATATCCCCCCCTCATTCTGCCTTTCCAAAGCAAAGGGAGTAGTGTATTCCAGGGGGCATGTTGTACGTAGCAAAGTACAATAATCCCTGTTGCACTTTCAGGCGATCCCAAAAGTCCAGGAGAATCATTTGCGGCACGTTTATAAAGGAGCCCCTCGACCAATGAGGTGCACGCAACAGGTCAGTCTGACGTGTTCCCCACAGCACATCCGGAATCACTGCCTGCTCCTGCCCTCTTTGAGCCTGCAAAACCCACGGAGAAACTTTCTAGGATGAACCTGCATGATGGCATTGCTCTTTAGGTATCTCCCAACTCAAGTACCCCAACTCCCTGCCCCGTTGGTCTGGATGGGAGCTGTCCCGTGCATCACCTACCTCTTTGCAGATGTCATCAACAGACATAGCCAACAAGAGGCCCTTGGAGAGGCTACGGGCTTTCTTTGTCCACTTCAGGCTGCGGCTGCCACGTTGCAGCTCCATCTGCCTTTTCAGGGATGAGTCGAGGTTGACAGTGAAGGGCAAGTAGAAGTTGGCATCTTCCACCCGGAACCAGTCATGGATGAAGTTGTAGAAGAGGTCAGGGTCACTGTCCAGCTCCAGCATCTTCTCCATCGGGCCCTTTATCAAGTCAAACTCCTCCATGTACTTCTCATAAACCTCCCACAGCGGCATGTCAGGAGGGAGCAGATTTCCCTGGCAGCCATCCAGGCTGTTTCTCTGCTCCTCGTCTTCAATGCACTGCAAGATCCAGCTCAGGCGACACGGCCACTGGTTGGCCAGGAGCACCCACGCTGCCACCATCCGTGGGCAGACCTTGTCCCAGGAGACTTTCGTCACCATGAGCCTGACAGTGATGCTGATGGCGTTCACAATCCTCTGCATCTGTACGAAGTTGTCCGTCATGTATTTCTTCATGGAGTCCTCCAGGAGGGAATGTAAGGCTTCTTGGATAAGGGTTTTGGTGGCTTTCCTAGCACAGCTGTTGGACGGCTCCCAGGGGCCATCACTAACGGTAACAAGAGGCACTTGGCTTTCATCTGGGCTTAGGCTCCCTATGCTACGGCTGGCCAAAGAGTCATGAGGTGTCAGTGGCAAGTTGGCTTCTTTCTTGTCCTTTGGCCTGGTGCCCACCTCCTGCAAGTCCCCCTCTTGCTCCTGATGGCTTCCAATAATGCTCTGGATAAGGTGCTTCTTGGTGTCGTCATCCATCTTGGGCACCGAAAAAGGCAGGGTGACCATGTGGTTCAAGAACTTGTACTCATTCTTGGCCATGCCACCTGAGCGCCCCACGCAGTCAATGATGATGCTAGGGTCCAAGGCCAGGATGGAGATGAACGGGGCTGTGTCATCTGCAAGGAGGATGTTCAGGGCATCCAGGACGCCCACCACCTTGCTGGGGCTGCACCGGTCCAGGTTGGTGATCTCCAGCACCACCCGGATCTTCCGCCGCTGGAAGATCTCCATGAACTTCAGGAACTCCGTGATGACCTTGACTTCCCTCTTGACGCAGCTCATGAAGCCCAACTGGGAGCTGAGATCTGTCCGGTTCATCAGCTTTTCCAGCTTGGCCTTCTGGGTATTGATGATATTTCGTATCACCAGGAAGATTGGCTTCACGACTGCTAATGTAGAGATGCCAAGCACTGCTATCCCAATGCTCTCCAGAATTGCTTTCATCATATCTTCCCACGTGTTACCAACAGGAGTCTCAAGCACAAAGAAGAGAAATCCCACTGCAACTACTACGATGGCCAAGATACTCCCAACAGCCCACACCGGGAGGCAAAGGTATCTCTTACAAATCCATTTTTTATCCCCACAGCCATCACTGAGGCTACATTTCTGGCCCATAACCCGGTAAAGACTGATGGGCAGGAGACCAAAGTGTCTTTGGACGCCATCACACAGGGCAGTGATGAGGCCTGCCCAGAGGTTGTCGCTGCCCACATACTCCCAGGCGCTGAAGTGGATGAAGACATGCTGGATGTTCCTCCTTTCCTTGTGCTGCTGCGTCAGGACCGGGCGGTAGAAGACCATGTGCAGGAGGACGCTGAGCAGGTCCCAGCTGGAGTTCCCCCGCTGCCTTTGCCCCGTCCGCTGGAAGTCCCGCTCATCTTTCTTCCTCGACTTCTCCTGCAAAATGTCTGAGAGGGGAGAAGAAAGAAGGACTAAAATCTTTCCTCCCATCAGACTGGAAAGATTGGGAAGTAGGACTGATGAGCAAAGGCTGCAAGAACTAGGACTGTTTAGTGAGGGGAAAAGACGACTCAAGGGGGGTTTGATTACAGACTTCAACTACCCCTACTCCTGCCTTGTGAGGAGCGCTCCTACCAGAGAGGTGGGGAGTCCCCATCCCTGGGTACAGCCAAGAGCAGGTCGGGCAGCCTGTGGCCGGGATGGTTGTCAGTGCCGATCCTCTCATGAGCAGGGCGCCGGGCTAGAACGGACCTCACGAGGTCCCTTGCCGCTCGACTTTCCTATAAGCTCTAGAGGATAATTCAGCCCCCACCAGAAGGCTTCGCAGATGACCAGCGCTTTGGAGAAGTCCACCCTCTTCCCAGTCACCCCCCTGCATGCCAGCCCCCGTGGCAATACTCACTGCGCAAAATCGTGATCTTCTGGGAAATCCCATAGCCCCACGGCGCATAAAACCCAACGATGGCAGGAGTGGGAACGTGGTACAGGGCTTTGGCTAAGGCCTGGCTGTAGACATCCTCGATGGACCGGGTTTCTGCGGCGGGAGCCAGAGAGAGGAGACGGCCAAGTCAGCCGGACCCCGGGATCTTCCACCCCAGGACTTCTGGTGGCTGGGCGGTAGATGGCACTGTGGGCTGCACAGGCACCGACAGGCACTCCGAAACTGCAGGGTTAGCCATGCAATCGCGGGATCATGGGCACTGGCGTCGCCCAGCCCGGTGCTTTTCAACCTGTTTAGACCCCAGGCCCCCCTCACTAACGCCAGCTCTGCACTTTCACTTGAGTTCGACCGTGAAAAAATACTGGAGCGATTCTTTTGCTGCGGAGAGCTCAGCAGCCCCTCGGCAGGGAAGGATGGTTTGGACCGCCTGGATTCCTATAGGAAGTCTCTGGGTTTATCTTGTGAGCTCCCTGGCTGGGGGCTCCTTGCATGCTCCTGGCAATGGTGCTCTCTCCGGCGGAAACCTGCATGGGCTGGTTTGCAGCCGATACCGGGACCCAGCTCCCCTAGCCGAGCACCCCTCAAGGACCTGGGAGATGGCTCCATCCCTAGCCAGCGCGCTCAGTGCACATGTATTACCTCTGGCAGGGGAGACCATCGCGCGGGTTAGCTGTGGGGCACGAAAGGGCTGAAGGGCACCAAGCAGCCAGCTCTCTAGGGAAGACAAGCAAACGGCATGGAGGTGTTACCCGGAGATCCCTGAGCAGGCCTCCCCCCCAGCGCAGGCCAGGCTCAGCCCCTGCCCCTCTCCTGACTTTCCATGATGTTATGATCTCCAGCACCAGGTAGGCGGGGATGGGCACTTTCCGGAATCGCACTGAACCCAGTTTTCACTGGAAACCTTTCACTCCACCTTCACCTCCCGCTGATTGAAGCCTGGTGAACGTCCGTCCTCCCAGACCACCTCACACCCACCCCCCCGCCACCATTGTCCTTGCTATGAAACACTCAACAGCTCAGGGTAGAGCTTTGGAGCAGTGGTAGCCGCGCAGAGAGAGAGCTGAAGAAAGGAAGAGCACCCAGGTACACGGAGAGGGACCACGAGCCACATCTAGGTGGAAGAATGACTTACATATCTGCTGGCACCAGCGAGGGTCCGTGCCTGGTCCTTCTTCCAAAGGAAGAGGCTGTTGCATGGAAAGATCACCGCAGAGCATCACTCGCCGAGCACTCCTGGCTCGTTAGACAGGCCACCCAACCTGTCTGGGCGGATCTCAGCGGGGCGGCCTGCCTGGCTCTGAGATGTGTCAGGAACAATAACATCCTTAACCCTTACTGCCGGATGGCGGGCAGAGCTGTGTCACTGGCAGAAGTCGAGGGCAAGGCTGGGGAATTGCCCGTGGTGCCGCCTTCCCGCTTGCGGCACAGCCAGTGCAAGGGAGCTTATTCCACCCTGTGCCTTGGTACACCGGGTGCTCAGCTCGCACCAGGGCAGGTCCAGGGGTGCACCCTTGGTTTCCAGTCCGGCCAAACTTTAAAACCATCTGCCTGGTGGTAGCTGCAGGCTAAGGGACGTCAGTTGTTTCGGGGCTCGGCGTCATCTGCCTGATCCCTTCTAAATGCTTCATCCTACAGGTGTTAATGACCCTCGCTCCTTTTTTCATCGAATCCTAGAAAATGAGGGCTGGAAAGGACTTCGGGGGGCTCGCATCTAATCCAACCCCCGCTCCAAGCAGGACCACATCATCCCAGCCAAGGCTTTGTCCAGCCGGGTCTTAAACACCTCCCAGGATGACGACTGCACCACCTCTCTGGGGAGCCTCTTGCAGTGCTTCACCACCCTCCTCATGAGAGAGTTTTTCCTAATATCCAACCTCAACTTTCCCTGCTGCAGCCTGAGCCCATTGCTCCTTGTCCCGTCGTCTGCCCCCGCTGAGACCAGCCCAGCTCCGTCCTCTTTGCAGCCCCCCGGCAGGGAGGTGAAGGCTGCTATTCAATCCCCACTCAGTCATACCGCTGCTACAGAGGAAGGGGCCACCCCCTGCTCTCCCAGTGCACACCAGTCTGACCCTGGTCGCAGGGCAAGACCCTCTAGCTAGGACCTTCCAGGGCTGAGTCCCAGCAGAAGCATTGGCGCAGCCCAGTCCCAGCCCAGGGCTGCAGCAGCACCTCTGGGGGAGACGTCAAACCCCGCTGATGCCTGCAGCAGTAGGGCAGGGTGCGGGCAGGACTTCCCTGGGCCAAAGTTGGCCTCGAGATGCTACAAACCTTTGCTTATCTATTGCAGCCTGCTGCCCTTGACTTCTGACGTGAAGAGCTGATTGGGAGGAAGCAGGACACCCAAGAAGCAAAGCACAAAGGTCAGAGGTTATTTCCTTGTCTCGGTCCTCACCTCGCTCCCAATCCAGGTGCCCCAAACTCTCCATAACCTCTTGCATTAGAACCTCCTCGGAGACACTTGAGGGACTGCACCGCTTGCTCCTTCTGAGGCCCGTTCCAGGAAGGGCAGCCCCGTAGGAATTAGACCCTTGATCCTGCACTTCTTGCCCATCCGTTCATTAATAAAGTGAGGGAAAGAAGCATCCCGTGGTCTGCCGGGAGTGGGGTTCCCAGTGAGAGGGACCCAGATTGGGTCTTCTTGGCAAGTAGAAGTCACCTGGGTGGTTCGTAGCGAGTTCCAAGGCCTCGTCTTCCCCGCTACGATTCAATTCCCAGAAAGAGGTGAAATGTGGCTTTCCAAAGCTCAGCCTTTTTATTCCATTGGAACGAGTTTGACCGACTGGAGTAACCTTCTTCCAACCCTGGCTGGTGGGGTGGTTACTCCCCTTTTAAGTAGACCCAGCAGTATAAATCTGTCTTCTACTTGTAACACTTACATTATAGTTTGCAAATGACTTCCTATAACCCCTTCCCTCCCGTACCGTCTCTTCAACCTGGTCTTCCAGGCAGTAACATTTGGGCCAAGATAAACGCAAGGGGTCGAGCTGGTAACTCCGAGCCTGGTCAAAGCCACAAAGCATTCGGGGTGGAGGCTGTAGCCGTGTTGGTCTAAGGACACAGACAGACAAGGTTCTTTGGGTGAATCTGATATCTTCTATTGGACCAACCTAAATAGCTTAAAAATTGTTTTCCAACAAGCTTTCGGGTTCAAAAACCCTTTGTGAAGCTAAGACTTCCTTAGCCTGACTTCGGGATTTTGCTTTCGGGTTCAAAAACACTTTGCCAGGCTAAGACTTCCTAAGCCTGACGAAGGGCTTTTGAACCTGAAAGCTTGCTTAAAAATTGTTTTCCAACTGTTTAAGTTGGTCTAATAAAAGATACCGGATTCACCCAAAGAACCTCGTCTGCCTACAAAACATTCAGGACCTTTATAAGCCGGCACAGTAAAATCCAGGAAGACAAACACAGACACACAAATATCACCCGGACCGAGTCACCGCCTGCTGCTAACTCAAAAGCAGGTGATCACGCTGTCGCAAGGGGCAGGCCATCATTTCTCAGCCGTGAATAGGCCACGGGCCGGCCCAGTCTGGGTGCACAAATACACTGCCCCAGCTCCAGCCTATCGATACCTCTGGAAAGCGTGACCTGGCTTGCCAGTATTCCCAGTTTGCGCCATCTCCCAGTTTCATCACAGCAGTGTGGCACGAGGAGATGACACCACTGCCCCGCCAAAGGGAAAGCGTTGCTCAAGAAGACATGCCGCGACACAAACAGGACAAACAGCATGGATCACAAGAACTGAGCTGGCAAGGGGCGGTGCCCCCTCCCCACGTCCTGCCCCGGGACGAAGGGCTGTTGGTGTTTCAGCTGCTTGCAGGGTAATTTGAAACAGAGCGGACCACAAGCCACAGGCTGCCACTGCCATGGACCCTTCGGTGCGACTCTGTGTTGGGGCCCATGCCCCCCAGCGAAGCTCCAGCAGCCCCGTGGAGACTCTGACTTGCTCCGTGGTGGGGACTGGATACCCCAAAAGAGTCTCCAAGTGGGTTTCTTACTGTCCTCACTCTAGTACCCCCTGCGGGACAGGAGCTAGGACAGCTGTGTCTGATCTCTCCTCCAGGGAGGGACCCAGGGGTACACCTGCGCCCCGCTTTCCTGCCCTGGGCCACAGCATTTGGGGTGTGGACACACCGTGGATTTCTAAAGGGGCATCGTGATACTTTCAAACAAAAGACCACAACGGGGCAAAGCTCTGGATCAAGTAGAAATCTCCGGGTTTAATCCCGTGCGTCACACCTAGGTGTTTGCAAGCCTCCTGGTGCTGATGATGTGCAGCCCCCACTTAAAAGATCTCCCAGTTGAGAACCACAACCATGAAGGGTCTTGTGTGAGAGACGAGGATGTTTGGGGGCAATATGTTTTAATTCAACCACCTAGATGGTTGAGATAAAGTTTGAATGAAAAGTTTGTGCTATAGAAAAAAAGAGATACCGAGAGAGAGAGATCAATCGATCTACTCAAGGTTAGCCTACAAGGTGCAAATCTACCCTGCCTTCTGCTCGACTTCAGACTAACACAGCACAGTACGTCTCTCCGGGACAAAGTCAGACGAGCTTTCACACCCAAGGTATTCCTCACTCTTCACTGTGACAGCTCACCTAACTTTATCCCTGCCATACAGCTGTTCCAAGAAAAGATATTGCCCACCAAAATCCTGGCCTCTTGCTCATTCCTGAACCATCACAGCTACAGCATCACGCCAGCGCTGCTGGAAAAGGATCTTGTGCATTTTTCATCCGCGGATAGACCCGCACGAAAACCTCCCAGGACTTCACTCTGGGATGAAGTCCTGGGACTAAAAGGGGAGCACATAGCAAGTGGAAACGGGGAGATCACCAAAGAGTATACCTCCTCTGCTCGCGCTTGTAGGGAGGCAGTTAGACGGGCCAACGCTACCACGGAGCTGAGGATGGCATCCCAAGTAAAGGATAACAAGAAATTGTTTTTTAGATATATAGGG
>JAGPOW010000581.1:5696-20012 GCA_030014935.1 Caiman crocodilus | reverse complement strand
GGATGAGATCCCTGCCCTGAGGGATTCACCAGCAGCCTCTCAGGCTGGCACAGGGAGAGGTTTCTGGAGAGGGGCACCAACAGTGGCATTTCTGCCACACAGGGAAAGATGAGAAGTGTGACAGAAAGCCACCTTTGCTTCTCCCCTGCCAAAAAACTCTATGACAATTTTGATTAGAATGGGCCCAGCGGAGGATACATACTTTTACCCTATCTCTTTGGGTAACCTGAGTTGGATACATTCCTGAGGGAGTGGGGAAACCAGCTCCCTCTGCCTACGTGACTGGCATCACATACCTGAGTGAAGGACTTCCTTCCTGGTGGGATAGAGTCTACCCAGCAACTAGTGATGTATTTCTAATTGGTTGGCTGACAGCCAACAGGTACTGGCCTCCATTGGACCAGGTAAATGAGGTCACAAAGGCTATATAAGTTAAGGACTGCCCAGGAGGAGGTGGGCAACAGCCATGAGGGATACTCAGGAACAAAGAACAGCTGTACCATCTGAAACTTGCATTATCTCTCAAAACTTATGATCAAGGAACTGCTTGCTTCCAGAGGGATTCTCCAACTGCCTCTGGATGCTACTTGTGAGTAAGCTAACTGAGATCCAACTAGATATAAAGCTTGCAGTAACTCAGATGCAAGATCAAAGGCTACCCCTGCCACAGGAGTTTGCTCTATGGAATTTCTCTGACATTGCTCTACCTTGTACCCTATTCTAACCCCACCCTCTGTAATCAATAAAGTTCTCCTTTGTCACTAGTATAGGAGACTTACTGAGGGGTGGGTTTAATTATGACTAGGAGGCCCCTTTTATCCTTTTTGGCCTCCAATTTGGGGAAGTGCCCCAAGTTCTTGTATTGGGTCAAGTACCAATTGGACTATTAGGCCTGTGTTTCCCTGAGGACACAGGACCTAGACAGTCCCTTCTCGGGGTGGTGGCAGCACACGTTACCCCCCAGACTCTGTGGTGGGGCTTGAAAGGGGGTCTTCCAGGGCTTAAGGACCCCTGGAGAAACAGGTGTAGTCTGGAAGGTGGACAAACCTAGTCAGGTGGGAGGCTTAATGTAGGAGCTCCCCCTACTGGCCCGCCACAAGAAGTATTTTCAGCATCAGCAGAGATATGACACATGTGAGGCCTTACTCAGAGTATCCCTTGGGAAGGTGGGGTGATAAGCATGACATTGAATGGAACAGGAAGAAAGCAGGGCATTGACCGGAGTCTCAAGAACAAGACCCTCTGAGCAGCTTTGGGGCTCATGTCTGACCAGACTGAAAAGAGGATTATTTGGATCCCTTTAGGGACAGAGGGAGATCTTAGCCTCATGGAGGGGGCAGAGAACTCCTGTTTGGTTGATCTTTGCCTATCTACATTCCTTTATTGAAGAGGGACTTTCTGTGTTACTGCTTGGAACCTCAGGATACTCTGCTCTACAACCGAAGGCTAAGTTTCTCCCTATTTAGGAGAAGAACTGAAAGGAAACTCTTTGAGGCAACATCATGGAAATCTCCTGAGCATGAGGAATTGAAAAGGTGGGATCTCAGGGATGGAAGGAGTTAGGGCTCCATCCTTCCCATTCTAGAAGTTATGTCTAGGCTGGCTTTAGGGGGCACTTGGAGAAACAAGGGGAGGCTGCAGAAGTCCTCTGGAGGAGTCTGTAACATACCAATCTGTAAAGAAAAAATCCTTTATTTACCTAGGAAGAGCAATCTATTAAAGAAATCTATTCCAAAAAAACCTGTTATTTACATGACAGTTATGTTGGCAGGGTGGTTAAGGCTCTTTTTACTTGAGAGTGTTATGCTGAAGACTGTCCTCAGTGAACCTGGCTTTGAATTGGTACTTTATCGTGCAGGTTTGAGGTGATGTGAGCCATCTCACTCCCTTGTCTGCTGTTACCTATCTGAACTGCTGTGTCCCAGCCATGTTAGTCAAATGGATCCTTGGTTCCAGTAAAACGTTGACTTTGGCACAGGCCAGCCACCTTGTACCTGGTGGTGTCCGTGTCCGCCGTGTCATACCTCTTCCCTACCTTCCTCATTATGCTGCTGGGCCTTTGGCTGTACTGCTGGCAGAAGGTGCAGCTGCTGGACTTGGCCAGTGGCACCCTGGCTGGGGTGCCCATCTTGCACTTTGCGGCCATCAGCAGCATCCGCGCTTTCCTGCACTCCTACTCCTAGGAGGTGTCTCTCACAGCAGGCTCCAGGAAGAGCCAATGGAGCTTCGGCCCTGCCAGCTCTGCTGGCACCCTGACTCAGCCACCAGATGGCTAGAGGAAGGAGCCTTTTCTGGTGGATGAGGATTCACAAGTGTTTGAGGCAGACCAGGCCGTGGTGCAGGTGAGCTGAGGTTTTTGTACTCTATGTTCATTATCTGAAAATGATATTACTTTTATTTCTTTAATGAAAAACTCAGTAGATAAACATTAGGTTTGTGCTTTTTTTGGGTTAATGGATGATGCATTTATATTCAATATGTTTTACTCAAATTTATCATAACCAGATGAGGTCTGGTATCCAGTTTAGCATTAAGTTTGTTCTTAGTTATTCCCCAGGGTGCGTTGTTTTGATATTTTTCAGTGGATTAGAATACACATTTCATAATTCTTTGGATATAGGTATTTCTTAATATATAGATTCTTTCTCTAATCTGTGATGTCAGATAATTTGCTTTTCCTGACTCATACATTGATTTTTTTTATGTTCATAGAATTATTTTGTAAAAAGAAATTAGTGTTGGTGGTGGGCAAAATTCTACAACCTGGTTCTGTAATCTCTTCTAGTGCTTCTTGACCCTTATAGCTGGAAAGGCCTTCATAACTCTCAGGATGATGACTTGATTTTCTTTAGTTTATCCAGTAACCCCTAAAACACATACAACTTAAATTAACCTTTTGTGGGGCTTACTTTGATGACAGAGAAGTGAATTTGCAATGCTATTTTGTGTTTCTGGAAAGAATATTTCTTCTACATTTCAGCCATCCTTGATAATTTTATAGTAATTATTTACATGTACTAATGTAATTTAGTGTATTATAATTGGCATTATAATTTGGGATTACAGTTTGGTATTACCATTTGTTTTTACAAGTGCAAGTTCAAGTATTAAGTCTTTCCATTGTAGGTTGTTAAAGGTATGTTTTGATGCAGTCAGCCTGGTATATAGTTTGTATTTTTTTCTCTTTCTCTTTGCATCAGATGGAAGATAGATCTTTCAGGACCACATGAGCAGTTATATGATGTTTGGATCCAGGCTTCGCAGATAAAGTGTAGTTTTATAAACCCAAGTCACCCACCTAGTTGGGGGCGATAGGACAATTTGTATTTCCTTTTAGGTAAGGAAGTACAAATAAGGCACTTTACATAGTCCTTATCTGGTTCTTTGGATTTCTGTATTTTTTGTGGGTCATATCATGTTTAAACTGAAAACTGTGGTACACACTGGAAGTTTCTGTACCATTTGACTGAAAAGATTGCTTACCAAAACACACACAAAAAATTGTGAAGAAATTTTAGAATTATGGCACTGCATGTGAAGAGAGAAAAAAACTTTTTCTCCTTGTTTCTCTATACCACATTTGACCACTTTGTTAGATGTACTTGTGCTCATTTATTGTACTTTGTAAAATCTTTCACTGCACGTGTGCCTTCAAGCAGTGGGCATTACAGCAGGTGTAGCACAGTCTGAGGCACTGTACCACAGTGACAGGTGATTGAATCAGTGGTATAGCCCCACTTCTTCATTAGTTCCTTGGAGAAGCCAACACCAATACACAGGCAGCTGAGACATCACCACCTTTGCCATGGTCCATCAGCCCCAGTGGCAAGGACTTAGTGGCTGAAATGTACCTTTCCAATATGGTTTGTATTTGTTTGGTTGTGGTTTTTGAGCTTCTTCCATTGAAAAACATCTGGTGAGCAATTTGGTTATCAGAGACATTATGACATTCATCTATCTTCTGTGGGTTGTCCCTTCATTTACATCTTCTTGCACATGCCTTTTTACTATTATGTGTCACATTAGTTGAGTCAATCAGGGTCTGCTAGGATTTCCTGCATTCTTCTGTGATGGCTAACATGAGTTCCTCACCTGTAGTGATAGTGATTGCAGAAAAAGGGTCTAGTTCATAATGCCACTTGTAGTCCTGGTAAAGGCCAGTGGTTTGCAGAGTGAGGCCTGAAATATAATTCAGGTGGCAGCCCCACAGGATGTCCTTCCTTGCATATTTCTGTGCAGTTCCAGTGCACACTTCATGCTGGAGGTTAGGGAGCATTAGGATGAGAACAAGTAAACAGAGCCGGTGCTGCAGAATCTGCTGGATCAGGAAAACCAGTGTATCCTGCATTTGGTCCTTATGGCCATGGCCAGGGATGCCTTATGGCCTGTCAGAGCATGGTTGGCTTGGGTGTGGGTCAGTGTCACCAACACCAAAGCAAGGTACCCAGGGTGCCTACAAGGTGTGCATACAGGAGGGAGCCCCCATGGGCTCCTAGATGCTCCAGGTGAACACCTGGGACATTGGCGAGAGCATCAATGCACACATCACCTATGGGTTCAGCAACGCACTGGAAACCAGGGTCCAGAAATTCAGCCTGGAGGCAGAAACAGGGAAGATCTTGGTGAGAAAGCCCTTGGACTTTGAGGATATAGCAGCCTACACCTTAGCAGTGTATCCTTCGTGGCCTGGTTACTCGGTGCAAAGTGGATATTGAGGTTGTGGACAAGAATGACAATGCACTTGAGGTGCTTCTTACCTCTATTTTGACCCCCATCCATGAAGACTCTCCACTCAGGACCATGATTGCACTGATCCATGTCAATTAATCCAGATGGTGGGGAAAATGAAGAGGTGGCCTGCCACATTCTGGATAACCTGTCCCTTAAACTTATCTTGTCATCCAAGAACTACTACTTGGTATTGGTGCCAGCTCTTATCTCCTTCCTGCTCCTCCTGACTGTCTCCTTGAGAGCGGGGGAAGGGAGCAGGGGGAGCTTATTTCAGGGGTTCCCCAGCCAGTGCTGGAGGATGTGGGTTACTTGGAGGCCCCCATCTCAGGGGCACTCCGGTAGACCTGTCCCACCTGCCAGTAGGTGCTGAAAAAACCCTAAACCAAACTCTCCTGCAAACAGAAAGAGAAGCTTATAAGAGATGGAAGCTGGCAGTTACCCCCCAGGAAAAGTACACAGGAATGGCCCATAACTGTAGGGAGCAGATTAGAAAAGCAAAGGCGGAAACAGAATTCAAACTGGCAACAGAAATCAAGGATGGTAAGAAGTCCTTCTTTAGATACATAGGAAGCAGGAGAAAAATAAGGAAAACATAAGACCTCTGCTAAATGCAATGGGACAGCAGATAACTGACACTCAGGAGAAAATCAAACTCCTAAATGAATACTTTGCATCAGTATTCCACCAGGCTAAGGGTGTTAGCTTGCCTGACAGGATGCAGGATGGGTAACAAGGGAGTGATCATCCACCTATAATCAATGAAGATCTTGTGAGGAAATGTGTAGGGGGGCTGGATATCTACAAGTCAGCAGGACTGGATGAACGGCACCTGAGAGTGCTGAATGAACTGGCTGACATCATCATGCAACCAATGGCAAAGCTATTTGAGAACTTGTGGCACTCAGGAGAGGTCCCAGAAGACTGGAAGAAGGCCAATGATAGGAAGGAAAGAGGACCCAAGAAAATATAGGCCAATCAGTCTGACCTGGAAAAATTTATCAAACAATTCATCAGTGATCAGCTAAGAGAAGGCAATATCCTAGAAGATAGCCAATATGGCTTTGTTGCAGGCAGGTCATGTCTGACCAATCTAATCTTCTTTTATGATCAGGTAACTCACCATGTAGATAAGGAAGATGAAGCTTATGTCATATACTTGGATTTTTAAAAGGCCTTTGATTGGGTCTTCCATGATATCTGCATGAAAAATTTGAGAAATTGCAGCCTCAACAACTTAACGTTCCAGTAGCTAGGATACTGGCTCCAAGGTTGACCCAAAGAGTGTTAATAGATGGAACTGAGTTGGCATGGCAAGAAGTGACCAGTAATATCCCTCAGGGTTCAGTGCTGACACCAGTGCTTTTCAACATATTCATCAATGATTTGGATATGGGTGTGAAAAGAGTAGTGGCAAAGTTTATGGTTGACATCAAGTTACTGGAGAGTGAAGTCACACTGGAGGACAGACTAAGGAGACAGGCTGACCTGGACAGGATAGTAAGGTGTGCATATCAAAACCTGATGATGTTTAACACTGAGGAATGTAAAGTGCTCCATCTGGGGAGAAATAATCTGTAATGTACTTACAGGCTCAGTGGTGCTACACTAGCTAGCATCACAACTGAAAGAGACCTGGGGATCATGATCGACCATGGAATGAATATGAGTTACCAGTAGGATGCTATAGCCAGCAGAATGAACAACACACTGGCACGCATCAACCAATACATCTCAAGCAAGACTAAGGATGTCATCCTCCCATTCTGCTCAGCACTGGTGAGGCTGCAGCTGGAGTACTGCATCCAGTTCTGGGCACCACACTTCAAACATAATGTGAAGAAGTTTGAAAGAGTCCAAAGGAGGGCCACATAAATGATTAGGGGTCTGGAGAACAGGCCATATGAGGAAAGGCTGAGGGACATGGGACTGATCAGTCTGTAGCAGAAAAGACTTAGTGGGGGACTTGGTGGCAGCCTGTAAGTATATAACCGGCAAACATCAGGAGCTGTTAGAGCATCTGCAAGGTACCCAGGGAAGATAAGGAATAATGGACATAAACTGCTAGAAGATCACTTCAGACTGAATATAAGGACAAAGTTCTTTACAGTTCGAGTGTCCAGTGTCTGGAACAGACTGCCTCCAGGGGTAGTACAGTCACCTACCCTGGAGATCTTCAAAAGATTATTGGACACACACCTTGCTGGGGTCATATGACCCTGGCAGTTTTTTTTTCCTAGAGTAAGGGGAGCTGGCCCTGATGATCTCATAAGGTCACATCCAGCCCCTAACCTCTATGGATCTCTCCACTCCCTTTCCATCCTCCTTTTCCAAGAACAGCAACAGGCTGGGAGGCAAAGCAGATGGGAGTTACAAAAGATGCTATCTTTTGAAACATCTTCACCTGACCCCTCATACAATGTGGGTTCAGATTTTCACCCAAATGGCCATTTTTTAAGCTGTCTCCAGCAATGTATGTCAGTACTGTACTGTACTACCAAGTAGAACTTCAGGGCAGCCACATCTCCTGACTGTCACCCTTGTCATGGCTATAGAACGCTTTCTGTGGCCAGATCAAGCAAACATTGTCACTTCTGTCTGTGCCCTTTGAGATTAAGTACTCTGCTGGCAATCACAATGGAAATAACTTGCAGAACCCAGGTTATTTCTCAAACATGCAAGTCCCTATCCTTTGTGTTTCCTGCAAGTCCTTTGTTTTGTCCAAGCAGAGCACCTTTCCTCTCCTTTCAAAACTTGATCTTGGAATATTTGCTGGATCCAGAAAATTTTATTTACCCCCTAAAGATAAAGATGTGGAAAGATCTCTTTAATGTATATGTTTCCTTTGCTCCTTTTCTGTGCTCTTATTTGGGCAAACAGTACATTATTTAAAGTTCTTGGAAATTGTGGATATGTGTTACAAGCACAAATGAAAAAAAACCCTCCTATTCTTTGCCTCTTTCTTCTGACTTTTCTAGCTTGATTGTTGGCACAATGTAACATCAATGTTTTTAGAACAAATATTTGATTAATTTAGTAATCATCAGTGGCAGAACCATGATGTAGTTATGCAGTTTATCCCTTGTAAATTATGATAAAGCCTTGACCAACACAGGTGTAAATTCTGGATTCATAACAATATTTACACAGAAATTAATTAACAAAAATGTGGCAGATTTAAAAATATTGCAGATCCATTTTTCTTTTTCATTGAGATGTTAGAGCTGCCATGACTTCAGGAATCATAGGCCTCAACATTCTTAATTCAAACCTCTAATGATTTTGTGTACAAATGTTACTTTTTTGAAAGCTCTTTCTGATTTTTCCAAACTTAGGAACAAGTGCAGGATCCCAATGGGAATGCAAGACTTTCCTTTCAATACCTATTGATTCTTACAGTCTTCTAACATCTGGAGGTGTCAACCTCTAGAGTTGTTCTTACAGCATTAACTACTGAGGCCGAGTTAAATATTGTAAGCTAGAGAAAAGAGTATATTTCACACTGGGAAGGAAAAAGTACATATTTCATCACAAGAGATTTCATGAAGTCATATTTTGAAGTTGCTCAGAAGTTTGCAATATTAGAAGGTGTCCAGAAAGAAATGAAATAGTGAGCAAAGTGTGAGTGAGGTGATTAAAAATGCTAAAGTAATCCTTACATTAATAATGTGTCTCTGTAAGTTATCAGATGAATATAATTGTGGCATACCTGGTACAGATTTATATCTATGTGCTGTGCTGAGTTGGTGTACAAATATATATCAATATACAAATATTCTTTTTCACAGTGCAAATATAGTGATGGCATATACTACAATTAAAATGTTCATGGAGGCCTCTTATTTTCAAGTCAAGTCAGTCCGAGACCACAAGAACTGTTGGGGCACCTTTGATGTAGTAATAACTTTCTTCATTTTTCCTGGTCTTTTGCAGTCCTTGTACAATCAGTCAGTTTTAATCCCAGCCAATCTTTGAAGTTAGTGCTTCAGCTTCTAGGTTTTCCTTTTCTTCTTCATCTATCCACAGCACCTTACAGGATGATGTTGGTAAGGGTGTTGAGCCATCTTCTTACATGTCCAAACCGCTTCATATTTCTTATGATTTCAGGTAACCATTCATATTTACAGACTTCTCCAATTTGATCTTTCATAGATTCATTTGTTTTGTGTGCAGTGTAGGATATGCATAGAAATCTTCTAAACTACCACATTTCAGCAGTTACAATTTGTCTTCCCAGTACCCTAGTGAATGTTTCAGTCTTGCAGCTATAAAGACATGTTGACATTTCATTTTCATTGTGATGTTGCTACTAGTCCAGATTTTCATCAGCTTTGCTAGTTATCCAATGGTGACAGCTATTCTTGTTTTTACTTCCTTTTTGGATGTAGCATCTTTTGTGATAGTTGCATCATGGTGTTTGAAGTGTGTTACTTTTTCTAGCTTCTCATTACCCATTTTTACTGATTCATCATAATCCCTACTGGTTGATATTATCATTATTTTGCTCTTCTCCACACTAATTTCTATGCCATATCTCTTTGCAGCCTTGTGTAGCCTTTTTGTTATTTCCTTAAGCTCTTCTGCAGTTCTAACTATTAGATCAATGTCATCAGCAAAATGAAGGATGTTAATTTCTTGCCCTCCAACTGACACTGTTTAAGAGAAGTTATCTAAAGCATATGTCATGATTTGTTCCATATATAAATTAAATAAGCATGATGAGAGAAGACAGCTTTGGCATACTCCTACAGATATTGCAAACCACTCCACACTGTTGTTGCCAAGCAATATTCCACTATCTGGAAAGTATGCTGGTCAAGTTTGCAGACAATACGAAGTTATGGGGGAAAATAGTCATGTTAGGGGATAGGATAGAGATCCAAGTAGATCTGGACAAACTGGAAAGATGGGCAAAGTAAAACCAAATGCAGTTAAACAAAGATAAATGCAGAGTGCTGTCACAGGCCAGTTGGGCACTGTGAGTATATCAATTTTATCGCAGGCCAACTGGGCTGTTTGATTCAGTTTCAGATCAAGGAGGCAAAGTTGGGAGTGAAATAAAGGCAATTTCTTATAACTTACACACACACAACAGTTAACAGAAAGATAAATGCAATAAGCAGACAATGCAGTATTAAAGAGCTACTAGTAAATAATAACAGCCAATAATAACAACAGATAGATAGATCAATTCTGTCACAAGCCAACTGGGCACTGCAAGAGTATTAGCCACTGGGCTGTTCAAAACAACAGATAGACAGACATAGGTTGGCAACTTATTGATATTCCCTCAATGCCAGGTACACGTCAAGTGATTCCAGTGAAGTCAGGCATCCCCAATCGACGCTGTCAAAGGGTTACCAGGGAAGATCCCTTGATTAGGATCTGATCCTCACTCACACCAGGAGTCTGGGGTCCGGGAGTGGAACAGAAATGACTGTTCTGTTCCCTCCTTCCATTTGGTTATCTGATGCATGTGGTTTTTATACCTAGTCTTATGCTAATGTGTTGGCTTCAGAGCCACTCACAATGTTGCCCTATAGCTTTTACCCTATGGGATTGAAAGGTATTAACAATTATCATAAAAGGTTACTACCCAGACTTGGGTTTATCTATTAAGCAAATTATGATGCAGCACCTTTAGGTTTGAAATTGACATTACTCTACCTAAGCTCCAACCTCTTTTAGGTTTCATTTGAATATGCTTTCTTGGGACTTGCTTTCCTGGAATGTGTTGGGTGTGCCAGGCAGTTAGGTCCAGTTTTATCATCAAGGCTGAACCCTGAGCAAGAAAACATTGGTTCTCCTAATCTTACAGCTACAGTTTTCCTATGGGGCCCAGTCAGTTCCATGAACAGTTAATTTAATCATTTTGGTTAAACTTATGACAGACAAGTTACATTGGCAGTTTACAAACTTACAAGCCTTATATTAACTAATATTACCTGCTTAGGCAAAATACCAAATGCCTCCAAGAAGCACATATGATTGCTAATTAATCCCTCTGGTTCTGGCTATTACAGAGTGCTTCATCTGGGGCAAAGTAACCAGCTACATGAATATAGGTTAGGAGGAGATGTCCTGGCCACCACAATGGCTGAAAGAAACCTCAAGATTATGGCTCACCAGAGAATGAACATGAGCCATCAGTGTGATGCTGTAGTCAACAGAGCTATTAGCATACTGAGATGTCCTAGCCAATCTGTCACAAGCAGGGCTAAGGATACTTGCTGTCTACTTGGTGCTGATGAGACCCAAGCTAAGTATTGTGTCTAGTTCTGGCTGCTGCACTTCAAAAAAAAGATGTGGAAAATCTTGAAAGGGTCCAGAGAAGGGCCACAAGAATGATTAAGAGTGTGGAGGACAAAGCTTATGAGGAAAGACTAAGGAATCTGAGACTGTTCAGCCTGGAGAAGAGAAAACTGAGGCAGGACTTTGTGGCCATCTTAAGTGGTGAATATAAGGAGCAGGGACAAAAACTGCTTACTAGGGAAGACAAGCAGCAATGGCTATAAACTGTTAGAGGATGGTTTCAGGCTGGATGTAAGGAAGAACTTCTTTATGGTAAGGGTGACCACAACATGGAATAGACTTCCAAGAGAGATGGTGGAGTCCCCAACTTTGGAAATCTTCAAAAGGAGAATAGACAGACACCGTTCTGGAAGCATTTGATCTCAGTAGTATTCCTGCCTGAGGAGGGCGGTGGACTTGATGATCTTTCAAGATCCCTTCCAAGACCTTAATTTCTATGGTTCTATGATTTGTATTATTCTAGAGTTCTTCTATACAGTAAGACACATCAATCTGGGACTGATGTTATGCTTATTCATTGGCAGACAATGTGCTTTTCACTGCACTTTGTCAAAAGCTTTTTTTAAAAAGTCTAGTTTTTTTGGTGGTCAGGGTACTTTTCACACATAATTTGTAGGTTGAAGATCTGTTTGGTGGTGCTCCTTCCGAGTCCCAATCCAGGTTGTTCATCTGCTAATACAGTCTCTTTTTGTGGCTTGAGCCTATTTAGTATTATTCTAAGAAGCACCTTACCTGGATGACTAATGAGCCCTGTGGTACAGTAGTTAGTACACTGGTATAGCTTCCCCTTCTTTAGGGCAGGGATAAGTACTGATTTTGTCCACTCTATTGGTGAGGTTTTCCTTTTCTATAACATACTGCAGATTTTGTACAGTATTTTAATTGTCTTGTTTCTGGTTTTTAATAGTTCTACAGGTATATTGTCCAGGTCAGTGTCTTTTCTATTTTTCATGTTTCTGCTAGCTTTGTCTACTCTTCCCTTGTGATGTCTAAACAGTTAGCATCTTCTTTTATACTTCTAGGTCATCCTTTCTCTCGTTCCGTTACTACTTCTAAATCACTTTTGATATTGTGATTATGCAGTTCTTTTGCATATTCCACCCATCTTTTGTGTATTGCTGTATTACTACCTTGCTCTTGCTGTGCTCAAAGCCTCTTTGAATCTGTTCACACCTAAAATGCAGTTTCCTTTCACTTTTCTAATTCTATTTCTCACTTTTTTTGTTTTCATCTTTGTATTGGAGACTCTCATAGTCTGACTGAAATCAGTGAAGCTTTCAGTTTTCTGCATGCATCACACATTTCCTCCTATTTTACTGTATGCTATAAAAGTGATGGTAAATGGAAAATATACAGAATACACGTTATTTCAAACATCCATTTGTCAGCACCTAATACTCGATAACACCAATATATCTTCCTTTGTTACTATCTTATCCATTGACCTGGTAAGAAATATTATGAATTAGTGACAGATTTCACCAAGTCAGACACACTGAAATGTAGACAGAATGTTACTTCGTGCTACAGACTTACTAAACAGGAGTAGAGCTGATAAAAGAGGATGTTACAACATCTTTAAAAGATCTTCCCAGAGCCACCCATCCTAGCCTTCAAACAAGTACGGCCAGAAGCAAATTTCCTCAAGCCCAGAACACACCAAAAGGATCCAGATCGTGCCATGACACGAAATGCAAAAAATGCCAACACATGTTCACCACCCCCACTATTACTACACCCCACAACAGAGTTATCAGCATTCCTGGATCTTACAGGGGCACCTCAAGAAATGTAATATATCTCATCCAATGCACCAAATGCCCTGATGGAAAATATGTAGGAGAGACCAAACAGCAACTGCGCACCAGAATGACTGCACACCGGAAATCTATCAAAGACAGAAATACCCAATTTCCGTGGGGACACATTTCTCACAGGAGGTCCGCTCTCTTTCCAATCTCTCAGTCCTGACCCTCAAGGGAAACTTACACAACACTTCCCAGAGACGAGCCTATGAGCTTCATTTCATCAACCTCCTGGATACTAGAGATCATGGACTAAACATAGACATTGGATTTTTGATACATTATAATCTGCTTGGCAACTGACTCCCCAGCCCAGCCCCTAACTTCTTTACTTTTCATTCCCTCCAGGAAGAGCTCACACCAACTGCTGAAACTTCCTTAGCCTGAGAAAGGGTTTTTGAACTCAAAAGCTTGCTTAATAACTATTCTCCAACTATTTGGGTTAGTCTAATAAAAGATATCGAATTCACCCATGGAACCTTGTCTGCCGATATTAAAACATAGTATTTAAAAAGCAGGCTCGGATGGACTCCTGGATGCAAACATATAACAACACCTGCACCAGTTATATAAGAGTCTTGATTGTATGTATATATATACGAAACATTACATGCCTGTACTTCAGAGATACACAGAATTCACAGAAGTTTAGGGCTGGAAGGGACCTGGTGAGATCACTGTATCCAGCCCCGCTGCTCTGGACTGCTCATTAACCTTCATAAAAATAGAAGAGTTGCTTAAACAAAACAAGGGGTAACATATTACCCCAGCAGTGTTCTTCACTCCTCTGGCATACATCTAAAACTCATACATGCCAGGAAAAGCTGAAGGAGATGTACTTACAATTAGAAAAATCAATGATCAATATGGGTCTAAAATTTCATCCCGGAACTCCTGCAGTTATTGGTTAAGACTCTGAGCGCCGCTGTTCACCAATCAGGGAGAGAAATGCACCGAGAGATCCAGCCAGCCCAGCGCCGCAGCAGCACAGCTCGGAGCACAGAGAGCTCAGACTGTCACTCGTTCAGAACTGACTCTCCGTGCAGGCTATTCGCGAAAATCGGCTGGAAAATTAGCACCTGATATTGTCAGAAACAATCGGATAAGATCATCTCCAAGCAGCAGCGCTCGGCGGCGGAAAGGCAGTGGATCCTCCGGATCGCCATGGCCAGTTCCGGAGCACAAGGGCTGCGGCGCTGCGCAGGGCGAGCCGTGCTGTGCTGCGTGGTGCTAACCGTGTGCGGGGCCGCTGCGGCCGGGCAGCTTCGCTACTCGATCCCCGAGGAAATGCAGAAAGGCTCCTTCGTGGGGAACATCGCGCAGGACCTGGGGCTGGAGGCCAAGGCACTGTCGGAGCGCAGTGTGCGCGTGGTTTCCAGAGGTAGGACGCAGTATTTCGCTTTGAATATAAAGAGCGGCCATTTAATCACGGCGGAGCGGCTAGACAGGGAGCAGCTGTGCGGCCGGGCTG
>JAGPOW010000570.1:0-12533 GCA_030014935.1 Caiman crocodilus | reverse complement strand
ATGTGGAACCAGCTTCCTAGGGAAATTGTTCTTGCTCCTACCTTGGGCATCTTTAAGAGTAGATTAGATAGGTACTTGGCTGGGGTCCTGTGACCCTGGAACTCGTTCCTGCCATTGGTGGGGGTCAGACTAGATGACCTGCTCTAGGCCCCTTCTGACCCTAGATACTATGATACTATGATGATACTATGAACCTCCACCCTAGCCGACTGGGCAGCCTCTGAAACACCGGGTATGTTCTAACAGGAAGGGCAGGATTGTGGTGGACTACAAGGTCATCCCGGTTCTACCCATCAACTCCAAGCTGAACACAAGCTTAAGAAACATCACCAAGGAGCTGGTCAGGGCCATGAAGGTGATGGCAGAGTCTGAGGGCCAGAACTGCCACATCCAAAACAGTGAGCAAGAAGAGGGAAGACCTTGACCTCAGGGATCACTTAGGCCCTCTGGCATCAAAGAAGCAGCAGTGACACAGGACGCTGGAGAACTACTGGGGTGTAGAGACAGAGGGGTGGGTGGAAGTAGGGGGCAGGAGTGGGTAGGGTGGGTGGATATGGCAAGGAATGGAAGGACAGGAGGGAGAAGGGTGAGCGTTGTAATGGACAGACATAGGGGATGGAGACAGGGAGAGGAAGAAACAGAAAGACAATGTCTCGATGGATGGATGGATGGATGGATGTGGCTAGCTGTCTATGCATGTGGCTGAATGGCAAGGAACTGGGCCCAAGGGCCCAGGGGCTGGTGAGCAGCAGATGCCTGTGAACATCTATTTGCCCTCCCCACAGTGTCTACCCATCCTACATTGCCCAGGCAATCAACCTGGCAGGTCAGGGGAATGATGCTGGCACAGAAAGGGGCAGAGCTGTCTTCTTTGGGGTTGAGTTAAACCTTTCCTGCCCTGTCTCCCCACCAGCCACTCTCTGCTTCAACACCTCAAGCACCTTCGCAAGCAAAGCCACCATGGAGGAAGGCAACAGCACAAGTGAGTGACCTTCCCCCACCTCAGCTCCCACTCCTCAGACCGCCCACAGTGGCAGCCACTCACCCACCACCCCCTACAGCCTTCTGCAGGAGCTGTGTCCCAGCCAGTTCCAGTGCCTACTACATGCTCCTGGTGGTGTCCAAGAACAGCATCCTGTGTGTGTCCCACAATGCCTCTGACCACCTCAACTGCCACCATGGCACCTGCCAGGTCATGCACCAGGGCCCACAGTGCTTGTGCGTACCTGGGCAGGGGCCAGAGCAGCCCATGGGAAAGGGTAGAGGGGACAGGGCTGGGACCAAAAAGCAGAGCCGTGGATGGGGCTGGGCCCTCTCTGACTCCAGGGCCCCCCTTCCCCACAGCTGCTCAGACCCCATGGTCTACTGGTACCCAGATTTGAACTGCCAGAGGCCCATCAACAAGTTCAGATTGGGGCTGGGGGTGCCCCTCACTGTCCTGGTGAGGGACTGGAGGGGGATGAGAGCAGGAGGGACTGGGGGCCCAGAGTGGGGGCCTGGACACTTGGGTTCTCCCCCAGCTCTGAAAGCCTTGGCTGCCCCTCTCTGGGGGGCACTGCCCCATGCCAGAAAGACCCTCACTGGCCCCTTTGGCTCTCCTGACCCCTCCCCTCTGCCCCCACAGACTCCTTCTTTGTGGACCTGGAATCCATGGAGAGCTCCCAGCTGGTACATGCCACACCCTCTGCCCCTCAGCCCCTCCCTCCCTTGTGGGGGTGGGAGGACATGCCTACCCCCCCCACCTTTCCACAAGAGACCCCCAAGAGAAGCTTCTTACCATACTTACCCACATACCACACTCACCCCCCCCTCCAGGAAATGCAGTTTGCACGGCCAGGCTGCCAAGATAAATCTCTCACGCTCTGAAAGCAGGCTTATGGTAGGGAGGGCGCTACGTCAGTCCCGTTGCTCACCTGGCACCATATTTTCCTACATACAACACACCTTGCACTGTACCATCTCAAGTACAACATGCCTATGACCATTTTGTCCCACATAAAACATGCCCAGCATCGTATCACCTGGGTTCTCTGGGAGGGGGAATGTGGGGTAGTGGTGAAAGCAGTGGGGAGCTGGGAGCCTGGACACTTGGGTTCTCTGGGAGAGGTGTGCCGGCTGAGAGGTGGGGGCAGGGGGGCCTGGATTCTCTGGCAGGCAAGAGGAGGGGTGTGAGCAAGGGAGGCCGGGAGCCCAGATGCCTGGGTTGTCTGGGAGGGGGTGGGGAGTGAGAGCAGGAGGCTGCCACTAGAAATCTCTCATGCTCTGAAAGCAGGTGTGGGTCTCACCTTGGCAGCACGTGGTATGCAGGGCATTTCAGCAGGCCTACTACTTACAGCCTCTCCTCTCGCAGGTGCACATCCAGCCGTCAGTGAACATCAACAAGCTGTGAGCCTGGCCCAGGCACAGCCCCCACAGTGGGAGCCATAGCTCCAGATGCCCCCCAACACCCCCCTAGAACCACCAGGCAGCCACAGCCCATGTGGCACCTGCAAGGGAAGGAGACCTCTCTCCTGGCCCCCCGGTCACAGGGGGTGGGGAACAAGCCCTTTGTTCTTTGAGGCAGCAGAGCAAGAGCAGCCTTGTCCAGCCTTGGCCCAGACTAGAAAGTACCCATGATACCTCTGTGGCTTCCACTTGAATGAATCAGGAAGTGAGGTCACAGATCCAGTGTCAAGTTGCCCACTGGGCAGGGTCTGAATGAAGGTTTAGGGGGACATGGGGTGGTGGGGGAAACAGGATCCCAGCATAGGCCCTGATCCCAGGCTGTTTCCCGCTCAGGACTCTGCTAGTGCAAAAGTGCCGTGTCATTTCACATACAACATGACAAATGCTGAATTGTCTCATGTACAACACACCTAGCACCGTATTGTCCTGCATACAGCATGTTTAGCACTGTATCAGCTCTTGTACATGCTGAACACCATGTCTTCTCATGTACCCGATGCCTTCTTATGTACAAGACACCTAGCATCATATCGTCTCACATACAACATGCCTAGTACTGTGTCATTTCATATATCAGCCTAACTATATCATCTCATATACATATCTAGCACCATATCATTCCATGTACATCACACCTAGCACTGTATCATGCGCAACACAACTAGCACCATATTGTCTTGCATACCCCATGCCTAGCACCGTATCATCTCACATACAACATGCCTAGTGTCATATAATCTCACATACAACACATCCTGAACACACCACACATCTTGATTTTGAAAGGCATGACAAAGGAAAAAGAAAAGGCACAGATGGGGTTGTGGCTGCACAGAGCATGCATGGAGCTGAATGGTCCCTGCTTGACGTAAGCTGAATGCCTAGATGTTGCTGAAGACAGATTGGGGGCTACAAGTTGGTAAAGAGCTAGAAAAAGTCACCAAGGCAGCAGAATGGTCCTGGGAATAAAAGTATTGCTTGATGAACTAGGACTGTGGTGAAGGCAAGAAGGTCGTTAACACTTCTGTATTAATGAGCCCTCCACTGCCTGGACAGTAATGCTGCTACCCTAGTTGGGGCAAGAATCAGAATGACAGGCTTCTCCCCCAAGGGAGAAAAAATGTTTAATACCCACACCCTGATTGCTGCTTATTTTGGGGGGTACATGTTAGCTACCCTCATTTTGCTGTTATCTGCTGGCAATTATGGTACCTGGCTTTGTTCCCCATGAGAGCCTCTGGACTTGCTTCTCCATGGCCCTGGGGGATGTGGAGTGAAGCTCATATGTCACCCAGCTCCTGCCCCCACTAAAGTATAGAGACCAGGACCCGGGGGCCAGCAAGGCAGTCCCCCCCAGCCGGTCCCCCCAAGCCAAGCTGTATTCTATATTATGAATAAAACATTATTATTATCTTTCCCACCATTATTATTATCTTTCATGGTGTGGGCAGTGTCTGGCTCTTGGTACCACCCCCAGCCCAGGGGGCTCCCAGTTCAGTCAGGTGGGGCTAGAGGAACCCAGGGCAGGGAGCAGAAAGCAGAGCAATGGATGGGACAAGGGGTGCAGGACAGAGCTGAAAGCAGAGCAATGGATGAGGCCTTCCTGGCTGCCACAGCCTTCTCTTCACCCAGCTTTGGGATGCCCCATCCAGGGGTTACCATCCAGTGCAACCCCCAGGAGGCAGGATCAGGCCCACCCATATAAACCCATGTCTGACCTCTGACATGGCTCCAGGCAACACCCTGTGCCCCTTAAGGGACAAAGCCTCCTCCTGCCCCCCTGCCCCTGGGGCAGGCAGCCCCATATCCTGGCCCAGGTTGTAGCCCCCCTCCCCCACACCCCACGATGCCCCAGCGAAGGCTCGGGGTTGCTGGAGGAGCTCAGTGAGAACCGCCCCATTCATGGAGGGCCTCATGGGGCAGTGGCTGGGGCTTCTCTCTGGCCTTTGCCCCCTGCAAAGACCCTCCATGTGGCCCTCTGTCTCTTTAAGAGGCTGGAAGGGTTAACCCCTTCTGGACCCTTCCCGTTCTCCTGGGATCCCCGAAAAAGGCGGAGGCATCAGGGGCTTGCTGGGACCAGGCTGGTCTGGTCTGGATGGGTCAGGCTGTGCCGGGGGGCTGGGGTGAGAACCCAAGCCTCCGGGTGCCTGGTCCCCCTGCTCTCCCCTGCAGCCCCCTCCCCTCCCCGAGAACCCAGGTGTCCAGGCTGTCACCCCCCAGCCCCCTCCCCTATAGAGAGCCCAGGCCTCCAGGCTCCCAGCCCCAGCCCTGCTCCCAGAGAGCCCAGGTGGCCGAGGCCTCAGCCCCCCCCTGCAAGGGAACCCCGGCGTCCTCCCCAACCCCTCCTCCTCATCCCAGAGAACCCAGGCGCGCGTGCGTGCGTGCGTGCGTGTGTCACATACACACACGCGCGCCCCCAGCTCGGGGGGGAGCGGGGGCGCTGGGTAGAACAGGCCCGGATGCAGCCGGCCGGGGAGCTGTCCGTGGTGCTGAAGGGGAGAGCTGCGCCCAGCCGGGGCTCCGCTTGCCCTGAGGGGCCTGGGGTGGGGGGTACAACAAGCTGGCTGCACCCAGGCCCTGTTCTACCCAGCCCACCCCCCCAGAGCTGGCTGCATCTCAGCCCCCCTGTTACCCCCATCCCAAAGCTGGCTGTATCCTGGGGTCTAAGTCACTCCCAGCCGTGCCCAGAAACTCCTGCGATTGGTTCGCAGCTTCCGGGGGGGTCCCCAAAAGAGATCACCCCCGAAACACCCTCCCACATGGGTCTGGGCGCAGCTCTGAGACCGGGAGACCCAGCAGTGGGGGAGACGCCACAACAGGGACTGCATGAGTAATAATAGTAGTAATAATAGGGATGACCCTAACAACAGGAGTAATGATAGTAATAATAGCGGGGACCCTAGTAATGGGAGGAATAATAGTGGTAATAATAGCAATGATCCTAGCAATAGGAGGAATAATAGTAATAATAAAAGCAATGACACTAGTAACGGGAGTAATGCTTACAGTTATAATAGCGATGATTCTAGTAATAGTAGTGTTAACAGTAATAATCATAGTAACAACATCCACTGATGAGTGTAATAATCATAGTAACAAGGGGGAGGCAGTGCAAACTGGCAGTGAATGAGCATGACACAGGTGTGAGTAGGTGTGTGGCAGAGCAAGTGTGAACAGGTGCGGGCCAAGCATGAGCCCAGCAAAACTGAGTGTGAGTAAGTGTGAAACAAGGGTGCATACATGCAAGTCACATGGGGCCTTGTGTGGGTAGGTGTGAAACACATGGATCAGCATGAGCAAGTGCCAGCACATGTAGACCAAGTGCAAGCAGGAGTGGACCAAGTGTGAGCCATATGTGGACCCCTGGTGAGTCACATGGGATCCCCATGCAAAGCACCTGTGAACAGGTGTGAACCCCATGTGAGCTGAATGTGGAAAAACACAGATACATGGCAGCCAAGTGTGAACAGATGCAAACCAGGTGTGAGCTCAGTGTAAACCCACTGTGGGCAAGTGTGAGGTCCATGTAAACCAGTGTGGACTCCATGTAAGCAAACTGTAAACAAATGTGAATTGAGTGTGAGCAAAGCATGAGCTGAGTTGAAGAGTGTGAACCAAGTATGAAGTGAGAGTGAACCAAGTGAGCTGAGTGTGAACCACATGTGAGATGAGTGGGAACAAGTGTGAGCTGACTGTGAACAGTGTGAGCCACCTGTGAACACACATAAGCCAAATGTGAGTCCAGTGTGAGCTGAGTGTAAACACATGTGAGCCAAGTGTGCACATGTGTGAATCATGGTGTGTGCTGCTTATACCCCACCATGAATCCCAGCAGGTCCACATGTGGGCCACGTCCAAGATGAGGTCACGCGTGTCCCGACACCATCTCGAGGGCTCCAGGCCTCCAGCTGGGATGAGCACGGCCCGGGGAAAGGGAAGGATCCTGACCCGCATTCATCCTGGTGCCCCCCCACCCTCATGGTGGGGGGTGGGGGTCAGAGGGCACAGCGGGGGTTTGACATGGGGCCTCTGGATGTGCATCTGGAAGGGAGAACCCAGGCATCCTCATTTGTGACCCCACCAAGGGATGGTTTCCCCCCCACTGCCCCAGCGAAGGAACCCAGGTGTCCAGGCCACCCACTAGTGCCCTCTGAACCACCCTGGGGGGTGAGGGGCCTGGGACCTACCGATACTGAGGGGTCCACGGCCTCCAGACATGGGTGGAAGCTGCCACTTCTGGTACTGCCTGTGGGGGGGGCAGTGAGGAGGAAGAGGATGGGGGGAAGGAAGGCCATGGGGGTGCCGCTCCCATCCCATGATCAAGCAGGGAACCCAGGCATCTAGGGGCCCAGCCCCTCCCCCAGGCTGTGCTCCCACCCCAGCAGCAGGCAGGGAACCCAGGCATCCAGGCCCCCACCCCAGGCCCAGCAGGGAACCTGGTTGTCCTGGCCCCTGGACCCCCCACTTCCACCTCAGGCCCAGTAGGAAACCCAGGCATCTGGGACCCAGCAGTCAGCAGGGAACCTAGGCATCTGGGGCCTGGTGGTCACCTCCATTGCTGGACCCCTCGTGCAGTGCAGAGCCTAGGGGCCGGGTCCAGTCTCCATCCTCCTCAAACAGGCTCCTGTCATGCCACATTGCTTTGCCAGCCCTGCCCAAGGGGGGAGGGGGCACCATGCTCAGGAGAGGGCTGGACAGGAACCCAAGTGTCCTGGCACCCCCAACCCCGCTATGTGCTGCATCCCCCCAGCCCAGCAGCTGGGCGGGAACCCAGGCGTCCAGACCCTCCATCCCAGGATCTGGAAGGAGCCCAGGTGTCAGGCTGCCCCACTCTCATCATAGGGAGGGAACTCAGGCATCCCCCACACCCCACTCCTACCCCAGCACCAAGGAGAGGACTCAGGCATCCAGGGCCCCCCACCTAGGACAGGGAGGGGGCCCAGGACTCCAGCCCCTGCCCCAGCACAGGGAGGGAACCCAGGCATCCGGGGCTTACCTGCCCTGGCTCCAGCGGGCTCTAAGCAGCAGGGCAATGGAAACCACAGCCACCAGAGCCATAAGGGCAAGAGGCAGGCCTAACCCCAGGCCCAGCTTGCTGACGCGGGTGGCACATGTCTCCCCTGAGTACCAGTAGTCATTGGGGTCTGGGCAGCTGTGGGGAGACAGGGGAAGGGGTGAGATGGGCCAAGGGGTGGCTCTGGATCCCCCCCTGCCCCGGCCACACATCCAGCCTTGGCCCAGGCAGGGAACCCAGGCATCGGGAGCTCAGCCCTCACCCCCTCAGACCACCCTCCCACCCAGAACCAGGCAGGAAACCCACCCAGGGACACCTGTGATGGTGGCAGGCACTTACAAGCAGGTAGGGCCAGAGGACATGAGGCGGCACTGCCCACGGTGGCAGTTGAGGGCATTGGGGACATGGGGGCTGCAGCGACTGAGGCAGCTCAGAGTGCCTCCCGGTGTCACTACAGGTACATAATGGACACCATAGCCAGGGGGTGCCATTTGCAGACACAGATCTGGAGGGGAGTGAAGAGTTAACAGAGGGTGGGGCTGGCTATGTCAAAACTCTCAATTGAGGGGCATGTGTTATGTGAGGAAATATGGTAATGGGGGAGGCACCACTGGCACAAGTTTCATTTGAGAGGTGCGTGGTATGTGAAGAAATATGGTAATGCTACTGATGGGTCTTGTCTCACATGCCTCCCCCAAATAAGACTGGTCCCTGGCATTACCATATTGTCTCACATACCACACCTCCTCAGATGAGACCCATGCCAAAGCCAGGCCAGCCAGTATTAATATATTTTGGGTGTGTAATATGTGAAATAATATGGTAATGTTGACTCCAACATGGGTCTTATAGTCTTGTGTGTCACATGACCCCCAAATAAGACCCACTCCAAAGGCGAGCCTGTCAACACTACCATATTGTCTTGCATAGCACACGACCCCAAATAAGACTGTCTGAGAGTCAGTCCCTTTAGCATTACCATATTGTCTCAAAGAAAACATGCCCCCAAATAAGGCAGATGCCACAACCAGTCCTGCAGGTAGTAGTGTATTGTCACACATACCTCACCCGCCCCCCCACCCCCTGCAAAGGAGAGCTCCCATCAGAGCCCATACTGCCAAAGATACCTTATTATCCCACATGCCACACGCTCTCAAAAGAGATCCCCACCGAAGCCATTCCTGCCAGAGTACCATAATTTCTCACATATCTAATGTCACATACCACATGCCCCCAAAGGAGACCCCCACCAAAGCCAGAGCTGCCAGCAGTACCATGATTGTTCATGTAGCACATGCCCCTCCACATTAGACCTATAACAGAGCCACCCAGGCGCCACTCACCCTCAGGGGAGGCCGACACTGTCATGTTCCTGACAATGAGGTTAGGTGGGAGGCTGAGGCAGAGTGTGGCTGTGGGGAGAGAGGCACTGGGTCAGGCTGGGCCAGGCCATGGCAGCCTGGTGCACACAACACATGTGAACACATGCACTCACACATGTTCTGGCTGCCTCAGGGTCCACCACAGGCGATAGCAGGCCCAGAGACCCAGCACCAGGGAAGGAACCCAGAATTCCAAACTCCCAGGCCCCCCTCCACGTTCTGCCCCTCGCAGCCATGATGAAACCCAGGATTTGGAGTGTGCTCACTGTTGTTCTCCTGGCAGTCTCCCTGGGAGGCCTGGGTACGGATCAGCTCAGCCACCAGCTGTGCTGTCAGGTTCTGCAGGATCGGGCCTGGGGTCAGGCTGAGTGCAGGGGCAAAGGTCACGTTGTGGGTCACCACAACGCTGCCGTTTCTGTGGGAGGGAGGGAGGCAGGCGGAGGTCAGCGCCCAGACACCTGGGTCCCAGTCCCACCTCTTGGGTGGGAGGCTGAGAGCAGGGTGGGCTGGAAGCACAGGTGCCTGGGCTCTCTCCACCGGGCTGAGGCTCTTCACCTCAGGTTGATGATCCGGATGCCCTTGTAGGTGCCAATGTGCTGGTAGATCCTGTTCATCTGGGGAGGCAAGAAGGGGGCATTACAAAGGCTTGAACACCCAGGTTCTAACCCAACTGGGGGGACCTGGGGACCCAGATGCCTGGGTTCCCTGGGAGGCGGGGGGTGGGCAGTGCTCACCTGTTGCTGGAAGAAGGTGGTAAAGGTCCGGTACTGTACAGAACTGGTGTTGCTGAACTCAGCCTTGTAGACAGAGTTGGTGACTCTTACTTCCACACCCACGGTTGCCTCCAGTGTGCCTGCAATGAGCCAGGCCTCAGCCCATGACCCCCCCCACCCCGTCCCCTTCAGCACTCAGAGGCTGCCTGAACACCTGGGTTCACTGCCTGGAGCCTCTGTTCTGGCCCAGAAACTATCCTCTCCACCCTCATTACCGTATTGTTTCACGTATCATGTGCCCCCTCCCCCCCGCCCCCGCGAGACCTACAGTTTCTTTTTGGCTGGTGATGGGGAAAGGTCATGGGGGGAAGGCCCCTGGTGAGGTCATAGTGGAAAGGCCAAGAGGGAAATGTGAGAGGGGGTTGCAAAGGGCAAAGGTCAAGGAGAAGGTTGTGGGGCAAAGTTTGAGGGGAAAAGGTCATGGGAAGGTGGCCCTTACGGATACTGGTGTCAAAGCTGCCGACCGGGTCATCACACGTGGGGCCATCAAAGCCGGGGGGGCAGAAGCCTGTGGGAGATGGGAGGGAGTGGCACTGGGGGGTGGGGACAAGGCTGCTGGGTCCCTGCCATGGGTTCTGCTCCGCCACAGACACATGGCCATGTGCCGTGCCCCACCACCCCCACATCCATCCACCCTGCACCTATCCCAGATGTCAGCATCCATCCATCCATCCACATAACACCTGCCTGTCTGTCTGTCTGTCTCCTCAGCCAGCCAGGCAGCCAGCCCAGATGCCACCCACCTACCCACCCACCCATGCATCCATCCCAAATAACTTTCATCTACCTACCCTTCATCCCATCCCATATGCCATCCATCCATCCATGCACCCACCCACCCACCCACTCATCCATCATCTCTGTCTAGCTGCCTGTCCACCCTCCACCTATTAAAGTTACTCTTGCTGCCTTCCTTCCCTGCCAACATCCATCTCCAGAAGGTAACCTGGCCCCAGGAAGACCTCTCCCCTGCACCCACAGAAGCACTCACATCCCAACCCATGCCTGTAAAAAGACCCAGCATCACCCACCTGCGGCCACAGTAGTGGGAGTGGCAGGACTGGAGCTTGTCAAGTTGGCTGGGGGCTGGCGGGCACTGGTGGGGCTGGTCATATTCATGGCAGGCATGCTCATGGAACTGGTCATGCTAGGAACACGTGTGCTTCTGCTGCTAATAGCTGTGCCCACAGAGACGCGCATACTCCCGGACCCACGGGTCGAGCTCACAAGGACCTCAACAGTTGTGTGATGGCTCCCAGTGATCTTTGTGCCAGCGGATGAACTCATGGGGCTAGTGCCCAAGCTGGGCCGGCTCCCTGTGCTCCCTTGACCAGTTGTGCTAGAGACAAGTGTGCCCACAGTGCTCTCTGTCACCAGGTTTGGGCTCACACTGGTTGTCACAAAGGTAAGAGTGCTTCTAGTGAATTCTGTTGTCCTAGGTGTCTTCACACTCACCGGGGTGGAGACTGGTGTGCCTACAGTGCCCTCTGTCACACTGGTTGTCCCTACACCCATTGTCATGGTTACAGGTGTGGTCATGGTGCCATTCGTGTTCATGGGGGTGCTCACACTAGTTGCCACAGGAATGAGTGTGCTCACGGTGCCCTCCATTACTGGGGGTGTGATCACACTGGCTGTAGCAGAGATGGGTGTGCTCACATTGTTCTCTGTTTCTGTGGGCAGGCTCACTCTTGTTGTCATGGAGATGGGTGTGGTCCCAGTATTCTCCCTGCTTGTGGGTATGCTCACACTGGTTACCGTGGAGATAGGTGTGCTCACAGTGCCCTCTGTACTAATGAGGGGGCTCACACTCATTGATGCAGAGCTGGGTGTGCCCATGGTGCCCTTTGTGCCTGTGGGTGTGCTCACACTATTTGTGATGATGGGTGTGCTCACTATCACCTCTGTGGTGCTCACAGTGCCCTTGTTTGTGCTAGGTGTGCTCACAGTGGCCTCTAAAGTGCTCACAATGCCCTCTTTTGTTCTGGGTGTGCTCACATGGGTTGTCATGGAAATGGGCATGCTCATGGTGCCCTCAGTTGTGCTGGGTGTGTTCACATCAGTTTTCATGGAGATGAGTGTGCTCATGGTGCTATCTGTGCCTGCTGGTGTGCTCACATTAGTTGTCATGGAGCTGGGTGTGCTCATTGTGACTTCCGTGGTGCTCACAGTGCCCTCAGTTGTGTTGGATGTGTTCATGTTTGTTGTCATGGAGATGGGCATGCTCATGAGACTCTCAGTGGTACTCATGGTGTTCTCTGTTGTGCTGGGTGTACTCACACTCATTGGTGTGAAGATGGATGTGCCCACTGTGCTCTCTGTGCCTGTTGGCATGCTCACACCAGTCATCATGGAGACAGCCGTGCTCCCAATGAGCTCCGTTGTGCTCTCAGTGTTGTCTGTCAAGCTGGGTGTGCTCACACTCGTTGTCATGGAGATGGACATGCTCATGGTGCCCTCAATGCTTGTGGGTGGCCTCACACTAGAGATTGTGGAAGTGGCCATGCCCGTGGTGCTCTCTGTGTCTGTTGATGTATTCATACTGGTTGTCATGGAGACATGTGTGCTTCCAGGGACTTCTGTTGGGCTCACCATCTTCTCTGTTGTGCCAGGTGTGCTCACACTCATTGCCATAGAGGTAGACACACTCATGGTACCCTGAGTGCTTGTGGATGGCCTTGCACTAGGAGTTGTGGAGATGGGCATGCTCACAGTGCTCTCTGTGCCTGTTGCTGTGCTCACACTGGTTGTCACAGAGACAGATGTGTTCCTGGTGACTTCTATTGGTGTGCTCACATTTGGTGTGGAGATGGATGTGTTCATGGTGCACACAGTTATTTCAGGTAAGCTTGCACTAATGGGTGTTGGAGTCCCCTTGCCCATGGTGCTCTCTGTGCCTGTTGATGTGCTCACACTAAT
>JAGPOW010000563.1:323480-354741 GCA_030014935.1 Caiman crocodilus | reverse complement strand
TTTTTTTTCCTTTGGTCCAAAGTTTTATAATTGGGTTGTTAATTCCCTGACTGGAATTTTATGATTCATTTATTAAATTTTTACCACCAACTTATGACCTGATTCTATGCCTTATATTATCTTTCACTGCAAAATTAAACCTTTTCTCTCTACTGGGATCTTAAAGTTTCCAACTTCCCCATAAGCCTGTATTGGCCTGATGTATCAAAATATAGAAAGGCACAGTACAAGCTGTGCTTCATTTATGAGATCATTTTGTTAATGACTGAAGAGGTTCTCCAGCCCCTTCTTTAGAACTATTAACAACTGGGATGTAGTGTATTTTGTTCTAAGGATAAGAGTTGCTAGTGATCATCATGGGCTTCAGATGGAGAAGATAATTAAATTAGGGTAATATATTAGTCTCCTTGCTAATCACAGGCAATTTGCAGTGGTTATAATAACTTTGGCTTGTCATTTCAGGCTCAAATGAGGTAACATTTTTTTTTTTTTTTTTTACCTGTTCCTTTATCTAGTAGTTCAACATATCCCATGCTTATTAATCTGTTCTGCAGTAGTATTTATGTAATGTGAAGTACGGCTTGTACAGAAGATTTTATAAAGGAATTGAAATTCAGTTTCTTAGAATATCTTCAGATTGAGTTTTAGGAGAAAAGAATCCCCTACATACTGAATCAGGAACAAAGGCAGTAAAATAGACTCTTTTGGACAAATTTGCAGCAAAAAGTTCTAGCCATCCAAATAACTCTTTTCATTTCCTTCCCCTTATCTTCTCTGTGCAGAGGTTTATATGTATGTAGTAGGGTGTAGAATTGTCTGTCTGTCTTCCTAAATGGCTACTGACAGGTGTGTTTGTTCAGAGCTCTGGAAGCGTCTTCCTGTTTTGTGAGCTTTTCTCTTTCTCTTGTTTTGGTTTCCCTCCCCTAGGCAGTCGGACCCCTTTCACACTGTAGCCCCCACTTTACTTTTTCCTGCCTCTTTTCCCTCTTTTCTCAGCTCTTTCTTTTGCAGTGACTGTCTGCCCCTCCCCTCAGATTGTTTTTTGTTTTCCTTCCCTCTCCCTCTCTGCAGCTTTGCTGCTGCTTATTGTTTTCCCTTCCCTGCTATATTGCTTACCTTTCTCTCTTTCTCTCTCTCTCTCTCTCCCCTCCCCCCCCCCCAGTTTGTTTCCAGCTTCTTTGTTCCCTCCATCCCTCTGGTTCCTTGCACTGTTAACCCTGTTTTTTCTGGAATGGCTGAAAACAGCTTCCAGCGGTGAACTGCTGGGGCTTCAGCCCCTCTGGACTGGAGCTTTGGTCTCTGGCTTCATGCCCCTCCTTCCATTGGAGTGGCAGAGTGTGCTGCTGCTGTGGGGGTGCTCATAGGGTGCAAATGTGTCCTCTATGTTGCCCAGGTGAGTTCAGTCCTCAGGGTGAAGGACAGGGTGCCTGGATGCCTGTTAACTGCTTGTATCACTTAGCACAACTTTGCCTCCTCCTAATTAACATCTAGGTGCCCACTGCTGGATGAGAACAGACAGCCTTCTTTGAGACCCTGGCTGACGTTTTTTGAGGAGTGCAGCCGACGATGATGACCTTATCCTCCTGGGCAGGGACTTTAACTGTACAATTGATGAATGGTGTGACTGGAATGGGCCAGAATCCCATCCATCCTCAGCCAAGTGGCTGCAGACAGCTTTGGAGGCAGGGGACCTTCTGAATGTCTGCTGCCACTTCCACATTGACACAAGACAGTACACTTGGATAAAGGCAACCACTTGTGGGATTGCCATAGCACACTTTGACTGCTTTTACATCACCAAGCAGTGCCTGCCAGTCCTGCACGGAAGCTGCATTATTCCATCTGGACTCCCAGATCACAGTGTTATTCACTGTGAGCCGAGTCTCCTTGCCAGAGCACATTTCTGGGCATCCTACTGGTGTTTCAACACCAGCTTGCTGTAAGATGCTCACTTCTGTGAATGCTTTGCCTATTTCTGGCAGACATGGGAGACTGACAGAACCACCTTTTTCCTTCTGGAAGCAATGGTGGGATGTGGGGAAGGCACAGATCAGAGCTTCCTGCCAGCAATACACACAGCTGGCAATGAGTGATCTCTGCCACCATGTCTGGAGGTTGGAGAAGGATATAGCAAAGCTTGAGGTGGGCCTACATGATGCTAGTGGAGACACAGGGCTACTTGAGAGCTGTAAGCTTCAAAAGAAGCACCTGCGGGAGCTGGTGGAGGGCACAGCCTGAGGCATAATGATTTGTGCCTGCTGCCAAGAGCTGGCAGAGGCTGAAGCCCAGACTCAGTTCATTTTCAATTTGGAAATGTGATGGGCCCTGCAGAAAATCCTTTACCATCTCAAGACTATGGACATCCACAAACTCATGGATCCTGTTGAGATCTGCCATCATGCTTTAGCCTTCCATCAAGACCTGTATGCTTCTTTGTCCAAGTGCTTACATGATGGCCTTCCCAAGCTTTGCCCAATAATGGCTGATGAACTTCAGTGACAGCTGTCCCTGGAGGAACTCATGACTTGAGGTGGGAAGCTTCACTGAGGGCAAAGCCCCAGGGCTTGATGGTCCATTGAGTTTTGTAAGACGTTCTGGCCCTTGGCCCCCACCTCTTGCACGTCTTGTGAGAGCCTTGCTGATAAAATTATGCCTGTCAGCTGTCACCAGGCAGCTTTCACCCTACTACCAAAGGCAGGGGACCTCAGCTGCATTCAAGAACTGGCAGCCAGCATCCCTTCTGTGTGCTGACTACAAGATTCTGGCCAAAGCCTTAGCTAATAGAATGTGTACTGTCATAGCCTCAGTCACTGGTCCCAAGCAGAACTACTGTGTGCCAGGCAGGACCATCCAGGACAATTTGTTCCTGCTTTGTGACCTGGTGACCTCTTTGGACTGAATATTGGGCTCATCTCCATGGGCCAGGAGAGAACTTTTGATAGAGTTAGCCACAACTACTTTTTCAGACCCTAGAGGCCTTTGGCTTTGGATCGGTTTTCACCTCTGCCCTCTGGGTACTGTATTGAGACGTCTTCAACCTTTTGAAAGTGGACAGCATGCTCTGTGCTCCATTCCCTGCTCACAAGGGCCTCCACCAGGGCTTCCCCCTCTCAGGCATGCTGTATGCTTTGGCCATTGAACCCCTGCTTCATGCACTGTGATGATGCCTGATTGGCCTTATTCTTCCATTGACCTCTGTCTTGGTTGGTGGCCCACCAGTTAGGCTGATGGTGTATGCAGATGATGTGACCATTCTCCTCAGCACCCAGGGTGATGTCCAGTTACTAGTGGACTGTCAGCATGCTTATGATTGTGCTTCCTCTGCTTGTGTTAACTGGCCTAAGAGCAAAGCCCTACTCCCTAGTGTGTGGATCAGTCATCCCTCACCCCCCTCCTCCTCCAGACCTGCCTGGAGGTCATGTCTGGCAGTGCGAGGGTCTTAAAGCTCTGGGAGTGTTCCTTGACCCTTCAGTTTTCCCATCCCAGAATTGGGAAGGGCTCCGTGAAGAGGTGGAGGCACGCCTCCAGCGATGGCACTGGTGCTTGTCCAACCTCTCCTACTGTGGGCAGGTCCTCATTGTGAACAGTTTGGCAGCCACAACATTATGGCATCCCTGTGCTGTGTTGGACCCCTCACTGGATTTACTTGAGCAGCTTTAAAGACTGTTGGTGACCTTCTTCTGGGATGGACACCAATGGCTCCCCTGAGCTGTTCTCTATCTGCCTATGGCCAGGGCTTGGTTGACCTGGAAAGTAGAGTGGCTGCTTTCTGCCTTCAGGTCCAGAGACTCCTTTATTGTGAAGACTGCCCTCCCTGGCAGCACCTGGCCTGTGTGTTTCTGTGCCACATAGGGAGCCTCAGGTATGACCAAGAATTTTTTCTCCTGGATCCTGCCCTCCTGGACTGGAGCACTTTCCCACCTTTCTCCCACAGCCTGCCATAGGCCACCTTCAACCCCAGACCAGATGTCTGGAATTTCCACAGTTGCTGCAGAAGCCACTTGTCTACCACCCAGCCCTGCAGCACAGGCTGTTGAGCCTTGGGTCTGATGGTCTCTCTGGCTCTCTCATTCAGTCATGTATGATCTGGCTAGGCTACCTTCTCAATACAGCCTGGTTGGACTGGCTGCCCAGTTGGACATGCATTCAGTTTGCTGTGCTATCTGTCTTTTGAGGAAGGTGTGGGCAACCCTTCCAGGGGAGCCAAAGGCTGCCATCAAGGATACCTCTGAAGTGTGGTGGGACATCGCTGCCAGAGATATCTCTGGCGAGCCCTTTCCACCACTGTCTGTTGTCCTGGCTATGGATAATGATCTGTGTGGTGGTGCCTTATTGACTCTTCCTGTGACTCCTGATGGTGAGGCTGGCATTCATCTTGATGTACTCCCCAAGAATCCCTGTACACATAGGCAGTTTGTGTACATCACTTTCGCATCCTTGCCACTCGACCTGACGCTACATGGAGGTGGCACCGACACTTTCACCAGCTCACCCTGTGTGGCACATGCTTTATAAGCTACCCATTGCCAACTGAACTGGTGACCTCCAGTGGTGATTGCTGCATGTGGATACTGGCCACCAGCACTCTTGTCCACTACTTGGACCCAACTGTATCAGCAGCCTGCCCCTTTTGCCCAGGGGAGGTGAAAAAGGACTTGTTCCATGCCTTCCTCAGGTGCCCCAGCTGCTGCTGCTCTTTGTTGCCCTTGGCACCTTGTTACAGGTGCTAGATTTAGACCTCTTAGAGGCTACCTATTTGTTCTCTTTCCCATATCAGGTGGCAGAGAGTGGTGTTATCTGCTGAGAGCTGTCATCTGCTTGTCCAGCTTTTTGCTTGGTCAAGACAAGATGAACATCCTCAAGAGTTGCAGGAACCGGCTCGCTGGGGCTGGTTCTGATGGTGCCCTATGACTGTTTCAGTGCTTGGTCTGGGCATGCCTGACACTGGAATTTGAAATATGGTTCTCCAGTGGACTGTACCCTCCTTTTCAGGTGCATTGGATCATTCATGGGATGCTCTACAGTGTTGAGGGCATCCGTTTAGTTCTTGTGCTGTGATCCTGCTTTCCCCTTCCTGGGGTACTGGCAGAGGTCTGAATGGGCTGTTGTTGAACTAGCTGGCTTTGTTTTTAGAGTGTGAGAGCAGGCCTTGTGGGCCATAGCCCTAGGTTCTATCTGTTTTGCCTGGGCCCCTGCATGGGCAGTGCTTTTATTTTCATTGGATTGTTACCCCCTTTTCCCCTTAATAAACCTTTTATAAAAGTCTGTCTGTCTGTCTAATTTAAACTTGTGTTTAATTCTGATCTCCTTGGGGTGGTACTGAGAAGTATGCCCATAGGTACTGGAAATGATACAGTGATCTGCCCAGAGGATGCCCCTTGCTGTTGTTCTTGGACACAGTGAAGACAGATATTAAATAATCTTATGCCTTTTATAGCAGTTACGTGCCAAGCTGATCAGAAAATTGTATTTTTTGCTTTGATTCAGAAATAGGAAATCTTGCCACTGAAATAACTTGGTTTCATTGTATATGTATGTGTATTGATGATGATGATGACAAGGTTTTGCCCAGTCTCTTGCCATGGCTAGCTTTGTATGATGATGAGGGAGAAATTAAAGAAAACTGTTGGGAACTGAGATGCTTGATAAGAAAAGAGAAAGAGACGTTATCTCTAGGACATGGAGAGGGGAAGAAATGGGGGGACCCCTTTGCTCACAACTGAAGATGCTTTAAACTTGTAGATCTTGTGCTTACATTCTGTGGAGACTGTGCTTTTGAAATGCCATGACTGAAATGTTGTCTAGGCATAGGTTTTTATTACCTTTAATGTTCAGTGAAAGAGAGCGAGAGAGATGATAAAACCAGAGAGATTTGAAATGTATTCAGTTACATAGGAGGAGGAGGAATACCCAATATTGTTAAGCTATTTTGATAACACTATTATAATACTTTCCACTTACATTTAACAATGTTGAATAGAAGGTATGATACAAATACTAGAGGTAATAGCAGCCTCAACCATGCTAGATCAGAGGTGAGCTGCACATTCACCCAATATAATTTTCAAAAATAGCTCTTCTAGTTACTAACACGCAGCAAATAAGCTTGTAGAACACATATATAGGTTGTGCAACACGTCTGTTTGCTTTTTTAGATTTATTAAAAAGCATGTGCCCTTGTTCAAAATAAGCCATTCACGCCAGTTAGGAAATGCATAGATTCTGCTATTTCAGCGTCTGGGGTTTGTTTGGTTTTTTGCTTTTGTTTTTGTTTAATGAATGCCTAGATAGGTAGATATGGGATTCTATTCAGTTAGATTCCACAAAATAGATCCATTCCATGACTTCACTAGAATACTTAAATTTAATTGAAAAAAGCATGGCAACAGATTGATGTGGATTGACTGCACAGCTTTAATTCAATTTCTGGGCAATACTAACATTTGTAATCTTTCCAACAGATGTTGGCATAGTCTACATTGTCATGAAAATTCCTTGAGTAAACTATAACTGTGTATTCACTCTGGACTCTCCTGTAGTATTATCCTGAAAATCCTATTAGTTAAGCCAGATTTAATTACACCGAGTAGCACATTTTTCTTATCTGTTTAAGCAACATGGAATATCAGTACACAAAAGGGAAATATTATTTGAGCATGAAATCTCAAATTAAAACAGGAAGACAAGTTCCAGTTCTAAATATCACCTTTGCCTATATTTTGGAGCTAGAGTTCAATATAATAAAAATGCAATAAATAGAAAAAAATTATGTACAACCAGTGGCATATTGCTAAGTTTATTCTACAGGTCTTAATCCAAAATAAATTTGCCATTTCTTTCCTGTTGATTTATTATAGTTTTCACCTAAGTGAAATAGTTCCATTACATATTATTATTATTATTATTATTAGTCTAATATTCTATAAACTCTTCTAACATAACTTTTACTTTACATTGGAAGCCCTTTAAGTGAACTAATTTTCATTTTGCACCAAGGAAATGCCATTTCCTAGACTTCATCCTGAATTGTTTTTCCTTTCCTGCTTCTGTGGCATACTGTATTATTAAAATAGCACAAACTTGAAGTATATTGTAAGTCACAATTGGAAATGTAATCCGGCCTTCTACTTGCTGATAGAATGCAACAACTTCCTAGCTCATTCCTTTCTCTGTAAATAGCTTGTATCATGTTAGGTAAGATGCTGGCCTGTTTAAAAAAAGATGCGTTTCAGATCAAACATGATGGGATTTGCACAGCTAGATGACATAGTTTTGTACATCAACTGACTGTGCTAACCTAACTTAAATCACTTCTTTTATCCAGTAACACTGCAATTATCAGCCTGCCCTGCTATCTTGTTGTGAGTATGATGCTGGTCTCATGCTCTATTTGGAAAGGAAATAGATGAGTGTTTTATAAATTATGCATGGAAGGGAGATTATAGAAACATTAGTTAGAAATGTTTAAAATTGAGCCTGTGATCCACGTTGGAGATTCTTGACTTAGTCATAGCTCTTAGGCTCTAGACTCCTAGTTGACAGAAAAGCCACAGGTGAGGTAAGATGCTTGAGGTGAGGAAATTAGGGTGACAGGAAAGTCATAGTATCATAATGCTTAGAGTCAGAAGGGACCTAAACAGATCATCAGGTCCAAACCCCTGACCCGGGAAGGAATGGGTGCTGGGGTCATATCATCCAGCCAAAAATCTGTCCAGCCTCCTCCTGAAGACCCCCAAGGTAGAAGAGAGCACCACCTTCCTTGGGAGCCCATTCCAGAGCCTGGCAGCCCTAACTGTGAAGTAATGTCTCTCGATGTCCAGCCTGAACCTCTCTCTAACAATTTGTGGCTGTTATGCCTAGTAACCCCGGGTGGTGCCTGGGGGAACATAGCCTCCACCGATTCTTGCTGGTCCCTCTTAATGAATTTGTAAATGGCCACCAGATCCCCTCTCAGCCTTCTCTTGTGGAGGCTGAATAGGTTCAGGCCCTTTAGCCTCTCTTCATAGGGCTTGCCTCACTGCCCCTTGACTATGTGAGTGGCCCTCCTCTGGACCCTCTCAATGCTAGCCACATCCCTCTTGAAGTGTGGTGCCCAGAACTGGACATGGTACTCCAACTGTAACCTAACCAACTCTGCATAGAGGGGAAGGCTCACTTCCCTGGACCTGCTTGTGATGCATCTGTAGATGCATGACAAGTTGTGACTAGCCTTACTGACTGCTTCCTCATGTTGGCAGCTCATGTTTATCCTGGAGTCAACAATGACCCCAAGATCCCTTACTGCCACCATGTCAATAAGAAGGGTGTTTCTCAGACTATAGGTGTGTTGCTGGTCCCTTCTCCTTAGATGTAGTACCTTGCACTTGTCTCCATTGAATTCCATCCTATTCTCATCTGCCCACCTCTGTAACCTGTCTAGATCTAGCTAGATTTTGTCCCTCCCCTCCAGCATGCCCACCTTGCCCCACAACTTGGTGTCATCAGTGAATTTGAACAGCATACATTCCACACCCACATCCAGATCACTGATAAAGATGTTGAACAGTACAGGCCCAGGAACTGAGCCCTTGGGGACTTTTTTTTTTTAAGAGAATGTGGTCTAGGAAGACAGCATCTACCCTGACACCCTCATCCAGGAACTTTGTGACCTGATCATAAAAAGAAACCAGATTAATCAGGCTGGGCCCTTGCAAATGTGCTCCTTTATAATTTTCTCAAAGGTCTTCCCAAGGACCAAGGTAAGACAGACTAGCCTATAATTGCCAGGGTCCTCCTATCTCCCCTTCTTGTAAATGGGGGCCACATTGTCCCTTTTCCAATCCTCTGGTACCTGGCCAGTGCCCCACAAGCACTCATAGAGCCATGCCAGGGGACCAGCTATGACCCTCACCAACTCCCTCAGCAGAGGGTTCCACCATGATCCTAGAAGTGCTGTGGTCCATGTCACTCTGCTCATTCTGGTACTGTATGCTGGGGCTGCCTGAAATCAATGGACATTGAAATACTAAGCCAGCTGTCAGGAAAGTAAGAAGGGTTTTTTTTCCTCCAGATGTTTGCCTGTTTGTTTGTTTTTAAAATTATTTTTATTGTTTAGAAGTGAGGTTTATTTTTAATTTTTTTTTTTTTATTGGACAATATGATGGATTCTGGTCCTAGGGATGGTCATGATCCCTCCTGGTGGTCATGTAATTCCTGCCCTGACTCTAACCCTAGGGGCTGTCACCTCTTTTGCTCAGCTGCCATGACTTTCATATTATTATTTATTAGAAAGGAGGCTGCCTGAGGGTCTTAGAACAAGCCTGCCGTTGTTTCTGTGTTGTTTCTGTGTTGGCCTTTGACTTTCTTGGCTTCCACCTTTTCATGCTATTGCCGAGCCCTGTAGCTATAGTTCAGTGACTGGACTATGCTGCAAGGATCCCAGCTTCTTGTCTGCTTTGCATCTTGTCTGCCATCCCTCGCTTGAGCTGCTGAGCCTCCCTAAGCATTCTGGGTCCACCTCATGGACCCTATGGGATAACCCCTTTGGGTGTGCACAGTGTGCCCTTCACAGGTGCTGTAGGAGTGGTTCTCATGGGCTCTATGGGATCGCCCCTCTGCATATGCTCAGTGTACCCTTCACAGGTACTGTAGCATTGCCCCTTTCAAGCACTATGGGATTGCTGTGTTCCCCCTGGAGGTGCTATGGGACTTCCTGTTACACAAATTGCCAATTGTTTAAATCACAAGCAAGACTTTATAAAGGGGGATCAGGCAGAATGCCACGTTTATTGATTACACGAGTTAGACATGGAGGTTCTGACACACTATTCCTACAAACACACACAAATCACCATGCACATCACACACACACACACACACACACACACACACACACACACACACACACACACACACACACACCCCAACAACAACCACCATTCCGTGCATACAGACAGATACCAGATATAATTAACAGCTATAGTTGCTCAGTGATAACACGGTGGCCAACCCTGTGTTCACTGAGTAGCTGAGATGTTGAAGCTGATGATGGTGGTGAAAGATAGTAGCTGGAGTGGGTGAAAAGCAGATGTGTCTGTGCTCCAGAAAGGAAAACAGAAAATTTCTTACCCAACTTAGCATCATATGTGTTTTCTTTATGTATGATTTTCAGTCCTTGTTTTTCTTCTTGAGGGTTTTTCCATGTTTAGTCTGTGTTTTAGCAGCTGCTTTGCATCTACCATCTTCTTCTCTTACATCAAGGTCACTTTAGTTGTAAAAATGGGTCTCAGCCTTGAAGTTTTTCTTGTTGCCCACATGCAGCATTTCTTCTTCTATTATCTCCTTTGTGCCCTCAAACTTCAAAGGGATTCTTCAGCCTTAGTCGCTGGCTGGTAGCTTACACATCTGGCACCTTGTTGCTTACATTAACAATTACATCCTCTCTCCCTTTTCTCATGCAAACTCCCATTCACTCTTCACTTGCCCCTTGCACATATCTCTCTCATGCCCAGGGCATACAAAGTTCATTTACTTGTGTTAAGCTAGAAGCATTATAGAATAGAGTCAAGCAGCTACCTTTTAAAAAGACAGAAATCAAATAATTAAATTTGTGCTAGATTCAATTAATCTATACATAAAAAAAAGTTTAACCAAATGCTACAAATGTTACACTCTAAGACATGCCTCATGGTCTCCTCTCCCGCAAACCCCTGGGAACTTCACTTAGTGCCTAGTCCCTCCTGGGAACTGGACTTGCCTGGTTTCTCCCTGCCCTCCATCACCAGACCAAACTAAAATCAAAACACAACACCCGCCCCCCCCTGTTCTGGCTATAGCAGAACTCCTACCCCAGTCTGGGTCTAAATTAGGTGCTAGCCCTCAGCTTTCCTAACTCTTTCTGGGCTGAGCATATTCACAGTTTGCTTCCAAGTTGCAGGCAACTCCGCAGAGCTCTTCCATGCTTAGACTCCAAGACCAAATCACTTGACTCTGGCCCTGCCTCATCTCTCCTAATGTTACCACCACCGTCCACCATATGGTGCTAAGGGATCATTAAAACATAATTAACCCAGTGTAAATGTGGAATACAAACATAGTTTAACTTAACCAAAATCTAATTTTATTGATACAATACATATTATCTTAGTAGTTTCTATACACAGAGAGAGAGAAATACTTAGTACATTTGTCTTGCCCAGTCCTAGTAGTTGTTCTTCTTCACAGAAAAGGTGTCCCATCAGTTCCTGAAAATAGAGGATGCATCCATGGATAGTACTTATGGCTGGAACAATCCAGACAGAAGTTGCTTGCTGGTTAGATGACAACACACTTAACTTGTTTTCTGCCCCCTCTTCTGCTTTTCTGCAGCTTCACTCCTTTGACTCTGTCTTTGGGTATTGTTTATTGCTTTCTCTGTGGTCATCATACTGTTCATATTTTTTCCTGACAGCATATTCCTTTGCTCCCAACAGGCCCATCACATGAATACTTCTTAATTTGATCTTTTTCCAGTGCCTTAATCTAAATATTGTCCATTGGTCCCCTCTTATCACCTTTCATTAACTTATTCAGTCATTTCATCCTCTGATTCAGCTGTATTGGTTAGTGCTAAGCTTAGTTAATTTGAACTAAAAACAAGGCTATTACTATGTTATGTTAGAAGTTCTCATTGTGGCCCCTGGCTGCATCTGGGGAAACTGAGCCTCTTTGCCATGCAGACCGTCCCCCCAAAACTTGCGGGAACAGGATGGGTCTGTGCAGAAGAAAGGCTCTGTTTACTTGCCCCCCACTTCCCAGCCAGTGGTGCCAAGAGTCACCAGTAGGGTTCAGGAGAGGGGCCCTGCTGGCCACTTGGAGGTAGCTGGCTACTCAGTTGCTCCTGCAGCTTCCTGGGAGGCATGTGAGAGCACCCCAGGGTAGTGGGCACAGTCTATGCAGATAGATAGTCGCTGAAATTCCCCTGCTCTCTGCACCAAACATCACATGTGTATTCAGTTCTGTCCTGACCTAATCTAAAGCACTTTAAGTAAAGTGTTATACTTGGAGCGCTTCTGCCTCAGGTTCTTGAATATCTGTTCTTAGCCTAAATGCTCTCCTTCAGGTTTGGGAATGAAGAAGTCATTTGCAGTTGTCTCTGATAACTTCTTCCTTCCACAAGCTTAATGTCTTTTTTTCTGGTCTTTAAGTGACACTCTACAGTAGCACAACAGAATTAAAGTAATAGTTTTATCTGAATTTAGGTAAGGTTGTAACTTCTCCTTTAACAATCCAGAGGAAGGACATTTTGCCCAGTGGAGCAAATGGAAAAAGAAAGAGTGGAGCTCCACTCTTTCCTCATGCACAAAATGCACTGCATAGTCACTTTACTTTGGTACAGACAACTTCAAAATGGATGCACACCTGATGGTTTATACTCACTATGTTGTAGTGGAAATGACTACACAAGGTCCAGTGCAACAGAAACTTACAGTCAAATAATTTTGCTGTCAACTTTGATAGGAGAAAGATTCATTCCTTATTCAGGCAAACCCAGCATAGTTATGAATGAATAGAATGTGATACCTTTTAAGAAATTAATTAAATGTACAAAACCAGGGAGTGAAGTTATTTTAAAATGAATTCATCATGACAAATGATAGTATAATGAATTAGTAAGGCACATTCATTTTCTGAAAACAGAAAATAGGGCAGAAATTCAAATAGCATGCATTTTGCCAATCATAAAATGCAAAACACAATTCCATAAATATTTAGAAAAAATAGTCTGAATCAAATACTGGAATAATGGACAATGATATCAGAATTGCTAATGAAATTGCATTTAGCATGTCCTTGTATAACATTTTCAACAAAATCTACAATTACATTGGTCCTATATTTTGCAGATTTAAACTTGGTATCAGGGCATAGGAGACATCAGGACATATTTTGCTGTACATGAAAAGGCTTTGTTCATAATTTTCAATTTGATGTTCTATGAATACCAAGTATAATTAAATTATTTTGAATGCTATTACTTAGAAGCTTGTAATAAGATACTTCCACATATGATGTGGTATATGCTACATTTAACTTAATTAACAATTACCTGATTCCTGTATTAAGTTGTAAAAATACTAAGAGAATAAACTTTTGAAATAATTTTTAAGGCTGACACTAAATAGGCATTAGCTGTATCTTAAGAAATTGGTACCTTGTAGAATCAGGGAAGCTAAGTGTACACATGGCAAACATAATCATTCCCTTTGTATTATTTTTTGTACAGTGTATTCTAGTTAATAAATCAGCTAATCATTATACTTCAACAGCTGTGGCATATCAGAAGTTCCCTTTCAAATATATTTATAAAATCAAAGTTTAAAAATGCACTGCACATAACTCTAGTTTGCATATCTCTTTGAATAGGGTACCAAACCACTTTAATTACATATACATAGATATTATATAAAAAAATAGAAGTATCCTCTACAAAAGTGCATCTGGAGAATCTTACAAAGGTTAAGTACAGACAGTCAAGAAGCCTGAGGCTAAATGGATTCAATCTTTTCAGGTTAGTCTAAGCTGTGTAGATTGAACTGATAAGCAAGTGAACAGACTTTCACTTTTGATTCCAGAAATGCAGCCACATGCTGCAGTGTCCCAGTCCAGAAGCCAGGGGGTGCTAGAACACACCTCCTTGCTTGGCTCCACCAGACAGCTTGGGCCAATGCTAGCTCACCCACCCTGCAGGGGGAGTTTGCAGGGGAAGTACAAATTATCCTGGGATGTTGGGGGACTGTGAGTTAACTTGAATCTGGAGGGGATCTGGGACAGAAGTTCAATAAAATGATTTAACCAAAATCAGTCAAGTCTGATACTACATTTATCCAGGTTTATTTTAAACCAATTTCAGCCACTTTGAAAGTGGCTTATGTGCACTGAACTACAGTTGTGTTATAGATTTGAACTGATTTCCAATCACTTGTATCTGTTTACATGTAATTTCTGTCTCTCATATGTTGAAAATTCTGCTAAAGACATTTGCTGTCTATCTTGGTCATTGTCATCTTTGGATTTGTACTGGAAAGCATCCAGTTTTATAGCTATTGTCTCATGGAACATTTTAATCTCCTGGGAATAAGCATGGAGTGGACTGATGTCTGTAAGGGTTCTGCTCCTTTTCTTAAAACTCCCTTTGATTTCAGCCATGGCAGGACTAGACTTCCAGGGATCCATTCTATGAGTCACAAGCTTGCAAAACTGCTGAATTGGAGTGCTGCTCCTAACGTTAGGCATGTGACAAAATCATCACTGAGTGAAGAGCAGGAATTTAGCTCTTTATATTCAAGCTTTTCTCTTCTTGTTGATTTTAGTGCTCAAAATTACTGAAATGGAAAAGTTAATCATTTTCATGTGATAGTGACTTAAGTAAGCCAGCTAGTTTGTAATTATCTCAATGCAAACCACATTCCTGATCTACCAAAGGGGGATGAAAACAGCTTTTTGGATGCTACACATTTTGTTTCTCTCCCTGTGCATTGATAGCATCACATTGAAACCTTAAATCTACCTTTTTAGGGCCAAAAAAATGTGCTGTGCTGCATGCTAGGCTTTAATTGACAAAAGGTGAACTGAAGAAAGATGCTGTTATTTGCTATGTCTTTCTGTTCTGCAGTGGCATAGAGTAAGTGGTGAAATGTCAGGAATAAGTGGGTTTTTTTCCTTAGTGTGTGCACAGAATTGTTGGTAAATGACTAGAAATTTAAAATTCAAGCTTGCTTAGAGCTCGAAGCTTCCATCTAAAAGAGAAGAACTCATTAAACTTGCATGCCAACTACCAAGACAGTCTTTGGCAGGAAATCTGAATTCAACATAAAATATTCTCACACCTCTGCAGCCTCAGTGTTTAAATTTTATATGCAGTTTTACATCAATCCAGAGTACAGGGCACACAATTATAACAGGCTAGTCAATAAATGAGCTGTAGTGGTATGTGTTTACATTTGTGTTTGTACGTATGATATATATTTCATACAACAAAATCTTGGTTTGGCTAGCAGTTTAGTCTGTCAGTTGGACTCGCTGCTCACAGTTGTATCAGGGAAGTATTTGGCCTTAGGTGTGCTCTAGCTTAGAACTCTAGACAATGACAGAGAAAGAGGCTATTTAGCTTAACTCTGGTTAGGTCTTTGTTAGTTGTTTGAGATTGAATCAAGTTGGGTTGACCTCTGACTTGCAAATTTATTACTGTAGCTATGTCTACATTGCAGTCTTCAGAGTAACTCTAAAATTTATTTGAATATGTTTACATCATCTACCCTGGCCATCTGAGATAGTTCAGCAGCTTGGCTCTCTGTGGGTGCATCTACACATATGCTTTATTGTGGAGCTGACTTTTTAGCTTCACTGTAGTGTGTCACTGTCTATACACATGCCTGTTTTAGGGCACAGTAAATTAACTCTGCTGTAGCATATTACTGGCTGGAACAAGTCCTATCCTACAGCAGAGTAGTTGTGTGTGTGGAAACACACGTGTAGATGGTGACCAGGACTGACTGGGGCATGAGGCTGCTTCAGCATGGAGGCTGCCTGCTGCCTGGCCCTGCACTGGGGCACCTTCATGCTCCAGCTTCTCCACAGCACATTAAGCTGGGGTTGAACAGCCTCTGGATTGCAGGCTGACCTCTGGGGTCCCCTGCCAACTGGGGCTGCTGTGCTTCTTGCTCAACATGCTGTGGTCCTGAATGAACGTGTAAACACTGCACCTGGGAGCAATAAATTCTGGTGCAAACTTTGCTGGAGTCTATTGCTCCTTGCTAATTACATGTGTAGATGCACCATGTGTGATCTACTTTACCCTGCTGAGCAGAGGCAAATGCTGTGAGTGTAGGTAGATGAGATCAGCATTGAAACATGTTCTTATGTAGTGTCGTCTGTGTGCTTTACCATTCACAAGCTGCAAAGCATTCTTCCATGAAAACCTCATATCATGTTGAATATTTATTATCTGGTTTTAGAATGTATAGTTTGAACTCCAAGAAGAAAATTCACCCCAAAATGACAAACTTAACCAAGATGTTCTGCATCTTTTAAGTTCTACAGAGAGCTTACAAGGGAGGGAGAAATGCAGAAAGACACTGGGGATCAGCTAGTTTGAAGTCTCTGAACTCTCTAGAATGATGAAGATGATCAAATACAGTCCATGGCAGAAGGCATCACTGAACAGACCAAGCTAGAAGACATGGGATCAAAAATTGTTTAGATCTGATTACCTTACCACAGGGATGAGCAAAATATGGCCTGTGGACTACATCCAGCCTACAAAGGGATTTGTCCAGCCTGGGGTGGGTCCCTTGAGCCAAGGCACAGGGAGCAGCCCAGACCATGGAGTATGCAGCCAGTCCCACTGCCCCCAGGCATGCAGGAGACCTGGGGTGGCATGGCAACTGAACTCACTTTCCAGTAGCCCTGGTGGTGGCAGTGGTTCCTTCTAGCTGCTGCTACCGCTGAAACCAGCCCCATTGCCTGGGTACCCAGGTGAGTCTGACCCACACCTACCACTGAGGGCAAGACCCGCGTAGGCAGGGTGGAAGGGATGAGGCTGCAGGCAGGCAGGGAGAAGTGTTCAGGAGCAGGACAGGCAGGCGAGGCTGAGATCATGGAGTGGGATTGCAGGGTGGTGACATTATAGGGCCAGAACAGAACTGTGATCCATTCTCCACATGTCCCTGTGATGGGCATGGCTTCTCACAGGCAGGGGCATTCAGGGTGCGGATGGTAGCTCTGCCCCAGTCCTGACACCTGTTCCATGCTGTCACTGCCCAAAGATGCTGGCCCTGGCCCTGGATGCAGCTTCTTGCCTGCCTGTGGACCCGTCCCATTCAAAAAAAGAAGAAAAAGGAAAAAAAAAGGCATGCTTTCAGACAAGGTAAATGCAGTGATAATTCAGTTTTACTTTGCCTACCATAATAGCAATGGATGAAAACATATTATAGAATCTAGGGAAGCACAATAAGCAATTAACTTTTCATCTTCTGAAAGCAGAAAAGAGCATTTTGGAAAATATTTGTGGCCTAATTGACTCAAGAACAATATGATTAATTAATTATTTGTTAAATATCTTATTTGTGACTACCATAAGTAACTAATTCCCAAAACTGTAATTTTGAGATTTCTGGATTGGGTTATTCTGTGGTAATATGTTAGTACAGGTATTTTTGGCTCAAAATAGTCATATAGTCCATATATATTTTATATACTGTCCTCTTAGAAAAAAACTAGATGCATATGTGGTATAGTGTGCCTCTAGATGTGCCCATTTATATTCAAATTAAATTCTAAAGGTAAAAACACAATACTATCAAAATGGACAAAAGCAATATGTTGGTAATAGAACAGATTCTCTGTGGGTATAAATTAATTCAGTACAGCATATATAATGGAGGTAGAACAATTTATACAGACTGAGAAACTGAAGACCTGGCCCTATGTATCCTCTGGCTACCTTTATTCTTATTAGTATCAGGGTTTTTTTTTCCCTTTGAGGTTGACAGTAGGCCTGGTGCTGTTTTCACTGTACAGGAAGTTTAAAGAACCAGATCTTGTATGTGTTGAAATCCAATGGAGAGCTGCCTACTGATTGCTGTAGGCATTGGATTAGGCCTATGGTCCTTATCCAAAAAAGCATTATGATGTAACTGAAATTAATATGAATGATTTGCTTCACTGAGTGACTAATATACCAGTCAAATCTATAGCCTCAGAGAATTTCCCTAGATAATGAAGGATAATTTTCCAGAGGCCCACATTTGTATGAAATGTAAACACTCATGTTCTTCTCTTAAAAATAATCTAGTTATACCCAACACAGAAATTCCAGCAAAGTATATGTCTGTGTACTGCTTTTCCTGCTGTAAATAGAGAATCAGATTACGTCCCAAGATATAATTGAGAATGATTCCCACTGTCTGTGTGGAAGAATCTGATGGCTTAAAACATATAACATATTCTTTCATTCTAATTTTATGACATTTTACATGTCCCTAGAGAACGAAATCTGATGGCTTATTAATGGTGCATGTCATTGTAAGCAATATGTTCAGAAGGCAGGGGTGACCAAGATGCAGCCTAAAGACTGGCTCTGGCCTACAGAGTCATGTCATCTGGTCTGCAAGCCTCCTCAAAGGTCTGGAAAGTTGGTGGTAGGGGGGCAGTTGTAGCATGATGTGCTGTGGTTCCCAAAACTACAGCAATTATCATGGTTGGTGATTATCCTGGCACCAAATTTCCAAACCTGTGGGGAGACCTGCAAGCCAGATGACATGGCCCCATGCACAAGAATGGACTCAGGGACTGGCACTGTATCACAGATCCAGCACTTGGGGCTGGATGAATTGGGCACCATTGGTTTAGGAGATGAACACAGTATTTTGAGAAATTATCTCTGTTGGACAAAAAGGATTTACTTGAAACTAATCACAGAGGCTTTAATTTAGTGGTAAACCATTTCAAAGGGAATCCCTTGTCGTTCAGTGGTAGAATCATTGTCTGTCATACAAGAGACCTAGGTTCAGTTCCTGGATGTTTATACAAATATGGCCACGGAGGCACCAAATGTTTGGCACCAGTTTGGCCTTTGGATTCTGTCTCAGTGGCCTAAAGCAGGGATGGAAAGTCTGGGATCAGCCTCTACTCTTCCAAAAAACAAAATGAAACAAAACCCTCCTGCCTAGGCATGTACCTTTGAACATCAGGGTGACCTCTCATACATACACCAGGTCTATCAGTCTTGACAGGTGCCAAAAAAACTGTCAAAGATATAGCTAATCTTACTGATAGTAGCAAACCTATGATATGATCATTTAAAACTACCTGAATAATAAAGCAAATATTAAGTCACATGCAGAATTTATAAATCAAGTCACACAAGCAGATAGGAGAATGCCTAGTGTGAATTTATATTCTAGAAGTAACGAGTGTTAGTATTAATTTTAATTGAAATTATTATCATTACCAGAAATGTGAATGTACAGTTTACATAACTGTTTGCAATGCTTACCAAGGGAAGAAGAACTGATATCTGTGTTTGGAATTCCATCCTTACAAGGAGGTTAAGAACCAGAGATTTTTTTAAAAATCCAAAAAAGGAGGAATTGGTCTAACTCAGTAATATCTGAATGCATATCAAATTTATGCTTCAGTTACAAGTTGAATTTTACCTGTGGCCATACTTCCACTGTAGATTAGTGTTGTGTAGAAATATCTGAAATAGGTTTGAACTAAGCAATCCAGGGAACTGGAACAGGTTCGCTGTGAAAGCATGGTATTCAATGAAGGTGATTTTTACCTTTTATCTTTTCCTGCCTCAAGACATGAAGGCTTATTGTACGGGGAGGTGCCATATCATAAAACTTGGCAATGCACAGGAGGTTATTGAAGGCTTGTCATGAATGGGTTTTTGTACAGTATATATGCCTATTATTTGTCGTGCCTATCCTCCTCCTCCTGTTCTACTCCAACCAATTACTTTAGCAATAGGAAGAGGTATTTCTTCATGGTGTTGCAAGGTTTCATCAATCATTGTGAAAGATGCACCAGTATTGAAGTATGTGGTAAGGCCCATGATGACAGGTTCTTTAAAAACTCGGGCCTGTTTGTTAGAATAATCAAGGGAATTTTTTGTGCCCAGACTGTTGTACACATGGATGGAGTTGTAATTCCTTCTGCTTCCCCTGCTTATAAAACCTTTCCTTTAACACTGTTTGAGTGAGAGAAAGGAGTGACTTGAATTCAGTCCAAGCTGTTCCAGACTGGCAGTGGGGCTCCTGGAAGGTTGAAGTATAAGTGCTGATGCCACATAAAAAAGCTGGACATTTTTCAGCATCATCTGCTTTATGTGGTAAATGCTTGCTGAATTTGCTCAGCCATGAAAACCAGGAAATGATCTGGAAGATAAGATGGGAGCAGGAAGTAGGTAAGCTTTCTGAAATGCATGCTCACCCAGAAGGTATGTCCCTACAAAGTGCTTAAAAACGCATGTTTTTAACCAGTTCTTCACAAATATGACTTCATGGCTGTGTGTGTTGAAGAAATCACTTATTCCTAGAATACACCTTTTCTTGTCTTTTTTTAAAGATAAGTTTTCAACGTTTCAATCTTTTTTTTCACCCTCTTTGGGCTGTGGCATCAGACTTAAAATCAGAAAAAGCACAAGCACCTGTTGTTCCATTCATAGTCTCCATGCCAAGAATGATAAAATGTTGCTTTTACTACAGTTTGGAATACTACTAACAACTGTCCCCATGCTGGAGTTTCTTTTGAGATAGTAGGACATTTTCCAAATGACTTCTTTCTTCAAGTCCCTTCACCCTCCATAACAAAGCCAAGGTCTTTACTGTTTTCAGGGTAGGAGGCAGCAGTTTGCAGGTTAGTAATTGTGCACTTTTGCAAGCTGTCCTTTTGTGAAAGAGATTAGCCTGAGGCAGATACTCAGGAGGTATAAAGTGTTTTGTTCAAAAGGAGCAAGCCAGGAAGATCATAGCATTGGTGTTTACCAAAGTAACATATGCCTAGCTGGTGCAAAAGTAGAAGGGGAATGTTAGTTTTATGGACAGCTATTTGTCAAAATACTTTTTTTTTTCTTTTTTCAATTGTATTGCTCCAAAATACTTGTTTAGCAGTGAGTGTTTTTTATTATTTAAAGTTTGTGATGCCAACAATCTGTGCTCCAGACATGCCTCTAGGAGAGCTACAGGAAATGGATGGATAAAGGGAAAGCCACTAAGAAACACCTTGGAAAGAGGAATATATAGGAAACACGGTGGTGGATGGCCCTGGGATTTGATAATTCAGAGCAATAAGACTTAAAGCTGTAAATCTCCAGTGTAGGGGTAGTTTCTGAACATGCTAAGAGAAAAAGATTTTTTTTTTTAAAAGGGTTGTTGTTTAATCTTCATACCTGCTCCCAAATCTTCTCTTCTAGGAAGTGTGTGAGAAGTATCTTTGGGGACGTTTTCGGGCTAGTGCTTCACCCTGCTGAGCAGCTCTCCTCAGCTCTTCTAAGCCCCGCTCTTCTCTCTCCGGGATGCGTTCTCTCATGCTGGGCACGCAGCTCCTTTTACACGCTCCAGGGCTCTGCCCCTCAAGTCTTCTGGACCTCAGTGTTGCAGTGTTCAAGGTTCAGGCAGAGTGGGGGGAACTCCTCCCCTTCTCCCCTCAGGAAAGGGGTGTGATTTAACTGCTCTTGCTGCCTCCTGTTTGGTGGATGGATTCCACCAATCAAAACAGGAAGTTTTCAAGCCTGGGACTCAACCCAAGATCCAAAAGGCAAGCCTGATACACAGCAAATGAGCTATCACAAAATTCCTAGTATATATGAGCTGCAAAAGTGTTTCTCACTAGTTCAGGCAGGTGATTTTCACCTTTGCAGCCTTCACTGAGCCTGGATCCGTTTCCCAGGAGTAATAAACTGGGTGCAGATTGATTTCTTTGTCTCTCTTGGAGTGCCCACCTTGCATTGTTTCACTCTTATTCTGTTCAATTGTATAGCTTCAAAGCACTCCTCCTTGATGGTTGGTCAATTTAAGGTCCAAACAAAGCAGGTAGGAAGGGACCATCACATTAAAATTACTAACTGTTTGGATCCTATTGTGTATTGTCCAGGTGTGAAATTTGTTTTTGCAAGTTTCTTATCAGTCTGGAGGTTACACTTCAATCAAATGGGATGGGTCTTGATTGACTGAACAGAATACCTTGGGGCACTGGCCACAGGACACTGTCTTTGGCTATTATTGGGGATAATTCACAATAGTCTGCATTGATCACAGGACATTGTTTTGGGTATTTGTTTTAAGAATGGGGCAGAATTCACAATAGTCTGCACTGGTGATGGTCTATGGAGACATTTGCATAACCCCAGACAGACATGAAATGTCAGGTCTGAGAAATATGCCGTAATCAAAGGGGAATGTGTCAAAAAGACTATAGTTACGTAAGGATATGTAGTTATGAATGGCTTATTGGGTACATTTGCCACTAGTACAGGAGATGAAATCCATTCTGTTTTTCATGGACTCAGTCATTATTTTGCATTCTTGTGCAAGATGCACAGTTATTTTAATTTGGCCATTTAAATTTCATGTGTAGGCCTGACCAAGCTTTCACAGTCATCAATAGAAACCCATGGGTTATGGGGGTAGACCCTATGGGCTCCTGACTCCCTTTTTTTCTCCCAAGTCCTTCTGTCTTCTGGATAAAGGCCTGGAGTAGCTCATCAGTAGTAATAGGATCCCCTCTTCCCCTGTGTTCAGGCAAGCTGGAGTATGTTCCAAAGTATAGAAAGACTCCATCCATCTCAGCAGTGGAGTCTAAGTGGAAGTACCTTTTTAATAGCATGAGGGACACAACAGGGTATGGCAGCAAACCTGGGGGCAATGCCCTTTTTAGTAGAGGTGCACTGATACATCAGTCTGATATCAGATTGGTACCAATATAAAGAAAACTGGTTGTATTGGATATCAGCTCAGGCAGTGAGGAGAACAGCAGGCAGGATGAAGAGCTGCCTCCAGCTGGTAAGTCTGGTGTGGTAGAATGGGAAGAGGGAGGGAAGGGGTATAGGGGGGAAAAATCAATACCTCCCTGTGGTAGAGAGGGGACAGGTGCTGCCCAGGTGGAGTGGGGGGAAGAGACAGAGCAGCGGTTCATGTTGGGGGGGTGGCTCTTGCCACTGCTTGAACCTTGGGAGGGCATGGGGGTGGCATGGGCTCCCTGGATCTGTATGGGGCAGGGGAGGAGTGGGCTGCATCCAGGGTTGTGTGGGGCTCTTCTTGATGGGGTCTGGGCTCAGAGCAGGCACTGGTGGGGCTGGAAGGATGCTGCATTCACCCAAAATTTTGCCACCTCTCTGCTCCCAGCACCACCGCTGCCAGCCACCTGGTACAGACCTAGCTCAATGCCCTGCCTCCACCCACACACTGGGAAAAGCCAGGGCTGTGGCTGTGGCTTTCTTCAACAGAAAAATACAGGACATAAAGGTTTTGCATCAATAGAGGACAAGGGGCAAACAGAATATCTTCTGTGATGGTCACCCTATCCAAATCAGTTAAGTCTGATAACTACATTCAAGTAGGTTTATCTTAAATCAGTTTCAGCCATTTTGAAACTGGTTGATGTGCACTGAATTTCTCTTCTGTTACAAGTTTAAACCAGTTTCTGATCACTTAAACTGGTTCATGTGTAACATTTGTCCCTAGCCTTAAAACCAGTTTTTGGAACTCTTTGCTTTAGCTACACTCTTACAGCTTGGCTTAGGCAGCCTGAAAATGGGCAAGGTTGACAAAAGAGGCCTAGGAATGATTACTACTTCATTTGTAAAGTGAAGTGTTATTTTGATGTCACCATGTGACTGCAGGAGATGAAGCCAAAGGCAAGTGTCTATTTCTTAATACAATCCTACCTGTTCTTTTCTTACCTCACAGTGGTATTGTGAAGATTAATCAAATACTGTTTTTAAAATTATTTTAACATGCGATGTACAAAATGTTACAAATAGAAAAAAAATTCTAGTTCTGAGATCTTACTCATGCTGTAATCTCAAGTATTTGATTATTTTATTATTTATTTTCTTTCTAAGCCATCTTTCTAATGGAGACAAAGATGCTTCTCTGACATGCAAAATAATGAGAGGAAAGAGGCATTACCATTACAGTTTTTAGCTGTTAGTTGGTAGGCTAAATTACAGCTGGAAATGCAGAGAAAATCTGGGCCTTGCTAATTTATCAAAAAAAAATTTTTTAAATTTAGACTTTTGAGCACTTTACCAATCGAGGAATATGTAAGAATCTCTCTCCAATATCTAAAGGGATTGCATTGCATTGTGTTTTTATAGATAATTTTACTAAAAAGATAAGAAAGCATCATTGGGTGCAATTTAATTTGGGTTCATTTTGCTTTGGTTTGTTTTTTTGTCAAACATAAATAGAACATTTAAAACCTGTTCCTACATTTTGTTTCTTATGGAAGTAATTGCATTAACTCCAAAGGGTCAGCAATGCCAGTAAGTTTTTTTTTTTTTTTTACCTTGGGGAAGAGTGGGTTTATAATATAAAGTATAAATTCTACTGTTTTGAGGCATAATAATGGCAGATACAACAATGTGTCCAAAGTAACATCTATCATTGTGGAGTCAGAATGGATACAATTATTTAAGTGTTGTTTTTATTAATGGTAGATATGAGTTCCGGCAGTAAAATTCATACTGAGATTTTAACTAGTCTAGACATTAGTGCCATTTGCTTAATGTTAGAACAAAATTAGTTGTTATATGCTAAAACTGATTCCTTTTTCTATTAAACTGTAATCAGTTAGCACGATGACATATTTCTGAATTAGTCTCAACTACGGGAAAAGAAAACAGGTATTTCTGAATGCAGTAAAAAATACTTGATGAAAATTACCACATCTGATATGGTTGATCTAATTTCCTCATAGGAAAATGTTTATAAGATAAACTAAATGAACGCCAATAGGGTAATATCCAACCTTGCCTCAGGGTAATCTGTTAAACTATTTTATTGTTCTGTAACACACTAGAGCTAGATAACAACATTGTACAAATTAAATGATTTCTTCAGAAAAATGGGTATCATAATTTAAAAGAAAGTTTAAAAATTGAAAACATGAAGTTATAATAATAGCTACAGTTGCATTTCAACTTAATTATTTTATCCATTTATTGGCAAGAGTTATAGTTCTCCAAAGAATTTTCAACATGAATTTAATGGCTAATGCTTCAGGGGTGTGACACATATGCAGAGTGCAAATAGTGCATCAGAACAACAACTGACACACTTTTAATCACACTCTTCATTGTAGTGCTTTATAATACAACTGCTAATAGTTAAAATCATGGTAGTCTAAGCCTGAATCCTAAAAGACAAATGCAATTTGCTTCAAGTAAAAGCAAATGACACACTTAAGGCATTAATATATATGACTCGCCCAAGTATGCTGTATTTCACTGGCACTACTTTTTAAAATTAAAGCTATACTTGCAATATTCAAGATGCACTCAGTATTATTTTATACATGTTTTTTATTAAGTTCTTTAAAAAAATAAGCGCAGGTCAACCATGAAAAGTTTGCCTTATGTGTTAAAATAATACAGGGTTATAAAAAGTCTCTAATGGAAAAAATTTTCAGTAGCCTGAAAAAATATAAACATAATAAAATGATGAGTAAAAGAACTTGATAAAATGAGATGGATCTCTTGATTGTTTTTTTTTTTATTTAATTTTATTTTTAAGATTGCAGATGTTTGGGTGATTTGTATATATGTAATGTTAGGTTGCCACATTTTCATTATGTGACAGAGGCATCTTTTCTGATGGGAGTTTGTTTTTCTTCCATAGATAGAATCAAACTAAATTGGCATTGGTAGGGACAATGGGAGGACATCTAGCAGGGTCATCCCCAATTAGATCATTTTAGCCAGGGCTTTGTCAAGCCAGGCCTTAAACTTCCAAAGGTGGAGATACTATTCCTCTCTAGGTGAACTTATAGCAAATTTATCAAGACCTTTTGTAAATGGTAATATTAATGAGAGTAATTATTACAGTAAAATCCCTGTTATCCATGCGAGTAACCAGAACACTCTCTTAACCAGAATTTTCAGCTGGCTGGACACAGGGGAGGGGGTGGGAAGGCTCTTATGCACCCACCACCCTGAGCTGTACTTGCTTTGTGTGCAGCTGCCTACACCCCCCACCCCACTCCATGTCCAGCCAAAACCTGCCAGCCTTGGGTAACCAGCATTTTTAGATGCCTAGCACTCCCCATTTCCTACTTGTGCCAGATAAACAGGGATTTTATTGTATTTGAGGAGTCACTATAGCTTTGTTGATCAAACAGTACAGAATAGGATGAAGATAGTTGGTACTAGATCTAACACTTAGGTTTGCATTATAGGTCAGGGCCAGGAAAACTACCCAAAGCTATCAGTCTTAGCAATTCCTAATTGTCCCAGCGTACAATCATGGGGGAGCAAGAAACCCCCTCATAGGGAGACCTGGGATGGAAGCTGCACACCCACAAAAGAAAGCTCCCAAAATCATAAGTCACTCACCTGCTGTAGGAATCCAAATGCTGGATGATCAACACCAAAGAGAGAAGCCCATGCAATTCATCAGTTGTGCTTATCTACAGCTGGGATCAGTGGGTGACATAACAAATGACTGCCAGCTGGTGGGAGTAACAGCAGGCACTAGCTGGCAGGTCAGGGGAGTGGGAGAAGCAGCAGAGGCTGCAGGAGCTCTCCACTGGTGGTGGGCAATGCTGACGTATAGAGACAGACCCCGTCTGGGGAGAAACTTCTCAGGTGGCAGCAAAAATAACTCGCCCTCACACAGGTCATGGATAGCATTGGTGAGCAGGAGAAGATTCTGCTCCAGGAAGAGCAGCAGGAGTGCAGGGGACAATGGAGACCCTCCCCATCAGAAACCCACAACTCCGGAAAAAAACTGACCCGGGAAAAGACGGGAGGAAGCCCTCAGGGAAGTCTGAGCGCAGAGTAGCATCAGAGGATGCAGGCAGACACAGGTTCTAAGGCAGGAAGGGAGGACAAGCAATTTAGTCTGAGCTCCCCTTTTGATTTACCTGCCTTCTTTTTCTTTGTGCATTATTGTTGCTTTTTCTTTTCTGCCTGTGTGTGTTCCTTTTTGTTTCTGTTTTATTGATACACCTTTAATGAGGGGGACTGGGGTACCACACTGATACTTTGGTGACCCACAGGAATTATCAAATAGCCAATATGCAGTGGGAGAAGCATCCTTAAAGGGGTGAACCCACAATGGACCCATGACCTGCAGGAAAGAAAGAAGAATGTACCCCTGAAGATACATTCAGAGTTGTGGCAGGTGAGTTCTGGGGTCTTCCCTGGGGGGACCGAGGCCCTTTTCAGAGGTTGAATGAAGCCACACTATGCCTACTACCAGGCATCTCTGCCAAGGCAGCACGGGAATGGATATTGAAGCGAGGCGGGAACACTTACCAAAGTGGTGGGGGTGGAATTTAAGTTGATGTTAGAGTTGCTGCCTTGCTGCATGAATGCTTTATTTTCCTGGTACAAAAATGCAAGAATTAAAAATTAGGCTACATATATGCTTAAGCTTTGGAGGGGTTGGGGGGCAGTTACATAGAGCAGCTCTCTGGGAACCACTCTAATTCAAATACTTCACTATATTAAGCACCTGAGGGTTTAAAAAATGGCTGTGGGATGCTTTACCTAAGTGTTTCCCAACCAATGTGCCATGGCACAAAATTTTGCTATGAGAAATGAACAGGTGTGCCATGAAATTTTGCCACAATAATTAGCTACAATAGCTATGAGGATAGGGAATGCCTTAACAGGTGTGCCACAGAAAATTTTTATTAATGTAGGTGCTCCTTGTGCTGGAAACAGTTGGGAAACATTGCTTTTATCTAATTCACATTTGACAAGTCTTAGCTAAAGCGCCTCGGCAGATATTTTTAAACCCTCAGGGTTTAAAAAAACAGTGAGGTTGGGCAGGAGCATTCTAGTTAGAATGCGAATCAGCACGTGTGTAGGCAGGCTGAGTCCTGATTCTTTTTACTAAATGTATTTAGCTGTTTTTGCATTGGAATAAAAGTTCACCCGGTATCTTCTACCTCCAAATATAAAGTTATGAGAATGGTTTTGTGGGGGGGTGGGGCGGGGTGTGCAGGCAGGAAAAGTGGGGAGGGAGGAAAAGAGCTTGATGATATTGACTATAAAATGTATTAAACTGAATTTTTCAATATCTGAATGTTAACATTCATAGTGTAAGTAACTGTTAAGTTTGCCAAATAAAACTTAAAAAATCTCAAAATCCAACCCTTTTTAATGTTCCTGAGTTTTATGCCTGGTAGGTGCACGTTGAATACTTTATGAAGTACAAGTTTCAGATGTTTGCTTTGCTGTTTTTGTGTAGTTTTGCACATAAAAAGGCAGATGGTGGCTCTTAACCACCAGCTCATGCTTGAGAAGGGTACAGAAGGGCCATATCAGATTTCCTCCTGGGGCCCTAGGCTGCAAGAAAAGCTCTGTCACCCTTTCAGTCAGTGAAACATATGCTCTATTCCATGCCTTTCCACTTCTCACCTAAGTTTGAACTTGCAAGGAGTAAAGGTTAGAGACCCAGTGGGTGCTCAGGGGAAATAGCACGCTGTCATTATTTGCTGTTTACACAGACTCTTACCCGCAGCAGTTCTGAAACATTCATAACAAACTCTACGTCCTCTTTCTGAAAAACTGAGATGGTGAAACCTGTATCTAAGAACAATATATGACAAGCATGAAATATCAACACAAAAGAAATACAAACCCCTAGAATAGACTCCTTGAACTTTTAGCCTTGCATCAGGGTTTTTTCTATCCTGATAAGATTTTCAGTTATTAGTCTTTGACTTCTTACAGGTTCTCCATGTTTTAATTTATACTTAGACTTTCTGTAGCTGAATGCTTCCAGTCAGGAAGGCTTTATGGAGGGTCTACTGCTGGTTTTCTGTGGGCAGCTGAGGTTCTCTCTCAATAATACTGACCAAGGATAGTGGAGGTCCACTAGGCAGTTCAACAAAATGAGAGCATCCAATCTGATCCCCTCTTCTTCCCACTTTCACTTATTGTTTTTGTGTGAAATAAAGTCATATGGCACTCTAAGAAAGAAAACTGGTGTTAATATGGGGCATGTATTTCAATGTTCCTTACTTTTCTATCCTTATTTCTGCCTAGCCTCACTATGCAAGTTCTTTTAGAGTCCTCTGGATTTTAAGCCTCTTCTCTCTCTGTTGCTGCTAGTTACGTGCTAGTTTTTGGTGGTTATGACTGGGATGATGAAGGGCACACTTGTTTGCTCTCTCTCAGCCTGTCTATTCTCTCTCTCTCTCTCTCTCTCCCCTGCCAACCTCTATGGACCCTCTTTTTCTGTCCTGTTTCTCATACCCTGTAGAGATCAGAGATCCGTGACATCATGGAATACAGAAACAGTAGACTTTATTCCCTGTTCAGATAGATTCTAACTTTCTTACTAAATTACCCTGAATAGTAGCTATGAACATTCACAGTTTACTCTAGAGTTCCAGTCTTTCCTAATGTGATGTCTCTGGCTTGGGGGAGATGAGGAAACAGGCAAAATCCTAACATCTTCCCTCCCTTCTGTATCCATGAAAGTTTAGTCCAACTCCAAGTGTATTATTTTATTATTGTATTAGTATTGTATTACAATTATTACAATATATTGTAATACAATATTGTATTAGTATTGTATTACAATTATTATTGTATTATTATTTTAATAGGTTGTAACCTTCTGTGCCTCTCCCCCAAGCGCTGTGCATTTGATTTCTTCTTGAACCTCACCATGGCTTCTTGGGCTGTATGGCCAGGCTTTTGGGAGTGGCCTCAGGTCAGTTCCCCAGGGGTTTCACCTGCCACATCGTTGATGGTAAGTAGCTTCCTATCGGGAGGACAATGTCTGGTCCTGCCTCCCCTGGTATTTTCCCTCAGTTGTTCTCGCAGTTATTTGTTTTGGGGCTCCACCCCCCTACGCTCTGCTTAACGCCAACTGTGATGTTGTCCATCAGGGCCGATGTTCTGACCCTCCCTGTTTGTCGGTTTCTTAGTGGCTGTGGTCATTGGCTACTGGTTATACTTGTACTGAGCGTCCCCCATGGCCCCTCTTTGCTCTCGGCTTATACTGCATCTGACTTCACCCGGGCTTCAATCCCCCTTGATTTCCTCCCTGGGTTTGGTATCTGTTGCCTGTTATCTGCATCAGGGTTCCATCCCTGTTGGTATTCCAGTCACTACTGCTGCTAACCTCAGTCTATGCTGGCACCATGAGCGGCTCCTTGAGCCCTCACTGGCCCAGTGTTCCCATCATGCTCCCCTTCCAAGGGAGCCACCGTGGCCCCTCATCAGAATTGCCCAGGTGCTCTGGCCTTTCTGGGCTGGTTGGGGACACTGCTTCTGGTCTCCCCCCCCCATCTTCCTTCTTGCTGGGTCTTTTATCTCGGTGCCAGGTGTCCACCCAGCCAATTGCCCCCAGCAGTCTTTTGTAAAGTGTGCCCAGGCAGCCATGGGAGCCGTTCTTGGCTCCTCCTGGCTCTACCATGGGTTTTTCCTTTTATCTTTATCTTGGCTGGAGCCACTGCAGTTTCACTTTCACCGTGATCAGCTGCTGGCGCAGTGTCCCACCACCTCTCGCCTGATTCAGGTACATTTTCTCCACATAGTCTTATCTCCATGTAAATGAATAAACCTATGTCATATTGAAAATAACCAATACAAGGATACTGCTGCTAGAATTCTTTTTTAGAGGTTGTCCTTGTAACTTCTCTTTAATGTCATAAAATTAAGATTTTCTTTGAATGCCAGTTGTTTAAAAAAAAAAAAATTAGCAAATAAATCTTTCCACAATCATAATGTCTGCTAGATTTGAGAGCGCAGGCAAACTCGTATATTAACTCTTCTCTCTCAATTTAGAAAACCTATTCTAAATTTCAGTGAAGATAAGGGGGAAAAAAAGGAAGAACTGAGAACTGTGGAGAACCCCAAAGCAGGTTTAGCTGTCTACTTCAATCAGTCTTGGCTTTGTTTTCTTTTACTATAGTCTTGTCTTTTTTAAAAGAACACTGCTTTCTATTTATTTTTATTATTAAACATTGATTTTTTTTTTTTTTCCTATTCGGTGCTGGCAGTGACCTGGTTTGGGTGATGATGCATCTTGAAGCTGAAAAACATTGTTATCAAGGTGGAGATTGTTGCCAGGCTTAATCTTTTTCAAAGGGCCTAGTCTAAGCTGCAGAAGTGTGGCTAGGGCCAAAAGTCTGTTTCTGGGTGACTGTTGCAGGTATGACAGCCAACTTGATCAGTACAGGATGCATTCAACATGTCCAGCTAAACCAGTGGATGAGATCCAATTAAACAGAGTGTAAGGCCTGAAAGGAGACATTATAAGGGAAGACTGTACATTAAAGCTATATAGTTTCATAGTAACTACGGTCAGAAGGGGCCTAGAGCAGGCCATCTAGTCTGACCCCCTGCCAAAGGCAGGAACGAGTGCTGGGGTCACAGGACCCCAGCCAAGTACATATCCAATCTACTCTTAAAGATGCCCAAGGTAGGAGCAAGAACTACTTCCCTAGGAAGCCTGTTCCACATTCTAGCCACCCTAACTGTGAAGTAGTGCCTCCTAATGTCCAACCTGAACCTGCTCTCCAGTAACTTGTGACCATTGGTCCTAGTTACCCC
>JAGPOW010000563.1:310067-323380 GCA_030014935.1 Caiman crocodilus | reverse complement strand
CCACATACTTGAAAAAGGACTTCCTGTTGTCCTTGATCCTAGTCGCCAGGTGAAGCTCCACTCCCGCCTTGGCCTTCCTAACAGCCTTCCTACACGCCCATATATTTGGATTATTTACTTTAAATTGTTAGTAGTAGTGATTGCTGTAACAAAATGTACTTGATATTATGTTTCTATAATAGATATATTTTTGTTAAGATTCTTAAGTAAGTTTTAAGAGAGGAGATAAGAAATCCTCCCTTTACTTCCCAGAGACATGAATCCCAGCTAACTGACATGTTCCAAGTCCACAAGAGGTCTGGTTCAGTCCAGATTCCAAAGTTTTAGTGAAACAAAGAAATTTAAATAAAACCAATCAAAAATATTTATTAGAATATGTAGAAGCAGCCATCTATAAATATAGGGTATAGGTTGGAGGAAAACTGGGAGAATGCAGCAAATTCCAGAAGACCTGCTGCTGGTCTATTTACCACTCTTACCCCACCTTGATTCTCACCAGCTGGTATAGGTATGTGTTGTCTATATTGTGCTGTTGCAGCTAGCCAAATAGACTTTCAGATAACTCTTTCTGTGTTTTGAGGGGCAAGCAATAAAAGGTTGGACTATAGACCTGTTTCTTGCCTTTATCAGTAGCCAGTCTTCAAGGTTACCTGTAATCTGGGTAATTCAGGAAAACAGAATATTTTGGTTTTGCATGCTTTCATGGCTGAAGGACAAACTGACTCTTTCTGGTTTCAGTCAGGTGGGCAGCTAAGGAGCTATTTATTTCTGCTCAGTCCCTACTCAGAAAAAAAGAGGAACTCTCAATATTGACTCCCCAGCCAGATATTGCCTTGTTTCCAACCTTTCCTTTTTGGTGAAAGTCATTGAACAGGCCTGGCAACATTCCTGGAACTCGGTCACTATGACTTTGTCCCAGATATAGTACAGGAACTGCAGTGGTGGCCTTGGTTAATGATAGTTTTCCCAGAGATTGACAAGATAAACTTTACCTTGTTGATCCTATTAGAGGATAGTTTGATACAATTAATCATGATTAGGTACCTACTTAATTCATGGTTTTGTGGATTTTGTGGAAACCATGAAATCTGTGAAAACAACAACAAAAAAGATAAAAATAAAATGCTGGCTCCCCAGTGGGAGCCAATGATCCTTGATGCAAGGAACAGAAGCTGCCAGGTGGTGGGGTGGCAGAAAGGGCAGCAGACAAGATGGTGGCTGCCTGCTTGTCCTTCTCTCCCCCTGCCCCCCCCAGGGTCTCTCCACCAGTTGGCACTGAGGGGTGTGGCAGCATGAAGGCCAGCCAGCAATCAAGATGGCAGCCATCTCCTCCTCATAGGGCCTCTCTGCCAATCACTGCTAAGGAGTGGAGTCACCATGAAATGCTCAGGAAATCAGCTCTGTGCACCACAAGTGGGCCATGAAAAGCCCTTTGTCTCACTGTGATTAGGTAGGTACCTAATCATGGTGGGTATTTGCAGAGTTGCTCTTAATTGGTTATGGTCTTTCCAAGCAGAGCAGTTCCAGAGGGTAGTGATAGGTCTCTATGGGACCTCTTCTGTGTGGTCCTCAAGGGCTCCATCTTGTTGCCACTCCTGTTCAATTTGTATCTCAGGCTACCGGATAATAGCATGTAGAGATTTGGGGTCATGTGCCATCAACATGCTTGTCATGGGATGGGGTCTGCAAGGATGGCAATGATACCCCTAGGGCCCCTCATCCTTGCCAATTCGGTCACCTGCCATGTCTTAGTGTAATAATAATAAATAGGGAGGCTGTCTTCAAGTCTAGTTGGACATGGTTCTGATGGATGCCACTGAACCCCATTGGTTCATTGTGGGTCCCATTTCAAAATGGATGTCTACAGCCTTATGGGCTATATGCGTGGCTCCAAACCATCCCTTTACCATGCCCCAAGCCTCACAAATGGTATTGATACAGCATCCCTCTGAAGCCTTGGTTTCACTCAGCCCTTGGGTCATCACAGGGCTCTCCGCAGCCCTGTCTCTCTGCGCCCACACTGGCTCCGGGGTCTGTGCACCCCCAAACACTTTGCCCTCTGGTGCCAGGTCCAGTGCACCCCAGAACACTGTGCCCTCTCTGATGCCAGGGTCTCCACACTGTAGTGGGCCCCCAGTGAGGCCTGCTTCCCCAATAGCCTCACCCGAACCACCGGTGTTATAAACAGAAGTCAAAAGTGTAAGCCCGTAGGCTATACCATAACTCAAGCCGCACAGGGTGTGCTCTGTCCCTTAACTTTAGCAGGAGCAGAACTTACAGTCAGGCCCTTCCCTTTGCTTCGTCTAGGAGGGCTCCATCCTCCTTGGCCACTGGCAGAGAACTGCCTTTCTGGCCCAAGTCCTGGGGTTTATATATGTGCCAGGCCCTTCCCCTTCTGGTCAGCTAACTGCTGGCAGGTGCGGGCCAACTACCTCATTCTGGCTGCCCTGGTAACCATCAGCTGGGGCTCCCAACTGACTTCTAGGGCCTTTTCCCTAGCAGTTTCAGCCCTTAAAGGAGCAGGACACCTTAGTGCCCTGCGACAATGCTTATGACACACATCTGCCTTTCTTTTTCATCTGACCCAGGTCCTACAGTCTTGGTCCTCTGTTCATTGGATATGGGTGAACCAATTAAAGCTGAATTTAGAGAAGATGGAGGTTACAGTAATTAGCAAAAGGCTTATGATTTGGATGGAATATAGCCACCTATCACTGATTGGGTTCATCCTCCTCTTGTCACTTGGCAGGTTTAGGTTGCTCCTGTATCCTTTGCTGCACCTGGATCTTCAGGTGGCAGCATTGGCTTAGAAGCTGTTCTCACCAACTCCATTGAGTAAGGAGGCTATGACCTTTCTTTCAGATTTTGATCTACCATTTCTAACATCAAGGCTAGGGTACTGCAATATGTCTTACATGGGGCAACCATGAGTTGCTCCAGAGTTTGCCTTGGTTTCCAAAAGCTTTCCAGGTGCAATTCAAGGAGCTGGTTATGACCTATCAGGATCTATATGCTATAAGCTCCATCATAATCCCTAAGAGCAGCCAACAGCAGCCTCCTGCAAGTTCCATCTGTAGGCTGAGTTCATTAGGTGAAAATGTGGGAGGTTGTTTTTGGAAGTCACTCCTCAACTTTGGAACTCTTAAGCCGAGCCATCTTCCTGAAGTGACTTAAGATTGTTTTTGTGGACAGGCTTTTAGCAGGGAAGGTTACATTTTGAAATAACATTTAGGGAACTGCTTTATTGCTTACTACCTTATTTTAATATTTTATGTTTTATATTTTATTCTTGCTTTATTGTAAACTATGCTAAGCCTCTCTTGGGGGAGAGTAGCATATACATCTTATCATTAATACCCTCCTCCCCTAGAAATTTCTTCCTGCATAATTCACATTTTTATTCATATTTTTTTTTTAATCCTGATTTTGGGGGTGACTTTTTTCATGGAATGCAATTTCCATTCTTCATAGAGTTCTTTAGACACTTAAACTGTATCAGCAAAGTGGAGATGTCTGCAATATTGTATATTAAATGCATGTTTTATGTATTATGATAGCATATTTAGTTGTAAATATTGGAGGTTTCTTGAGAGGTGAAAGATGGCAGAAACAAAAATTGAAATAATTTTAATTTAAAATAAGTAGGTGAACAAGTGAAGATGATGAGGAAATTTCCTTATAGTCAGGTCTTCTTTTGCTTTTCCCGGCTGTTATATGAAATGTAGTTATACTTTTAGATGCAAAAGCTGATGCATGCATTGTTCCAGCCATGATAGATTGCAGACTATACGTTCCTGTCTAGTCACAAGTAGATTTTATGTCAATTGGCTGTTTTGTGTGAAAATTAGGAATTAAATCTATCCCTCCATGTTTGACCTCTACAAGAAGCCCTCATGTTTTCCAAAAAACCCTCCAGAACTCAATGTCTTTTCCTATACTGAAACATCCCTTGCTTTTCCTAAGTTTTTTTTTATTTTTATTTTTGTTACATCAATATTTATATTTCCCTGGGAGAATATTGTTAAACACCAGAGAGGTCAGCCAAAGGATATGATTTTCACAAGATGATACATTAAGCTTGTTGGAGCAGGTTTTTTCAGCTGATGATAAATGAAAACCTGAACTGAGTTAGCTGTCAATATAAAACTGTTAAGATAAATTTCACAACTGTATTTTAGAAGGTTGATAAAGAAACTATGGAGACTTTCATCTCTAGATGAAAGTAAGTTTGCACTACAGTCACAGAAATCTTGATAGTAAATTAGCTTGCTCTTACCTCTGTGCCGTGTAGCTAAACTACTACCTATATGCAAATTAGATAATGTATCTTTATGCTATGCTGTGGTCTCTCTTTTTTTTTTTAATATTTGGTGCTGCTGGCTTCTGTGGAGGATCTTAGTGGCACAGGTCCAGTTCCTAGTAGACATTGTAAGAACAAGTACCAAAATTATCACTATTAGGCTCCTGAGATTGGCAGAGAGGTGAGGTTTCTAAATAATCTCTACTTCTGGAGGTAGTTTCTTTATACTAGGGTTCAGAGATTTTTATTGGCGAGGTTTTTTCCTAAGGTTGCTTTTCTGCTTTTAGTTTTGTATCAAAGGATAAAAGAAGCTTTAAGTCTGCAGATTGATCCAGAAACTTCAATAAACGTTAAACTTACTTAAAAAGCAGGTTTGCATATTTATATTGCTGAACATTATATCATGAGCTTGTGGATTAATTTTCATGCTCAGTCATCTTTTACTCTTTTTCATCAATGCTTGAATTATGAAGGAGTTTACAGTAAATGGATCCCAAACACAACTAGAAACTGACACAGGAGGAAATAAAATTCATGCTGGTACGTCCTTACGCTCTGTGTGTTTTAACCAAAAGCCCAGGGTATTACAGGTTGTTTCCATTACGAGGAGAAACTGATGATGAAGTCGGGAATGTTTTTGATGCCACCTGATTATTGCACAAAGCCGTGTTTCCTTGACCATAGCAGGAATCAAACAAGAGACAGTCTCTTGGTTCACAAGCTACCTTTCCAGTAAACACTTAGCCCAAAATCTTTCTTTTTTTGCTTTTTCCCAGATCATGTACTCAGTGCTTATTCTGAGTGGGTGCCCTTAGCTTTTCTGCCCTAACTTCTGGCTCTCTTCCAAATCAGACATATGCAGATCCATCAATCAATGCCATAGCTCCTAAATTTACTCTATCAGTGCCTAGAAAGGCAATTGCCCTGTAGGCTGTAGTTAATGCTCAGTTTGTAATTCAGGTCCATGCAGCTCTTACTATAAAAAGGGGCACTTAACTGCTCCCTCATTTAGCCATGGATGGAAGGTTGATTTCATGGCCACCAGTTCTGGTGAAAGTTTTTTTTAATTCAATCCAATACAACATAAAAAAATTGCTAAGACTTAATCCCATTTCTGAAATATCTGAAAATTATATTATGTCTGTTGCAAATAACTTGCAGTACCACCACAATGAATAGAGACTAAAGAACTTCCCCCATTCTTTTCCAGTTTGTCTATTCTGTGTATTTGACAGCACTTTTTCTTTAGTCATTTTCACTGGTATTACTGTATTGTCCAGATAGTACTTGATCCTATGTCACATATCCCCACTTCCTCTGGTTCTCAAAACTGAAACCACAAGGTGCTGGTGTTGACATCTAGTGGCTCCTTTTTCACAAGATTAGGCAATGACAATAAAATCAGGATGTAAGATGTAAAGCAGAAGACTGAAGTGAAGTTATCATTATTTAAATCAAACAAATTGTATTGAACAAAAGAAACACGAGAAAAGCCCTTATACTTTGGTACTATCTGGAGAAGCAAGAAAGTTTGGGAAGTAGCTAGAAAGGTCAAAGGATTTTACTTTACCCTAGAAAACAGGGTTGCTGAATAGTGAGCAGAGTCCTGCATCTGAGACCGGGGGATAGTTGTAGGTAACCCCCCTGATAAACTGGGCATAATGTTATGCCTATCTATCACTGTTCTGTTGCTGGATCCCTAACAGTGTATCCACCTGGGTTACCACAGCATGACGAAGTGAAGGGAAACAACCTTAACCCCATGCCTGTTCTTCATAAGCCTTTGTTTCTGCCATATAGTTATATGTACTGTGTTGTCTCATGCCTGATTTCTGAAGGAATCGAAAAAAGCTTCATTTTCCATGACATTCAGAAATACAAACAGAGCAAGTATACCAGGTGTAAGCTTGCTCTCTCTGAAGTTTGTTTGTATCAGTGCCTCAGTAGTGAAAGCACAGTCCACTATAATTTTCTATGACAAACATTGAAAAAAATAGTTTTTGCATTATGTGATAACAAGAATTGATTCACTAAGAGCATGGACTTCCTTTTAAATAAGTATTCTGATTAAACATGACAGAGTTAACTAACAAAAGTCACTCTCTCCTGAACTTCAGTGTGGTTGTATTAGGACCATATATTTTCATAGTTTTAAAATCATATTAGGCTCTGTACTGTCCTTATAGTTGCAAATAGGAAGCATATTACTGAACTGGTCTTTAAATGTCAGATGTTTGAGTATTAAAGATGTAACTTTTCCTTTTTTTGACAAAATATTATGGTCTTGTTATAGCAATATATTAAAAAGAGCACCCATATATTTTATGCTTACTTTACATGTTCTGTAATTGAAAGCCAGAAGAGATTAATAGATTTAATAATAAATTGAATAGGCTGCTATAAAGGATTTGAGTTATGAGAGCTGAAGACCACGAGGAAAGTATTTAAGAGTGTAATGAGAATCGGCTCATGTTCCACTAAGGTTGTTCTATTGGAAATGGATCTGCAGATGTACTAATCCTCACTTTTTTTCCCCCTTCCTTGTGAACAAGGCATTGGAATTTTAAATGTAGTAATAGTCAGTATTTCCCCTTGATAGTATTGGCTGATCTGATTGGGATAATTTCTTATAAAGAAAAAAATGGGGACATCTGCCATTAAAGGTACAGAATGCTGAAGAACTGACAAAAGTGCTACAAAGTGGCATAGCTTAAGAAGTATTTGAGATGTGATATTTCCTTCCAGACACTTCATACTGGTATTGAATGAAACAGTTTGGCCATTAAATTCAAGGGAATGGGATAGTATCATAATAGGCATTAAATATTCTCTAATTACTGATTATCACTTTAACAATGTGAATCAATGTAATGAAATTAGATGCGACTGTCACATGGATAACAAAGTGTTCATTATGTTCAATGTTCATGCAGGGCTTAGGCATCAAATTAGCAAAGCACAAGTTTAAAGTAAAGTAGTGCTCAAGTACCATGCACTTCCTCTTATGCTTAAAGTTAAATAAGTGATTAATTGCCTTGATAAATGGAGCTTTAGATTACTCAGTGGTGGTTGTTATGGGAAAACCTAAGCTACAAATACTGGTAAAATACCAAGAAAGTTATAAGCACAGAACGAAGAGTGATGTGAACAACCTGATCAACACAGAGCTAGTTTCTAATCATTTTAATTGCAGGGGAAGAGGAGAAGTGGGGAGGGGGAGGGGGAATGGAAAGAAAATGGGGTGTGAGGGGAGTTCACCTAGCAATACAAAGAAATGAAGGGGAAAAAAGTATTAGTTTGGATTATTATATATAATTTTGTATATGCTCTTCCTGAGAGGACTTGAACTCACATATCCTCCTTTTTGGTAGAGAACATCTACTATACATAATTGACTGGATGAGAGCTGGGGAGAGGGAAGGGGGTGCTATAGCTGCTACTAGGGTAGTAGGGAAAAAGAAGGGGAAAATCACCTCTTGCTTCCTCAGCCTGGTTTTGTGATTCTGGCTCCCAGATTTTTTCAGTTAAACCTATTTTCCTATTACAGCCAAATTCCTTAATAGTTCCTCCTGGAGTGAAACTAAAGATTTACAAACTGATGTCATGATCATGAAAGATACATTTTTTTTAATGCATCCAAAGGCACCACTGGCAGATTTGCTGTAGAAAAATGCATATTTTTCTTCTTTTTAATGAAAGGGAGAAATAATCCTGGTGGCAGAAGTGGCAGCTCAGAGCCTCCCTGCTTTGCCCCGCCCTGCCCCACACCACTCTTCTATACTGGGTCCCACCTGCTGGGCTACGGAGGCCCCCAGGGGAGGACAGCAGGGTGGGAATCCCTAACCCGAACAGCAGAAAGCCCACATCTCCCACCCCCATGGTCCCTGTGCTGCCTGCTGGGGGGAGGGCACACTCCACTCTGGCTGCAGAAGCTGCCTCCTCTCATGCATAGCAGCTAGGGCTTGGGTGCTGATAGCTGGCTGTGACTGGTGCCCACAGCACAGGAAGTGGGCAGCATGTAGCTTCTGATTCCCATAGCCCTGGCAGATGGGGGTCCCTTCTGGCAGGGCAGGGGGTGGGGAAAGGAATTGTGGGTTGGGAGTGAGGGGCACTGTCAGGGACAGGGAGCAGTAGGTTGGAAGTTAGGGGCACTGGGATGGCTGTGACTTGGGAGTGAGGGGCAATGGAATGGACAGGGGCAGGGCACAAGCATATCAGGGTTGCTAAGCAGCACAAAAAAATTGTGGGGAGGAGAAAGCACAGCTGGACAGTGTCCTGGTGAGTGAAGGGGGCAGGAGGACCTCTGATTTTTCCATGATAAAAAAACTAAAATCAAATCCCAAAATACATAGGTATTTAGAATTTATTTTAGTATAATGATTGAGGCACTGGTAAGCTTACAAGTTGCTTTACAATTGTAAATATATCAATAGAACATTGTGTTCAACTGATGCATGCATACATACATATATACAGTGGTGTTTTATTTTGATTCTGGAAAAATGCATATGTTGGGTTCTAAATTGTAGCATTTTGGATTTTTAAATGGAGAAAACCAGGATCCTGTTGATAACTATTGTATATTGTCTGTTGGTCAGTTGATGATGAAGGATCACAAGACACTCCGGACATGAACCAGACATTTTGGTTTCTGAGTAACAAACTTGATAGCAAAATACGAATATCTGTCTCTTGGTCTTTCCTTTCCAAAAAAATATATAGCCACCATCATGCTCTGTAAGCTGCCCCTCTCTTCTTTCACTAAGTGTAGCAATGAAAATATCAATTTGCGCACCTTCTCTGGCCACGAGTGATATCCTTTGTTCTGGCCAGTCACTGTTAAAGTTGTCCATCAGAGTGTAGATGTTACAGGTTGCAAACTTAATTGCTTGATTTGGAATGCAGAGATGTGATCCCACAGGACACAATTTTCCAGTCAGGTGCAATGAGACCTATGTCTGAGGCACCTTTTCTAGCCTCCACCCCATACAGGGTAAGCAAAGTGCATCCTAAACAGGCCTACTCAGTAATGATTACAGCTGCTGAATTGCACGTCTGTACAAAACATCCATCATACAATCATTGTCTCCATGTAGGTCTGTCACCAAGGGCTCCAAGTAATTGCTAGCAGCTGTCCCTAAGACCACTCACCCAGCACTATATGACTTGCTGTTGAAGGAAGATGCCTATATGTGCCTTCTTTTAATGTGGGGATGCTGTTGTTCATCAGCAGTACTTTACTGAAAGTAAACCTAAACCAGTGCCACCTTTTACAAAACCAGATGTCCCTACCAGGAATACAAAACTCCAGATGGCATCACTCTTGAGGTCATTCGTGGCAGACAAGCCTCTCCACCATGTCAAGGTTGTGGTCCTTGGGAGGGTTTGGGTATAGGAGTAATTCTTTCAGTGAGATTCCTGGTAATTCATTCATTCAGGGATTTTTGCAGGTGGCTTGCAGTGACCAGGGGGGAACTTTTTTCTTTTCATAAATGTTACTGGCTTCAGTGTATATTTTTTCCCACCCCACCTTCTTTGGATGCCCTGGCCACAACTGTGTGGGGGAATGGTCAGATGCAGATATCAGCTCTTCAGAAAACCAGCTCCTTGTAGTTTTGTGTAAGAGTTTGAATGGGAGACTTTTTAGGAATCTGTAGGTGAATGGTTGCCTATGAATGCAGAGAAAGGGACTTTATCACCAAGGATCCTGGTTTTTATTTGATTAAAAATAATATAGATCGGGGGGGGGTGTATCTAGGTGTGTATAGCTAGATGGATAGATATATGAATGACTTGGAATCCTAAGTACTATTGACATTAATAGCAAAAAAAGTGCATACACACATTATATAAAACAACAGTAACAGTAATGTATGTATGTGTACATACATACATATATTACTGTTACTATTGCTGTTGAGAGAGATATAGTATAAATATAAATGTGTGTATGTACTTTTGCTATTAATTTCAATAGTACTTTGGATTCCATGTCATTTAGATATTATTGAAAATTTTGGCAGAAGTGAGATACTTGTTGTTTGAAGGAAAATAGTAAGTATTCAAAAATACCTCAAACAGTGTATGATGTTCATAGATAACCTTAAATAATATTTTGTTACAATGCAGTACAACTCTAAAGTCAGTGAACAATATTGTTGTTGCCCATGTTAACTATTTACTGGCAAGCAAAAAGAGAGAAGTGACCATATTATGAAGTCCATCGTAAAGTAATATGAGTGGAATCTCATTTTAGCAGTCAAAGTTTTGCTTCAATAATTTTTTTGGAAACAAATTGTGAAGAATATTAAATAAGAAAGGCGAATTCTACCTTCTAAAAAAGCAGAGTCCTGAAGCAAATTATTATGTAGGAGCTATTTTTGTAGTGCTGACCCCTTGACACAATCGGCTAGACATTAGGCAGGTGGCCCTGGAAACATAGCTGCTGGGGCTGTGGACATGATAGCCAATGCAGCTATAGCTTGGTGACTTTTCTTGATCAGGGAAAGTTGAACAGTTGGTGTTGGGTTGATTTCTGGGATCAATACAACTTCCAGGGCCACTAGAGAAATGGGTTGTTCTATTGGATGGTTCTTACCAAAAGCCAAGGTAGATACTGAGTCATGGTGTCTTTATTTTTTATGCAAGATAGGAAAAATAGTATGTCCATACTATGACATGGTAGGACACTATCTTGAAAAAAGTAGGTTTCATTATTATTATTATTATTATTATTATTATTATTAAATCTCTGCTCCATCTGCATAGTTTTCCATGGAAGAGTAGCATATGGCCATTTTGGCCATTTCTTTCTTCACCTATTCACTTATTCCAAACCATACCCATTAGGGTTTTTAATTTTTCCATAAATAGAGAAAATGGGCCGTCATAGACATAGGTGCTATAGTCAGTACTCGATGGAAATTATGCTGGTATTTTAAAATGAAGCACTTTGAAGATCCAGATGTTCAATGCAAATGCCTATAGCTTCAAGCTTGAGTTTATAGTATCACGGCTGAAAATGTACTGTCTACATTTTCATGAAATCAATGTAGACAGAACTACAGTACTTGTTAGGATTGTATTCTATTTTGTCCAGCAAGAAGGGATATTTGGCAAATCCTCTGCTATAGGGAACCTACCTGTCTTGACCTTATTCCTCAAGGATCGATGGTCAGAATGTATTATAGTACACTTTCATGCATGTGGAGATGGAGTCTCACAGCTAGGCTAGGGGCAGACTTTCAAAAAGCCTGAGCCTGAATTGATTCAATCTTTTCAGGTTAGTCTAACCTAGCTAGGCTAAATCACTTTGTAACTGCACAGATATCCCAGACATACAGGCACATGCCTGCGGTGTCTCAGGCTAGAAGCCAGGGTGTGCTAGGACAGCTCTTCCTTCCTTTGCACAATACTGAGCTGAAGTGGTGGGCGGGGGGGGATGACCAGGCTCCAGCAGGATGCTTTGATTAGCTCAGCAGAGACTTGATAAGTGTTTATCACACCATTAAGAAAACAACAGAGGGTCATTACCAGCTACGTGTTGATTCAACCTATTGATTCTACCTGTTCACTTAGCAGGACTGGAGCCAGCATGTGGTCTGCTAGCTATTACACAAACAACTCTCTGCAAGGAAGAGGGGAGGAGGGAATTCCTGTTTATCAGCGAGTGCTGAGGAGGGAAGCGGCCCGCAAGTCTCTGCTGGAGCTCCATCTAGGGAGCAGAGGAGTGGGGTCAGCTCTGCTGTGGAGCAGAGAGCCCCGCCCAGCCCAGAGAGCGTGCTGGGAGACTCTGATGTACTTCAAACCAGCAAGAGGTCTGGGACAGACATGGCATAAACTGGTTTAGCCAAATCAGTTAAGTCTGATATCACATGCAACCAGGTTTATCTCAAACCAGGTTCAGCCATTTTCAAACTGGTTTATGTGCACTGAGTTTCTGTTCTGTTACAGGTTTAAACCAGTTTCTGATCACTTAAACTGGTTTATGTGTAAAGTCTGTCCCTAGCTTTAGTGTTTACTTACAAAAGCTGCATACTAGGTAGGCAGCTATAACAGTATTGTCTTATGAGCTTTTCTGAACTCAGGCTAATGCACATGGCAGTTCACCATGGCCTATCTCATCTTCAAACAATCAGAGGTCTGGCAAAATACTGATGTTTTACTTTAGGAGGGAGAGGAGAAAGAAAGGGTGATTGACTCCCTCTATATAATTTTCAACTTCCATTGCAAAACACTGCAATAGAAAGGAGGATTAAACTACTTTAATATTTCCTTACAACAGCATGCATGAAAAAGAATTCCTAAAAACCAGGTAATGAACAATCTGGCTGTACATTTTTTTTTTAATCCAGATCAGAAGTGTCAGATGACCCATTTGAACCTGTTTTTAATTCCTAGAGCACTTCTGCAGATGAAAACTAGTTCTATTCTGGAGGAGTTTTTGAACAAATATATTCCTCTAAAGTTGTATTTGGGTGATCTATAAGAAAGAAATTGTTGTAAAACTCTGGTCCTTTCTTTTCTTGAAAATGAGCTCTCATCCTATAAAAAAAAACTCTAAAATTTAAATAGACTTTGAGAAATACTTTCTATTGTGTAATTAGTGATTGATCATCAAAGTGGACTGATCTTGACTTTGTTCAGATCCAGGGGAAATTGGGAGTAATTAAAGCCAGAGCAATGAAAGGAGACCAAATTAGTCATGCAACTGAATGAATCACTATCAAAAAGCCAATATAACTGTACAAACAAACATTATTACTTCCCCTTTGGAGTCCAACATCTGTCTTGTTTTTAAAATTCAGCAGAAAATGATTTTCACATCTTGCAAAAAAAAAAATGAAAAAATCAAGATTTGAAGAATTGTCTTGTTCTGCTCCTAAATGAAATGAAGACCTATCATATTATCTAAGGTCAGAAGGGGCCTAGAGCAGGCCATCTAGTCTGACCCCCCCGCCAATGGCAGGAACAAGTGCTGGGGTCACAGGACCTCAGCCAAGTACCTATCCAA
>JAGPOW010000563.1:274948-300312 GCA_030014935.1 Caiman crocodilus | reverse complement strand
GAGAGAGAGGCTGCAACTAGATTTAGACAGACTACAAAAGTGGGCAGATGAGAATAGGATGGGGTTCAACGTAGACAAATGCAGGGTGCTGCACCTTGGAAGAAGGAATCCACAGCATACATACAGGCTGGGGAGTTCCCTTCTTGAAAGCACAGAGGTGGAAAGAGATCTCGGAGTCATCATTGACTCCAAGATGAACATGAACCACCAATGCCAGATTGCAGCCAGCAAGGCCAGGCATACCTTGTCATGCATCCAAAGGTGCATCTCAAGCCGGTCCAGAGAAGTGATACTCCCCCTCTATGTGACTTTGGTCAGGCCACAGTTGGAGTACTGCATCCAGTACTGAGCATCGCACTTCGAGAGGGATGTGGCCAGCCTGGAGAGGGTTCAGAGGAGGGCCACCCGCTTGATAAGACAGCAGCAGGAGATGCCCTATGAGGAGATACTGAAGGACCTGAACCTGTTCAGCCTTAGCAAGAGGAGGCTGAGGGGGGACCTGGTGGCTGCCTACAAGCTCATCAAGGGGGATCAACAGCAAATATAGGCAGAGCTGTTTTCACCCCAGCACCACCTGGGGTGACAAGGAACAATGGTCATAAGCTGATGGAGAACAGGTTTAGGTTGGAGATCAGAAGGCAATATTTTACAGTTAGTGTGGCCAAAATCTGGAACCAACTTCCCAGGGAAGTGGTCCTCACCTCTACCTTGGGCAAATTCAAGAGAAGGTTGGATGATCTCCTGTCTGGGGTCTTGTGAACCCAGCATTGATCCCCTGCCACAGGCAGGAATGAGTCTAGATGATCTGTTCAGGTCCTTGCTGACCCTAGCTACTATGAAGCTGTTTTGACACATTTAAAGCTCAAAACAGCAAAATTGAAACAAAACAAAAGGATTTGAAACAGCTTTGAAAAGAAATGAGAGCACAGCCTGGCACAGCCCAGCAGTCCTCCTGGGGGTGTAACCCTGGATCTGTGCCCTGGATGAGAGGAGGCTGCCCTGTTGCCTGGAACTGGTGCTGGGCCAGCACCAGATATGCTTGCTGCTACCACCTGTCCCAGGCAGCAGTAGCAGTTACTTGTCATCTAGGGCACAAGTCTAGGGGTTTGCACCCCCGGGATGGCTGCCAGGCTGTGTCAGACTCATCCTGGGGATGCAGGTCCCTGGTTCTGCATGCAGGAAGAGAAGAGGCTGCCACTGCCAGGAAGTGTCAGGCGTTGTGCTTTGAAGAGTTTGAAGTACAGTTCTCCAGAAACTTCTGCACCTATTTCCCTGAAACTTGGCAGGCTTTATTCTCTCAAAAGAGGCTACCATCACTGCAATTTTGATCTAAATAAGGCAAGAAATGACAAAATTGTAGGCATTTTCATGATTCCCCATTATAGCTTGTGGGCAAAATGTTGAAATGTGTCAAAATAATGAAAGTTTCAACAAAATGAAATGGGACGATGCTTTGAATCAAAACTAAATGAAATGAAATGCTGTCCCTTTGAAACAGTGTTGAAATGAAACAATGGTGTTTCACACATTTAGTACCTATACGTGTGCAGAGAGGCAGCTCTGATGTTCTGTTATTACAGCACTTTGGAGCAGGCTCAATCAAATGAGCCTGCTGGAGCATGGTAGTTATTGTACTCCAGCAGACTTCAGTGTCACGTGTGTCAGCATCCACACACCACACTGAAAAATGGCAATGGGGATCCTTTGTTTAAAGTTTAAAGTGTCCCCACCACCATTTTTCAGTGTGTGGATGCTGATGCTTATGATGCTCTGGAAGCTTTAAGTAAAGCAGCTCTCAGATCCACTCTAATTAAAGCTTCCCCCTTCCCTCCCCCGAGAATGTATAAACCCATTGTTTCCATGGCTGAGCTAAACTCTAATATATCTATCCCTCCCATTTGTGATATTGTTATTATTTATTAGTTGTATTATCATAGTGCTCAGGGGCCCATGTCATAGAACTAAGGTAAGAAAGAAGTACTGAAGAGGAGTATGAACACAAGCCAATGAGAAAGTTGTAGTAGGCACCATAAGTAGTAATTTCAGTACACTGAAAGTGAAACTGTTGGCAATTTTTAAAGTATCATATCAAAGGCTAAATAAAGGCTAAAATAGGCTAAGAAAAGAGCTTAATGAATGTTTATGGACAGTTTGGGGGAAACTAAGAATGCTTTCTTGAAAATTTTGCACCTGGGAGAGACAGGTAGGCATCTTTGGCCAATCTGAAACTGGTGGCCACCTACCAACATTGAATCAGAAATAATCATTTGAGTGGGGAAATATTGTGAAGAGCTGTGAAAGAAGGAAATAGCTTTATTCTTGCTGCAATAAAGACACAGGAATTAGTGATAGGATGGAGAGAGATGTAGTATGTCATAGTGATGTGCTAGGAAAATGAACTTTGCAGCGTTGAGCAGATTTTAAAGGGAAAGAATGGATTTTGTGATCTTGTGTTGAACTTACCTTTGCAACAGTTCCCTTGTTGTCATCTTCAGAATTCTCTCTATTTCATTAGAATTCATTCTTCATCCCTACCCCTTTTCATCTGCGGTTCATAACAATAGCCACATCTGCTATTAATCGTTAGTCTGTATTATTCCCTGTAGTCATCTTGGATTATGACATTTTAGGGACAAAGAGTATTCTGTTTTCCGTATTTGTAAAACACATGTCTACATTATTAATTCTCACCAGAAAGCAATTATTTCCTTGTATTGGAATTTATATACTAAAGGCTATCTTGTCTGGACTAGGAACAGTGTAAATATAAAGTAATTCTCCTGAAATTAATGCAATTACTGTTGTTTAGTTGTAGTACACTTATACCCTTTTTAACTTTGAACAACATACATAAATTAGTTCTCCATTTACTTGTGCTTGTATATTTTTCAGACTTGCTTTGTTTGCTTCCCTTGTTCCTTCCCATTATTTCTCTATCAAAAACCTATTTTTTTTTAAATGACGCAATTTTCAAATAGACTTCATTTCTTATGTTTTAACCTTCAAGCTGTAAAATGGTTCAATGTTTCTACACTGAAAAGCTCAGGCATTAGCAAGGAGAATATTTCCTTCAAGGTATTTTTCCATAAGAAAACAGGAAAGAGAGGAGAAGAACTTGAGTGAGAAATCCTTGAGCAGAAGTCTTCCCTAGAGCTACTTAAGAATTAATCTTAGAAAAAGAAATATTTATTGTTATCAAATCTTCAAACTCTACAGAGCAAAGAAACTCTCTAGTTTATAGCACATGCTATGGCTGATCTGCCAGCTTATTGCCTTTAAAATGATTTGCAAACATAAGGAATATTACAGGAGTTATAGATGGACTGAGTTTTGTTGGAGGCTGGCTAACTCTTTTGTTGTAATACTTCTAATGTTTGTGGGTGGGATTGGTTACACATTTATTTTATATTTGTATACTTCCAAATAAATAATTTCCTTGTTCTTTGTCTGAGATCCTAAACCTTCCTATGAAATTTGCACTTGTTAGGAATTGTTGAACAAGCCAGCATTGTACTCTCATGTACTCTTTACCTACATATAGAAAATTAAAGGGGAAATTGGAGAACAGTACTGAGACTGGTGAAATGCTCTGGGTTAATAATTCTTGAGAATGAAGTCCACTAACAAAAAAAAATGTCCTCCATTGACTGCAGGAGTTATTCTGCTACTGTTTCTTACTCTGTTTCAAAATAAAATATCTCTTGATCTAGGCACAGTACACAGGGCCAAGGTCTGATCTGCCCTAAATTACATCTTTGAAAGGATTCATATTTTGAAGTTACATGAGATTCTTCTAAAATTATAAAGTACTTCTATGTTTACTTGTGCTATTCCACAACATAAAATCATGTAAGTTACTGCATAATGCTCTACAATATAATTAATAACAGCAGCACTTTTGATTACAACTCTTGAGAAATGTTTTGTTGTACGCTATAATTTTATTTCTATCAGAAAACTGCAAGTTCCTGCCTGCATTAAAGTTTGGCTAGTGAAGTTAGCAGTTAACTCCTTGGGGAAGCTAATCAAAATCAGTGTGCAAGCTTGGAAAAAGGGCAGTCTTTTAGCACTCTGAAAGTTGACTCTGTCTACTGCAACAATGCGGTAAGAGCAGAACACTTCAGGGATAATCTTTTTGTAGAACAGAAATTCTACCTACACAAATAACTTTGGTTGTATACCGTATAGAAAATTAAAGGGAAAATTGGAGAACAGTACTGAGAAAGACATGGTCATATATAAAAAATGGGATGCTCCACAGAGTAATGGCATAATTTGTCTTGCATAGGATTTTTTTTTACATGAAATATAATCTAGAGGAAACGTAAATTTATGTTTAAATAAATATTTCCTAAAAGGATGGGAAGAGGTAAACGCACCAAATGAGGTAGTAACAACAGGAGAGAGAAATAAAATGTGCTGAGTCCAGTCTGTGAAATGAAAGACATAACTACCATGCTTTCTTAGCTACATATTTTAAATCCCTTCCAAAATTCATCTTTCTTGCTACTGAAAGTATATTCTCATTTCTGAATTATGAATTTCTTCTACAGATTTTAAATATGATAGTTACTACATTACTTTCTCCAAATTATAGGAAATCTTATTCTATGGGGCTAGGACAAATTTAAAAATATTATAGAAGAAATAATAAATGGCTAGAAAATCTGAAAGGACACAACATTGAAAGTGGTTAATGATGTTTCTGCAATGAAAGTGATGCATAAGCGATGCGAGTGATGCTGATACAAGATGAAACATATATTTAAATGAACGCCAGTTCCAACTCCAGTGGAGAAGTAACAGGATGATATATAGTATGCTTTGTCTAATACAGGAGATCATGATAGATCGGGGGGTGTCAAAGATATGACCTGTGGGCCAGACTCGGCCATGGACTCCTGTCATCCAGCCCATGTTGCTGCCTATGGATCTTGAACTGGACATGCCCTAGGCATGCACCATCCTCAGCCCTGCATGAGATGCGCCAGTCAGTCTGGCTTTTATTGCTCTGGCATACAGGGTCAGTCTGTGATGATTTGGACACGTTTTATGTCAACAGAGTTGGATTTGGAGGTCTTGTGCTCCTCAGTACAGCTGGTTGAAACCCTAAGAGGGTCCTTTTAATGGGAAGATAATATTTTGTAGAAATGCAGCTCTTTCAGTGAAAAAATTAGAAAGGCTTCATAGGTGGAGGAGGGAAATTTTGAAGTTGGGGGAAAGCAAGGAACCGCCTTTGAAGGGAGAATGACCACTCACCCTGTATTTAGAGCAAACCCATGAGATGTGGAAAATAAAGTTTCAAGTTAGAGTTAGTGTTCTGAATTAGGCAGGACTTGAACCTAGTTCTGCCACATTCCAGGCAAGTGTTCAGATCACTACACTATAGAGTTAATCTCTCCCCTCACTCTCAGTGGCTATTTTGTTGTTTATTTAAGCAGTACTCTGAAAGGGAGTATTGAGAAAGTGACTGAAGAGGTGGTGAGTTGTAGTGGGAATCCATCTCTGGTGTGGGAATCTCAGGTTCAAATCATTATTCTGAATTAGGCTAAGAATTGATTCCAGATTTGCTATGTTCTGCATGAGAATCAAACAAATTTGGATAGCTTGTGTGAAACGGAATTGTTTTCTGGCCAGACCCATTCTGTATATCCATTTGTTCATTTTTTTGGGGTCAGTCATATGGGATGTAAGGGTGGCTTGAGCCATCAAAATTTGTATGCTAAATATATTAATTTGACCCCACTCATTTCAGTGGGGTACATATGGCATACTTGAGAGTGAGATCCATAATGATAGCTGCTTGATTCATAATAATATTGCCCCTAGAGTGACTTTGTGCTTTCTTTCAATAGGCATTGCTAATAATGGACTCCCTACCCTACATATTCTCTCTCTCACTTTCAATAAGCTAGCTGTAAAATTACAATAATGTTTTTCATGCATTTTGTCTCCAACTGCTGCTCTTTTCTCTAGTGTCTCTGGGTTGCCTTTGTTATGACCCCTCTGTCTATTTCAAGGAGAATTTCTGTGCCTATTTTACTTGTATTTAAACTTGCTAAGAAAATGTGAACCCTTAGTTGAAGTTCCCACCCTTCGAAAGGCTGTCCTTTAGACCAAATGGTACAATGCACAGGTCTAGTCAGTTGTCTGGTATGAATTAATCCTCCCTTTAATTTTAAAAGAAAAATGAATTTAAGTTGTTCTATGTAATTGTGCAACATACCTTGATTTTTTTTTAAATTTTTTTTACATTACACATAGTCATTAAGTCAACATATCAGTGTCACTTATGAAAATCCAGGTCCTAAATGTTTTGGAAGCAAATATTCTTGTGTTCTTACTTCCTGTTGTTGACTTTTTAAAATAAGAGTAAGAGAACTCTTGGCTTGTAATTCTTTTCTGAGCAATTGGACCTCCTTTCTTTCACAGGATATGTTTTATATCAGTTGGTACCGACAGCTATATACTGGGACAGCTGGTAACTGATGTTCAGGAAAAAACTGAACTCCTGAATGCTCACTTTGCTTCAGTATTTCACCGGACTATGGGGGAAAGTCAAGCGAGATAAGGCTCATAGGGAGCAAGCCAGGACTGACAGCATTCTCACTGTGGATGCTGAGTGGGTGCAATGCCAACTAGAAAAGCTAGACATTGATAAGTCAGCGGGGCCGGATGGACTCCATCCCAAAGTGCTGAAGGAGCAGGCTGAGGTCATTGTGGAACCCCTAGCAAAGTTCTTTCAGAATGCGTGGTACATAGGGCAGATCCCTGAGGATTGGAAGAGGGCCAACATTGTGCTCATCTTTAAGAAGGGGGAAGAGGGAGAACCCAAGAAACTATAGGCCAATCAGCCTAACCTCTATCCCAGGGAAAATCCTGGAAAAGCTCATTAAAGAATCTATGTGTGATATGCTCACAGAAGGTAAGATTCTGAACAACAGCCAGCATGGCTTTGTCGTGGGTAGGTCTTGTTTTAGCAATCTCATCACCATGACCAGGTATTTCATCGCCTGGACATGGGAGACAAGGTAGACATTATATACCTAGACTTCCACTGCAACCTGGCTCCTCAAGTATCTCTGCAATTTTACCTGTGCAGCTACATCCACCTTTCCCCTCCCCTTCCCCAGCTTGTCCCACACCCACCAATACCTCCATTTCCATTTTCACTGACTGACTTTCTTGTCTTCATTGCATGCCAGGCCAACCTCTGCTTCTTTACTATTTCTTCCTTCCAGGACCAGAAGACACACCAAATGCAGGTTTTTCTTCAGGCTGACAAAGGGTTTTTCAACTTGATGTATTTCTCTAACTATTCCTTATTTTTTTTCATAATAGACATATAAGCATAAAAACACAAGATAAGCCATCACACACCATGAGTAACATATATTCAACGCAACATCTTTTCTTCTTGCTTTCAATTCGTTTTGAAAAAGAAAGGCTCTGTGACAGTTTGGCTAGGCTAGCAGAGATGCTGCTGGTATGACTGTGCTAGTGGTGCTCCCTCCACTAAGTTATTTTTATTTGTTGCCGTTTACAGTGGTGGACCAGACTGAGGCTGAAGGGGAGCAGAAGCCCTCACTGGGGCACGCTGCCATGTTGTGCAGAGGCCCCAGTGCCAGGAAGGGTGCACCTGATCTCTGTCTCTCTCTCTGAGTTGCACAGTGAGGGTGCACCTAACTGACCTGCACTATGTGCTCCTACTTGAGAGGAAAAAGGGGCCTAACAGTTCAGTTTGGCTACCTGAGATGCTGCTGCTGGTGCTACTGGTGCTGAGTCATCTAAGTTATTTTTACCTGTTGCTGTTTACAGTGGTGGACCAAGCTGAGGCTGTAGGGGGCAAAGAGGCCTCACTGGGGCACGGTGCCATGTTGTGCAGAGTCCCCAGCGCCAGGGAGGGTGCACCTGAACACATGCACAATATCACCTACCCATGCTATGAGTTTTGCCTGCCTGTGGCCAGAGGTGCAGGGTCCCAGAGACTCTCTCTACACTTAGCTCTTTGACAGCTGGAAGCCTTGTGGCCACAGCAGCACCTAGCAGACCTGCAGTTCTTACCTCCCTGTGCCTTAACACACACACACACAGTGTCACCTATGTCACTAGCTTTGCTTTCAGGAATTTGAGGTGCAGTTTCTCAGAAACTCCTGCACCTATCACATTGAAACATGGCAGGCTTCATGCCTTCAGGAGAGGCTACCACTCCTGCAAGTTTCATCTGAATCAGCTAAAAATTGACAAAGTTATAGCTATTTCATTGATTCCCCATTATACTCTATGGCCAAATCTCTCTGAATCAGCGCCAAATCTTCCAAAGCCAATTTGGCTGAATTGAATCAGGAAAGCGACCTGAATCTCTGAATCAAATCACTGGCATCTGAATTAGCTGAATCCAAATCCAAATCAAATAGTTCCGTATTCACACAGACCTATTTGGTATCCCATGATGTTCTCATGAGAAAATTGGAGGATTATGGGTTCAGCTACTTGACGGTTCAGTGGGTGGGAAACTGGCTACAGGGTAGGACCCAGAGAGCTCTCATGAATGGATCCATGTTGTCTTGGTGCGATGTGGCCAACGGTGTCCCTTAGGGGTCTGTGCTTGGACCGGTGCTTTTCAACACCTTTATCAATGATTTGGAGGGGGAGTGAAAAGCTCACTAGCCAAGTTCACAGATGACACCAAGTTCTGGGGCAGTGTGGCCACTCCAGAATATTAGTTGCTGATACAGGAGGACCTGGACAGGCTAGAGAGTAGGGCAGACCAGAAGCAGATGAAATTTAACACTTCCAACTGTAAGGTGCTCCTCCTGGGGGCAAATAACCCCCAACACACATACAGACTTGGGGGTGACAGCCTGACCTGCACCATGGCTGGAAGGAACCTAGGAGTAATGATCAACCACTGCATGAATATGAGCTGTCAGTGTGATGCGGTGGCCAGCAAGGCAAACAACATACTAGTGTGCATCAACTGATGCATCTTATGTAAAACTAAGGAAGTGAGACTCCCACTGTACTCTGCACTGGTGAGACTGCAATTGGTGTACTGTGTCCAGTTCTGGGCACCACACTTCAATAAGGATGTGGAGAAACTTGAGCGGGTCCAGAAAAGAGTCACCTGTATGATCAGGGGCTTTCAGGACAGGCTGAGATGCATTGAAAGGGGACTTGATATCAACTTACTGCTATATCAGAGGAGTGCATCAAGAGCTTGGTGAACAACTGTTTACTAGGGCACCCCTGGGGAAGACCAGGACCAATGGATATAATGTCCTGGAAGGCCACTTCAGGCTTAATACCAGGAAAAACTCCTTCACAGTCAGGGTGTCCAGACTGGAATAAACTCCCTCCAGGGGTGGTACAGTCACCTACCCTGGAGGTTTTCAAGAGAACACTGGATAGTAACCTTGCTGGGGTCAGTTGACCCCAGTTGTCTTCCTGCCTAAAGCAGAGGCCTGGACCCAATGATTTGCAAGGTCATTCCAGCCCCTAACAATCTATGAATCTATATGCTAAAATGGAAACAAAATTACTAAGTGAAGGCAAGCTAAACTTTTGCCGCCAAAGCTACCCATGCAGATAGGACTGTTTAAATGTCTACCCATCCTTTCCCTCTGACCCTTCATTTTGAACCACATGACTTTTCTATCATTTTTCTCCCTTAAAATAGGAAAGGACTTTTGGCAACACCATGGAATCCATTCAGATATATTATTAGTGATATACTTTTCTTACTTTTTAAAACTATTTAAATCTTTATTTGTACTTTTTTTTTTAAAGATGGTTCCATTTTTAGTACTGTGCAGTAGTAGCGACATTCATACAGCTTACCAATAACATATAAATTTAGAAGAAGATGACACTTGTGTGCAACCGATGAAAAGGCAATGTACTAAGGAAAATGATTTTACTTTGCATTCTCTAATGTGTGGTCATCTACATCAGTGAGTACAAAATGATTTTTTAAAAGATAATATACTATGACAGTGTCCTTTGAGACAAGCACCATGTCCTTTGTGCTTACAAAACCACAAAATGGAAAACTTTAATAAGGGACTATGAGTGTCAACATAAGATAGGGATTTCCACTTAAGCACATACATTCAGGAGTACAGAAGTTTCTCTTGCTTTTTTGCCTCTTAAATAAGCTGTTCTTCTTCCCAAGCAAAATGTATGAGCATCAACATTTACCATATAAGCCAGTTAACCTTGTCATTATGCATCAGCTACTCATTCTTGTATTCAGAAGTATCCTGAGTTCTTGTAGACATGTTCATAAATGTTGTCAGGAAAGAAAAGATAGTGAAAAAAGTACAGCAGTGTTCCTTGTGCCAAGGAAATGAGCAGGTGCTGAAGTGCCTATTCTACAGATTAAAGTTACTGGACTTTTTGGTGAAAATCAATTAAATGTGTAATCACCTTGTTTACAGATTCTAATTTAATAAATGTTTGTAGTATTGTGAAGTAGCTAGTCCTCTGGGTATACTGGCTGCCCATTCGCCTCTATACCTTACTTGCTTTCTTTGGGAATTAAGCTGTGATAAATTTTCTGATATAAATAGCAGAAAATTCTGAACCATTGAAGCTAAAAGGTTCATTTTAAAATTTCAGTTTTGGTGGACATTCCTGATCCCTGGTAGAAGGCCAGAGGGTGGGGGGAAACCTGGGAGCTCATCTTGATGTTCTAGTCCTTATGTTATAGATATAGAGGATATAGAAATTCAGGCTAAATATAGATATTCAAAAACTCTGAGATGAAATTGCTCAAACTTACATGGGTTTCTGTAAATAGCATAGGTTTAACTGGAATTGAACATAACAGAAGTTCATCTCCAGTGGCAGAGGGGAAGGCATGCTGCCTGTACTAACCAGGGCAGCAGGTGATCCCGCATGCTGCCCACATGGCCCATGAGCTCCCAGAACTGCTGAGTGGAGCCAAGCAGCCCTGTCGCAGTGACTGTAATCTCCCAGCCTTGGGGCTGCACAGGGCTGGGAGACCACAACAGCTGCAATCTCTCAGCCCATGGGGTTTCATACAGCCCAGGGCTAAGAAATCCAGCACTTGCCATCTCCCAGCCTGGTGCAGCTCCAGAGGTAGGAGCTAGCAATGTCCCCAGGCTGGGAGATCCAGAAGCTGCTATCTTCCAGCCCAGAGATTTCAAGTAGCCCCAAGGCTGGGAGATCCAGCAGCTGCCATCTCCCAGCCCCCAGAGCTCCAGGAATTGTGTCAGGTTCCTGCTGTTTCCTGGAGCTCTTTGGGGCCTGATGTTTCCTTTTGCTGGTCCCCTACCCAGGGACCTGTGTAAAGATAGAAAATTCCTGAGCTACACACATTCCCTTTGCCTCCCCCCCACCTGTGGCTGCCAGCTCGGAACAGCCAAGCTCAGATGAGTTCCATGCGAGGGAGGGGGAGGCACAAAGCATTCTGGGATGTGGGGGGACTGCGAGGTAACTTAGTTAAGTCTGATACTACATCTATCCAGATTTATCTTAAACTGGTTTTGGCCACTTTGAAACTGATCTTTGTGCACTGAACTTCTGTTCTGTTATAGGTTTAAACCAGTTTCCAATCACTTGTACTGGTTTGTGTGTAATTTCTTTCCCTAGCCCCAGTCTATAGCTACTGAACACTGACTGCAGGGCAACTTCTATAAGGAGTGAAAAGACGTAAAACTGAATAACTTTTGCCAGGTACTAAGCATGACTATCAGTGGGGCAATCTGTCCTGGAAGGTTTAAATTATATAGATCAGGATTGAGAGTGTTCCTCTTGTTACCATTGGGCCTGGTGAACACATAGGCTGTCTACTCCTTGAAATCCTTCCTGGAATCAGAGTAAAGGCAATCATTTTTCACAGAAGTATAAGACCTCTTCTTGAAGAAAGGTGCAAGGAACCTGGCTTATTGGAGGGTGTTAAATGGAGGTTGAGCAAGACTTCTTTACAAATGAATTGGGAATGGTTCATTCAGGGACAAAGTTGTAAAAGGTACTTTTTGTACACAGAAGGGGTATGTGTTAGCTTAACATCCCAACACTGGGATTTTTTCAGCTCTAAATAGATCTAAATAACTTGAGTTATATTTTAAATTTTGAACCCTTTGTGTTTTACTATAGGGGTGGGCAAAATGGTGGATCCAGCTGGTGACCGGGCTCCATTTCCCAGCAACCCCTGCCTGTGTGGCTCCTGGATGGTCTCCATGGAGACTGTGCGGGCAGGAGCCACTTGGGGAGTTGCTCCGGGGCCAGGATCTTGGGGTGGTGACAACATGGGGCCACGGCGAGCCTCAGTCTGCTCCCTGAAAACCCCTGCCTGTGGATGCCAGGCTTGTTTCAGGGGTGTGTGGGCCTGCCCCACACCTCATTGCTCTGCCCCAGCCCTGCCATCCTCAAGATCCCAGGGTCTCTCTGGCCCCTCCTGCCCATCTTGCTCCTGGCTGTGGCCCCATCCCAGTTGTGTGGGTCCTGCCCCCCAGTGGTGGGTGTGGGACAGATGGGCCAGGGTGCCTGGGCAGCAGGGCTGTGCCCAATGGTGGCAGTCAGAAGGAGCTGCCACTGCAGGAGTCCTCTGCAGGCCCAGTTCAGCCCATGGTCTGGACTTTGCCCACCCCTGCCTTAGTAGGTGAAAACTCAGTCATCAATAATTAAACTAAGAAATTCCAGCATTTAAGCCTCATTAAGGATTATAAGCAATGTTCATTTCTTTGGATATAGACTGCCAGGTACATTCTTACCATATTTTAATTATAAATCAGTCCCACATTTTCAGGTTCAATTTTAGGAAAAGCTACTTTTCCCCACGATGTTAGTGAATAACTTCAGATAAAGACCTTAAACAATTATTGTCTCTCAAAAATCTTACAGAAGAAGCAAATAGCTAAGGGAAGGACCTGAAATATTAAAAGTACTAAAAATACCATTAAAAACCACACTGATAAATTTTCTAATTTAGTATATTTATGGCTTACATGAAAATACTGTAGATAGAAAAGTAAACAATATGGCAGTCCTTAATTATAGGCTGACCCTGTGTATGTCATATGCAGTTTTTGTTGATCTTTTGGAGGAAGCAGGACACTTTATAATCAGAACAATAAAAAATAGCATTTATGATATTGACCTACATTACTGACATGCATTGAACTACATAATTTTAAATATGATGTTATTCAAAACCACTACATTTATATCATCCTAGGGTGATTGATAGTGGCATTACCATATGGAAACTAAAAATCAAGTAAAAAGCATACATCCTAAAACCTGAAGTTATTAAAACAAAAATCAAAGTGCTTAAGAGCCAAAAGTAGAAAATCCTACTTTCCATATGGCAATGGCATCTAGTCAGTCTAGAGAACTGATATTAGAAGATTCCAAATAAAATCCACAAGTGCTAGGAAAGCAAAGGAAAAGCTGTGTGATATGGGCAGTGTGGTCTATGTTTAGATTTACTGACTGTTGTGTACAGATGGGAATTTGGGACCAGAGTAGTACAATGCCCGCACTTCTGGTTAGAGTAGGCTGTTACCCAAACCCAAATAACCTCTGTGTTCAGTTAACAAGCTCCTGAAATCCACAGAAATCCACCTGCTCTTTAACAGATTGGCAGGAATACACTGATAAAATTTGCCTCTCTCATGTTGTATACAAAGCCCTATTTCAAGATTTCTCTGCTGGTTTTTCAAAGCCCTTCTTGGACTTAGGTTCCTAAGAGATCATCTTGCTCCACACCTCTCCCTTTCTCTCCCCCTCTCTATGGGTGACCTCCCATGACAACTTCATTCAAGTGGGACACTCAGTCTGTTTAATAGTGAGAGAATCATAACCATAGCTTACATTCTCTACAAGAGCCAGACTAAGACAAGGAAATTTGCTGTCCTCAAGTGCCCACTAATGCTTTCAGATTCACAACTAAATGAAAAAAAAATCCTAAGGTTTCCTACTATAACATACCTTACAACAACACTCTCAATTGAAACAACACCTAACATCTTCTCCTTAGCAATTGGCAAGGGAAATATCTTCACTATCGTCTCTACTCAGAGGGGATATTCAGACACTATGCAATGTAAATCAAAAGAAAGGACCAAAAAGTCAAAATGTTTAATTGATATGTTCAGATAGCGGTGATATTCAACTATGATTTTCTCAAAGAGCATACAGTGGGTACATGCAGACATTGCACATAGATTGACCTAACTAGGGTTTAGGGATACTGGAGTTTTAGCCTTCTGGTAATGCATTAAGTGATGTGAATAACTTCTGTCACATGTAGTTCACTCCTTCTGTGAGTCTGTCCACAGGGGGAGAATTCAGTGGTCAGTGTAGTATTTTGTTATGGCAAGCGGTTTTTAATTCTTTTTTTAAAGAGTTTTGTGTTCTTCTGCTTTATGTTCAAGAATGCAAAACTGAAGTATACTTTGAACTAGGAAGAGAAAATAAGGTACCCCTTGGTTCCTGCAGGAATTAGGTGGTATTTACTGTGTAGGGTAGTCCAGATAGGAATAACTCTATTTGTGAAATCCATTTATGGGAAGAAATTAATGAGATTAGAACCTGACAGTTCTGTCCTGATTTTAATTAAACTTGGAAGTCATGTAGATAGGGAATTCCTTCTGTAGAGCTTTTCATTAATAGATGTTCTCCTGCTTATGGGTAAGTTGAACAAACATTAATGGGAGAGAGACTGGAGTTAAACAGTCCACATTGGGACCTTAAGGTTGCAGTCTTCATTAATACCTCTTTTGTTGTACAGAGCACAAATGGAATTTTTCCAAATTTAAATGTGAAGATGAGCTTGAGGTTGATTTGAAATGTCTTAATATTAAATGACCCAGAACATCTTGCCAACACAAATACAATGCTTTCATTTCATGTCATTTGTATTGCTAAGTAACTACCAAGTTTTTCATCCATATTTTAACCTTGACCTACCTAAAATGGGAAAAATTAATTATTTAAAGGGTGAAGCTTTGTTTGTATACAGATACGATCACACTTGCAGCTGGAAGTTTATAGCTTCCATTCCCAGTGAAGAATGAGCTTCTGACTCAATTATCTCTGGAACAGTGCATTTACCAACTTTTAATTGCAGAACTGTACAGGGAGCTTCCCCACATTTCTTGGAAGTATATGATACACAGCAGAGGAAATTGAAAAGACCAAACCTCTAGACAGAACTGTTTTTTGTTTTTTTTTTCTTTGCTTCTGGGACATGAATTGAAATCTCTCTCTACTAAAATGTCAGGAAAACATGTTTACCAGGTACTTCAAAAAAGGTCAAACAAGTAATGAACTGATTTCCTGTAATGTGGCTGTTTTAAGTCGATACACCATAAGGTCTTTCAGGATAGTCACAAAAGAGTTACAAATTCATGACGACAAAACACACAACTATCTCTCTGATACCAACTCATCATCATCAACTGGAGGTTACAAAGTGTTATTCAAACTGCCATTAATGGTTTGATTATAAATGCCCCTCAATAAAGATGGCTAATGTGGTCAGTAGGCTAAAAAAAAGTGTAGATACAAGCCTGATGAAGGGTTTTTAAACCCGAAAGCTTGCTTAATAACTTTTTTCCAACTATTTGGGTTGGTCTAATAAAAGATATCAAATTCACCCAAGGAACCTTGTCTGCCTCGATACAAGCAATGAACTCAGTACACTTGAGTGTTGTAATATGTTGTTGCATCTGGTATAGTCTCTGTTTCCTCATGTAGTTCACCTTCACTTCTCATAAAGCAGATTTACATGTCAGTTTGGTACCTGCTTCCCATTTATTTCTTCAAAAATCTTCCCTGAAATTATTTCAATGATTTTTATAGTATTATGTTGTAATATGAGTTGTAATGTTTTCAGATTTTGTATTTTTAGCCACAAAACTATACTCTTGAATGAGAGATGTCATATTTGGATTGTGTCCAGAAACAGTATATATGTATGCATGTGTGTTATAAGGTAGTAAAAATACAATTCTATCTTCAATCTCTATTTTATCCTGCTGTTAAAAATGTGGATTATATCTCAAAATGTGAAGATATCAGATATTGCTGCCAGTTACATTACATGTAATATTCTATTAGTCAATAACATTGCCCAAATATAATGATGTTTATTACTATTTGATCCAATGAGTCCATGAGGTGGATGAATTTAGGTCCTAGTACTTGCCTAAGTGAACCCCTGCACAGAGCACTGATATAGTCACTAGAGTTTTACACAAGCTATGGGTCTCCATGATTTGTCTTGCAGGACCAGTGCCTTGGTTTGGGGTTCTGAGTGGTTTTGCAAAGATCTAAAATAATGGAAGCTAATTTGAACCCATTTGACATGCATTTTTTTTATTACTTGTGTGTAATATTACCTCCAGACTCGTTAAAATATTATTAATCCTGAAAAAATCAAAAGCTCCTTCAGCCCCTTGTCTTTGTATCTTCTGCATTATGAGACATTCTTTAATTAGATAATTAGACAATTGCCTCCTTTTTTTTCCCACTAGGTCCCCAACTCATCCAGAGCACCAAATGCTCAGCTGTACAGTATTTCATTTTGCCCTTGTTCATTGTTTAGCCCTATCCCTTATATACTGTACACTATTAAAACCCTGATCTGAAGATATAAAGATCATTTCCTTGTGAGCTTTTCTAAACTGTTCATCACTGCAATACCAGAATGCTTCACAGACATTAATTAATCTTCCCAACACACTTTTGAAACGAGTAGGTATTATCCCCAATTTATAGATGGGGAACTAAGGCACTGTGAAATTAAAGTTAGAAGTGTCTATTTGCTCCCTGGTTTGGCACAGAAGGGTCCTGATTGTTTAGAATAGTGTAGCATTATGAAGTACTTTATAAGTTGAAAAACTGCTTCAATTGGCTTCAGTTGCAGTTCAGCACTTCTGCAAATCAGAACTCTGACTCTCAAGTCCGATACCCAGAATACAGCAAACAAAGGATTGGTGAAGGCATTGGTTTTATTTAAAGTTGGTCTTGCCTACATGGAGTTCCATGGCAGGGACAGGTAGAGAATAATGTTTTGCAGCATTCACCCATGAGACCCCCTCCTTGCAGTTCCCTACCCCAAACCTCCTTTGCTTGCATGAGAGAGATCCTCTGTGGAAAACAAAGCCTTTGATCATGAAATTAAAGACTGTTTCATAATGCGTACATTGGGAGCCAAATTAACATTGTATAGGAAACCTTATTCCTGGTGTTTTGCAATTTTTAAGCTCTGACTTTGTATCTTGACTATCCTAATGTAGTGTTGTGGCTTTATGGAATTTCTCTTTCCCCAGCAAACTGAAAAAAATGGTTCTGTAGCAGGACTAGAACATTTGAGTTCACCATACAGACTTCAACAACTTATAGTAATGGAGGGACTGATAATAGGTTGTCATCCTCTGTCAGAAGTGTCAGACTCACCTACCAGGCCACATCTGGACCATAGGGCTCTTCATGGGTTGGATCCACCCAAAGAACCTGAATGGTTCTGCTCCAGGTTAGTGGTGGTGGCAGTGGGGCAAGCAGTGGTGCAGAGATGTGTGCAGCTGTTTCTTGCCCCTCCTGACGACAGCCCATCAGGGTTCGGTTGCTGGGAATTTGGTAATAGGTGCTGCCCCTCTGAGAGCCCTGCAGCCCAGGTAAAATAGTTCTGTAGGCTGGAAATGGCACACAGGTCATATGTTTGACATCCCTGCTCTGTGTGGACCAGCATTGGAGTCTCTTATAGTTTAGGAGGCTAAGACTCTTCTTAACTTCCCCCTTCAAGTTTTTCTGTTGTGCCCTGTCTTTTCTGACAACTTCCTCTCTCATCCCTGTTTTATGTCCATCTTTGGTTTTTTTTGCCAAGTCTCATTCTTTTAATGTATCCAAGCACATTTCTCATTTTAGTATCAGGATTTTAGGGTGAGGTTACATATTACACTTAGAGCATCCTAAAGGCACTTCAAATGTAGGCAGCCATACATTAAAGCTCATTAACTCATGTTAAGTGCCCTCTGAGCAAAGTTATGCTATTATGCTACTGTTTTAGGCAAGAGTTAGCATAGGACTATGCTATGAGATGGGCCAAAACCCTCCCCCCACACGGCTAGACTGAGGCCAGGCCAGGCCCCCTTGGACTGTGTGGCTGGTTCAGTGCCAGGCCACAACCTCTCCTCACTATGGGATTGGTATGGGGCTGGACCAAACCCCTCTGCCCTGCACGGTTGGATTAGGGCTGGGCTGCCCTACCTTCACACAGCCAGATGGGGCCTTGCCACGCTTGTCCCAGTCACTGTATTGAGTTCATCAACTGGAACTGGCCCACAAACAAATTGGGCATTGCCCATCTGGCCCACCAGACACAAAGGTTGAGCATCACTGTTTTAGTAGATTAATGACTGCAAAAGCCTCTTCTGATCTTAAGCATCTAAAAGCTCTGAACTTTTGACATTCAGACGTTAGGTGTCTCAGATTAAACACCCTAAAATTGAGGCATAAACTATTGAAATCAATTTATCTACTTGGAACAGGGATGGCTGTATCCTACTTCCCTATAAACCCTGGAGAAAAGCAAGTATGTGGGACACTGGGACAGGGTTTGGGAGGCTAATCTGAGTCAGTGCAGCATGCCCTAAAAACCCATTGGATTTCCTTGTAGGCAGAAATTAGTACAGAAAATGCAGGCAGGAATTAGTACAGCTCTATTAACTACTTTTGGATGTCCTTTATGAGATGCATTGAACATCCACTATCCAGTGCAACATGATATGTAGTGTATCCATGGTATGGAGATGCACTCTGTACCTGGCTTCTGCTTCCACATAGGGTCTCTCTCTCATAGATGTGGATGATCCACAGGTTTGGGACTGGATGATCTAGCCCATTGATTTAATAACATTCAGACACAGAAACAACCAAAATAAATTATTCATCAAAGAAAAGATGTACCTTTCTTTTTTCAGGGAGCCACATAATCATTTTGTTTGTGTAACCCTTGACAGTAAGCTGTAAAGAGAAATTTGTCATGTTTCTACCATGAGTGAAATTGTCGTCTTTTCACTTTTTCACTATTTCTTCAGGTTATTTTTTGCTGTTATGGTGCTAAAGATTTGTGTGTTCTATGGTAACAGTAGGACACATATTACGTTTTTTTTCTCTTCTAGTTTTATAAAACTTAATAATTAATTCTAAACATTTTTCATTAAATCCTGATTCTATCAACCATAGCCCCTCCACAGATGACTGCTTTCCAGAAGGTTCATTTCAGTTAAATATGGTTTGCAAAGACTAAACCTGAGTATTTAATCCTCCTTGGCACTAGTGGATGCAAACAGGTAGTAATGAATCCTAATATTCCACTGCAGGTAGTTTATACATTGTAAGTGATGTGGACACTAGAGGTGGATAGGTTTTTAAATAGAACTGAAATGCAAATATTAAAATGTGGAAGGATACTTCACTTAGATTATTATTTCTTTTCAAACTTTATCCCAGACATTTTTTCCCTTCTACCCTCAGTTTTACAGGATTGTTGGAATTTTTCCTTATTGTCTTAAATCTAAATAACTTCAAAATGGAAGAGCTGACTATATCACTACTAAAATAGACCATCAATCTGCAAAAATCACTGTAAGAATATGTTGATATTGAGGATGTTGCTGACTGTAGTGTAGTGTAGAGATACTTGATTTAGCTTTAAATTTACTAACCTGGGTTCAGCTGTCTAGCTGTTGAAGAGCTCATTTGCTTCTCTGGCAGGTTTTCAGTCTGTGCCAAGCTTTAGGTTGCTATAGCCATACTGCTACCAGTAACCAAGTTAGTTACTTTTAAAGCTGACAGGATATGTCTATATTATACTTCTGTCAGGGAAAAGTAGGGCTGAAAGGGACATTACAAGGTCAGCTAATTAAGCTCCCTGCTGAAGACAGATTATCCCTGGCTAAAAACCATCCTAACAAAGTGTCTGTCTAACTGGCTCTTAAATTTCCAGAGCTGGAGAGTCTGCAGCTTCTATAGGTAGCCTGTTCCAGTGCTTGTCTACTTTCATAGTCAGAAAGATCTTCTTAAGCTCAAAACCTAAATTTCCTCTGTTGCAGTTTGAGACCATTTTTCCTAATCCTGTTCCCTATGGCTACAGAGAAATGCCCATCTCCACCCTCGCAATAATGGCTCTTGATGTATTTGAAAATGGTTTTCAAGTTCCTACTTAGTGGGCACATCTACATGTGAATTAATGCACCACAGTTACTGCATATTAAGTTTAGTACCTCTAATATGAGGAGCTAACTCAATGTACAATAACTAGCACTACTGAGCACTAGTGCTAGTGCATGCCCTTATAGTAATGCTAATGTGCAGTAAGTAAACTAATTCTATTGTGCAATAGCACATAAGCACGCCTTTTGCTATGATGTAGTACTGAACAGTAGAATTAGTCCGCTGTGCATTTAGTGTCTTGTGTAGACAGGTCTACTGTTATCTTGTCCAGGCTAAATAACCCAAGCTCTTTCAGGTTTTCCTCTTAAGTCAAGCTTCCCAGGCCTCTAATAATTTTTCTTGCTCTGTACTGGTTTCTTCCCAGTCTGTCCACATCCTTCTTGAAATGTGGTCCCAGAGCTGAATAGAGCAAAAGAATCATTTCACTTGATGTTAAAATGACACTCCTGTTAATACAAACCAGAATACTATTGGCCTTTTCTACAACAAGAAGATACTGTTGGGTCATACTTGGCTTATGATCTACTGTTCAGACACACCCTAAACGTCCTTTAAATGAATGAAAGGGGTAAAATCTGTACTAAGCAAAATTACTTACACCTTTTATATGTAACCACCATTTAAGTTAATTATTATGAGAATTTAATTTTCTTTCAAGGCAGTCAGTTCCAAATAAGAAAAATGAATTAACTTCCTTTTTCTATTCATTTATAGAAGAATTTTTGTTCACAGCCACAGGACATTTGCCACTGTTCTGATGTTAGGTGCCTTAGTACTATAGGACTTCTTTTTTTTTTTTTTTTTTTTTAAGTCTCTTTAACTTTCTAAGTCATGAACTTTAGATTATGGTAAAGATATGTGTTCAAAAAGTCAGACGTATCATAGTGGTTAGACAGTAAAGCCTTAAAGTACTCAGACACAGGTAATCATGGGTGTGTGTAGACTAAATGAGGGCCCTGTGAATTAGAGTGAAATAAACCCCTGTGTCACGTACACCCATGTCTTACCTGCCTCACTGGCAGCGGGCAGAGGAGGGCGAGCTGCCAGCAGGCAGGATGGTCCCTGGGCTGCCATGTGGGGTAGGGCTGGTGCTTCTCTCCATGGCAGTGGTTCCCCCTGTCCCCTGGAGGCACCTGCCCACAGGCACCCGGCTCGGGTGGTCCCGGAGGACACCGCAGCTGCGGAGGTAAGGACTGGGTCCCCTGGTGCTTTGCTCCTCAGCTATAGGGCAGGAAACTAAAGCTCCTAAAAGTGCTGTGCCCCAGAGTCATTTAAGGTGTGTTACTCAGCCGAATGTGCTACAGTGGCTTTAATTAATGTGCAGTATGCCACCGATGTGTGCAAACATCAACACCGTTAAAGTGGTGCAAAAGCATTAAACCACTTTGAAGTGCTGTGAACACACGCAACAACATAGGAGGTGTTGTTACTTGTCTTTATTAGGTAATGAAATGTATTAGCATGAGGGAAAAGAGATTTTTCTTATTAGATAGGCAGAGCTATGCATTTTATCTTAGCCTTTGAGGAGAAAAGTGCAGACTAGTTAAATGTTTACTACCCTTTCAGAAGGCTATGAAGACATAAATAGTGGTTTGTTTCTTCTAAAAAATAGATATTTGCATTGCCTGTAAAACTGTGATAAGTGCAAAGCTGAATAGAATGAAAGGAATATTGTTGTGCTAAGTTGTTAATTATGAGATATATCAGAAAAGAGGCAATGACAGTGAGAAACTGATTGAAGGCTAATCTTTTTCATTTGTGCAAAATGATACTAAATGGACCCAATTTTCTATACCTTATTATTAATCAAGTTGACATTGTGTAAGCAAAAAGCACAAACAAGAAATCATCTTGTTCACAGGTTGTCCTCTTGGGCAAACTGATAGCTGCTGGGATTTTAATAATTATGTTTTTAAAAAATACTGTTAGTAACCAAGTAGTTCTTTGCTTATTTACTCTTCACCTGGTATTCTACCAATGAGTTTATTAATAACGACAGATTTAGAAATAGCTATTTGGAGAAATCCAGTTGATTTGAGAGTCACATTTTGTATGCAGCTGCATTCTACTATTGTAGAGAAACTGTATCTGTAGATCATTTACTTGATCTAATTCAGTAACTGGCAATCACAAATTGATGTCAATGGCAGCAATCAGCATTAGGACACAGACTTTAATAATGTCACTCAAGAAAGCACATGCTAAGGTCTGATTTACCATTTATATGCAGATTTGCTGATGCAAATGAATGAAAAGTGATGAGAGAACCTTTTACTATTCTTCTTTTATATCTTCTGGAATTTTTAAGTGATCTAAATGCAAATACTTATAAACAGGGAATAACAGTCACCAAATCTTTACTTTATGGTGCTGCGTTGTATGGTAAGCATCAGAACAATTTTTTTACCTTTTTAATACAGAAGTAGTTTAAAAATAAATATAACACGAGGCTTTTGTTACCAGACTGTTACTAATTATAGTAAATTAAGCTATCTAAATTACAGATACATAGAATTCTGAGTGGTCATCTAGCAAATTAGATCTGGCTTGGATCTCTTGCTGATCAGAATGAAACATTTGGCTTTAATTTACAAACACTTATGAACACCCATCAGGTATCCCACTGAGCTCAAGAAGGTTAGTTGAAACAGTGACACATTCATTTTGATGCCTCTATAGGTTTATATGGAAGATGTTAGAGACTTTTGCAAATTATCTAATAGAGGCCTATCTACAGGAGTTGATGTACTTTTGGGAATTGGAGAAAGCAGAGTAATCAAGTCAGTTGTATCTGTTTTTCTAGAGAAAGATCAAAACAATTATGAAAAAATAAGTATTCACTAACCAGCATGAAGGTGCTTATATTAATGATGTAGCTCTTGAGCAATCCGGGGTAAATCTCATGTTTCCAGAGCTTGGCTTCATTTTGCTTACTGAAGCTGTCAATAAAAGATGTAGCTTGTGGTCTGAAAAATAGGATTCCTGACTGCTTTCTAAAATTTACAGTTTTGAAGTGGAAATCCCCTTGCTTATGTCCCAGTCAGAAAATCAAACAAATCCTGGAAGTTTGTAAGCAGCAGTCCCTTCAGTGTACTTCAGGTTAAGCTGTGCTAGGCGAAGTGCTGGCCTGAAGCCTTCGCTTACTGGGGAAACTATTTATTCTGAGGAAATTGACTAGGATATCTCCAGCAGAATAGTTCCCCATGTATTTACTCTATTCAAAACAGTTCAAATCCAGAATAATTGTTCTACTCATGGACATATCTACACGTACAATTAATGCTCCTGAAAAAACTTCAGTGCAGTTTGAGCTCAAGTAACCTAATCCCGATACCACCATATTGCCATCCATGAATGACACGTGCCCCTGGAGGCTGGGGGGGCACAACGCACCCCACAGGCAGTGATGGGGGCATGGCGGCAGCTAGTGACGGTCTGCCGCAGGTGGCCACAGAGGCGTCGGAAGCAGTGGGGGGGACAGGTGGTGAGTGACCACCCACAGATGCTATTGCCAGTGTTGGCAGTGGCCAATGGCAATTGGGGAACACCTGCAGATGCCACTAGCAGTGTCAGCAGTGGTGCGGGGCGGTGGGGGGAGTGGCAATCTCCCATAGGCACCACTGGGAGCATTGGCAGTGCTAGTCAGGGGATGCATTGCCAGTCTCAGGGGTGCGTGTGCACCTGCATATAACCCCTAAGTGTCACCAAGGTTGCCATCCACTTCTACATTCCCTACCAGTTCTTTTCTGTTTGTGAGCAGCAGGTCAAAAAGAGCATGGCCCCTAGTTGGCCTCTCCAATACTTGCACCAGGAAGTTGTCCCCACCACTCGCCAAGAACTTCCTGGATTGCCTGTGCTCTTCTACTATAACAGCAGTCCCTATAGTAGGTGTGGTTTCATTAGTTTGGAAATGGGGTGCAAGTTACCAGTGTATATCCATTCCTTGAATGAAACACTCTGTATGTTATAATAAATCAACCAGATATTCATTGTCTGGAATTTGTGGAGGTTTTTTTCCAGGCAAGTATAAGAAAGACATACAAGTACCTAGAAGTCGTCATCTGTAGACCTCAATTTTTTTTATAAACATAAATTATTATATTACAACATCAAATACATTTCAAAGGATATTTCTCAACACTTTAGAAAGAAGCAACACAAAATATGAGAATTTGAACTTTCTGCAAATCCACTGTTTTTACATGTGCCATAAATGAAAGCTACAGATAACGATCTTGTTTCATCCCGTAATTTTTCTAAACTGGCCAAAGAAGAAGTATAAAAAGTAACTTCAACCAATTTTGCTTATGAAGGAAGTTTCATCCTCTTTTTCTGTCTTATTGCACCTAAAACATGGCTGAGCTTGGCAGCCTTTTCTCCTAAATGACCTTAATGTAGTCAGTTTTTATAAAACTCGTAATCTTTTTCACAATACTCATTAGAGACATTTGGGTTTATAACATATAATTCTTAGTGGAGTTGCATATGCATGCAGCTGAGGATGCATAAATTAAATGTTTCCAATCTAAAATTACGCAGCCATTTTTTGATACCCTTATTTACATCAAATAGTGCTTTAGGGCTGATCCTGCAAATACTAATTTAACTTTAACCATTCAGGTATTCAAACTGATACCAGTGTCTGAAGGGAAGGGAGGTTTACTGCTTGAACAGTCTTGTTAATTTGAATAGAACACATGGAGTAGGAGTAAAATGTGAGTACCTGGTCTGCAGCCTGGCCATTTAATAAAATTATTCCTCCAAATTAGGTTCTCCTTAAATTGTTGCCTCTTGTTCAGCAAATGGGAAATTTGTGGGGCATCCAACCCCAGTATGATGATTTCCTATAATTTTCTGTGCTGCATTCTCATTTCTAGTTCTATCCATGGCTATTATAATCTGACTTCTTGATCTCTGTATTCAAATGGCACTCACATAAAATGATATCAAACTAAGAATTCTAAAATTGCATTGACAAATGAAAGATCTAATTTTAGAAAATCAGGAAGCTGCTTATTAACCCAAAGATGTTTATATTTGAAAATGTATTTGATGGAGGAGACCTTGAATTGCCAGGCCTTGCGACAGCCAATGAGCCCGGACCGTCGGTCAAATGGGAGAACCAGGTAAGTGATGGGGGCCGGGGCATTGTA
>JAGPOW010000563.1:168430-179177 GCA_030014935.1 Caiman crocodilus | reverse complement strand
ATCCACAGGTGCATCTCAAGTAGGTCCAAGGAGATGATCCTCCTGCTCTACACAGCACTGGTCAGGCCACAGCTGGAGTACTGTGTCCAGTTCTGAGCACCCCACTTCAAGAGGGATGTGGACAACATGGAGAGGGTCCAGAGGAGGGCCACCTGCATTATCCGGGGACAGCAGGGCAGACCCTACAATGAGAGGCTATGGGACCTGAACCTGTTCAGCCTTCACAAGTGATGGCTGAGGGGGGACCTGGTGACTATCTATAAACTCACTAGGGGGGATCAGAAGGGTTTGGGTGAGACCTTGTTTCCACTAGCGCCCCCCAGGATAACAAGGAATAACGGCCACAAGTGGTTGGAGAGTAGATTTAGATTAGACATCCTTAAGAACTACTTCACAGTCAGGGTGGCTAGGATCTGGAACCAACTTCCAAGGGAAGTGGTGCTGGCTCCTACCCTGGGGGTCTTTAAGAAGTGGCTTAATGCCTACCTGACTCGGGTCAATTGAGCCCAGTTTTTCCTCCTGCCCAGGCAGGGGGTCAAACTTGAAGATCTACAAGGTCCCTTCCACCCCTACTTCTATGATTCTATGATAGTTAAAAAATAGTGCCCACAGTTAGGCCTGTAACAGCTCTAGATGGAGGTGGATTCAGAGAAGGTGCATTGGCATGATTGTACCCCCTTTTTTTTTTTACCATACCATAGGAGCAGAAAATGGGGACCTTTTTTTAAGTACTCAAATGGTTTTTTTTACTTTGCGCTTCATGTTCAGCAGCACATCCCTCCCCCACCATTCCCTATCTACTTCTCCTACCATTGCCACTTTCTCTAGCTGACCTAGTGGTGGGGGAGCTCCAGAGCTGCCCTTACTCTGGTCCAGCCAGGCTGTGTGGGGAGCATGGTGCGGTCTGGGATAGCAGCAGTGGCAGGTGGGTTCCCCCTCCCTGCCTAGTGTCCCCAAGAGTTCCCCTTCAGCCTGGGAGAAGACTCAGGGAAGGAGAACCCACCTGCTGCCACTATTCCCAGGTAGCCGGGTGTACACAGGTTTGTACTTCCCACTCCAGCTGAAGGAATTATTGGCAGGGCAGTGTGCTGCAGAGGGACACAACAGCCCAGCGGCAGCCTCCATCCCCTATAGAGTCAGGTCCAGTCAATCAATTACTTAACTGTATACAGATTTATTATTACAATAAAACCATTAAAGGGTAAGAACATAGATTTTATATATATATATAGATGCACAAATTTACAAAACAATAAACCCTATTTGGGAGTGAGGGTTTATATATATACACGCAGAGTTATCATTTAAAATACAGATGTACAATAGAACAAACCAGACCAAAGAATATTAATCAGGCAACCTTATAACTCTATTCATATACAGACTATTATTTCATATTATTCATATAAACTTCAAGGCACAGTCCACAAATATAATCAGCAGTCCTTAGACTACCTGGGTGCCTGATAAGGCAGGGGCCCCACTCCCAAGGTACCACTATAGGAAAGGTGGGAGAAGAGGAGAAGGAGAGGAAGACTGCAAAGACTCCTAAGCTTCCCTCCTGTCACCCAGGAGTGGCCCTCGTGGTGCCCTTCGCAGCCCTCTGTGGGGTAACTTACTACTCCATAATCCCGGTAGGTTGCCTCTTGTTCTCCAAGTCAAGCTCTGTTCCCCGCTGGGTTTTCCTGCTGCCTGACTCTGCTGCCGCCATCCTAGCTTAGGGCCACATGAACCACTGTGTGTAGTGGACACTTTGCCTTGTGCTAGCTGATGGAGGCCAGGACAGCCTTGTGCAGCACCAGGGCTCGGTCTGTTCCCGGACCCTCTGGGCAGCATCGTCTGCAGAGCTGCTGCCCTGTGTCAGCACCTGTAGACCTGAGCCACCTCAAGCAGCTCCCAGGGTCTCTCACCATCTGTGCAGCGCTTCCTTCACTGAGCTCCCTGCCTTGTTCTGGGGGTTGAGGACCTGAGCCGCCCCAGGGGCTCCAAAGATCCTGCTCCATGCACCGGCCTGTGCACCATGTCTCTGGCCGCACACCAGAGGTTGCAGACCCAAGCCACCTCACCCAGTTCCCAGGGTCTGGACATTGTGTGCCATGCTGCACACCAAGAGCTGAACTTCTTATCACATGGACTTATTATTGTCCATCCTGGGCTTTAAGCTAGGATAATCTGTGAAGAAAAAGAAAGATAGCAATATATATCTGGTAGGGCTGGATCTGGGAACTTTTTTATAAGAAAAACTGTGGCTGTTTGATGCTGCAATGAGATTTAGCAGGAAACCACCAGCATTGGTGAAGATGGATCAGTGGACAGTGTGAGTGAACTAGCTATAACGACATGATAATATAATTTATCACATTGCCAGTTTCTTATTTACCTAGAACCACCATATGTACAAGTCCATGCATATTTTAAAGTAACCCTAAATTTTCTGAATATTATTCATTCAGAAAGCACTTACAATATACTCAGGAGAATTAGCTCTTTTCTGTGGCCTATTCATTAATAGCAGCAAAGCACAGACATAAATACTGTATCCAAAAAGCCCTATTGCAGACTCCTTGTTGTCACAGTCAGTTGTAAACACTTTCCTAATTTAGATCCCAGATGCATAGAACACCATATAACATTACGGGGTCCAGCTTACCAAAATCCCATGCAGTTAGACGGTCCTATTGCATTGGATTATATCCCTACCTCCTCCCTACCCCTTTTGAGTTGCTGCATGTCCCCATGAGATTAAGAAAGCAGTGTTTCTTGCCCTATCCTGAAGAGATGGCAGTTCTCTCTGCCTCTTACCTGGATGACACATATAAATGAGGCTCCTTGAAGTCTTTACCCAGTGCTGGCCCTGCCTAGGACATCAGGGAAGGACAGCCTTAATGGGAAGAACAAGAATGCCCTGCCTTGATGAACGAGGCTCATCAAAACTTACAGTTTCTCTTTTCTAATATTTTGAAAAGGTTTTGTTCTGAGCTGGAAAGCAAACTAGAATTTTTAAAAATTTCCAGTTTTACAGGAAACTGAAAATTGTTAAATGGCAGGAAAAAAATTAAACCCCAGAGCAAAATGTTGTCTGTTGCTGCCGTGGATTCCCTGGACAGTTACAAGAGGAAGCAGGAGACCCTAGACGCAAAGGCAGCCCAAAGAGTCTCTCTGCATGAAGCCTGGGCTACAGCTCCAGTCAGAACTCCCAGATTCTTCCCTGTCTAGCGGGGAACCTAAAAATTGGGGCTCCCAAGTACCTTCCAAGTAAGAAACCAGGCAGAATTATATTGAACAAAAGAATCAGCATTTTTTTGTGTCAAATTTTGTAAAACAATTCTCAACCAGCTTTACTGAGAAAGCTGTTCTGACTCTGCTGTCATTGTACAGACAAATATGCATGTCTACACTTGCCCGATGCCATGTGCTCCACATGTAGTTTGAGCAACGACTTTCAGCAGTGCTAATTAGGCCTCTCACATCACTGTGCAAAAGCAGCAGCACTGCTTCCATTCCAGAAGTAACAATGCAATGTGTTTGAACATGTCACTGTGTGGCATGGTATTCTGCAACAACCATGGCTTCTCTTGTCATTTTGTAATGAGCTGCTATTTAAAAAATGAAAAAACAAACAAAAATATTCTATAAGCTGCTCCTTCTTGACTTGTCCCTCTTTTCTATATTTTACTTGGAAAACATGGAAAACAAACTTCAAATGTTAGGTATATTGTAATAGTGAGGGAGGAGAACTGTATGCTCGGAGGAGGCTACAGTCACATACTGCTATTGATCAAGAAGAAACCTTTTGTTGATGCATGCTGGGATGGGGCAAATATATGGTATCAATATGTATGATGGTATTCATGACTGAAAAACTAGTGTTCAGTGGAAAGGGATTGTGGAGAATTGTTTTCAGATTTTTAAGTGTCTACTACGCTGATTCTGACTTGGTTCATCTTGCTTCAGCAAAGATCTCTCTCTGGTAGTCCTGAAAAAAGTCCTGAAAAAAGTGAAAAGTGCATGTAATACACCTGCATAGAGGGGGGAAACATCTTTCTCGTTCATATGGACAACCAGCCTATGCCTTGAAGTATGAAGCTGGAGAATGAAAGAAACATCTGGACACAGCCAACTAAAGACTCGGGTGCATATACACATTTATTAATGCATCATCGTTACTTCACATTAAGCTTAGTACTTGAATAACTAATGAACATTAACTAGCACTACTATGCAGTAGCACCAGTGCATGGGTTTTTAGTGACACTTACTAAGCAGTAGCCTAATACTACTGTGAAGTAAAGTATTAGCATGGTTTTTGCCAGGCACGCTACTGCACAGTGTTATTAGAATACTGTGCAGTTAGTGTCTCGTATAAACGTGCCCAGTTGGTAGCAAACAGAGCTGCAATTTCAGCAAGTTCTGTTGGACACTTCTGATGCCATCAAACTGCTAGCAACAGTCTTTACTCTGCACATTCTCTCTATTGTACTCCAGTCCTCTCCAACATCTACTCCCCAGAAGGGGGATGACACTCCTTTATTCCTTCATTCAGTGCTTAAATCTTCATTTTCATTATGGTCTGCTCCAGACTACTAGTGCCTCTTGATCTGCCAGGCCAAGGGTGTTCTCCAGATGTTTAACTAGGTGGTCAGGGAAGCACTCACATTTTGGGACATTTTTACACATGCTCTAGGAGGCGTGGGGGATGCTTTAATTAGCAAGCTATGCTAATTAAAAGTGCGTGATCATCACATGTATTGGCATCCCCGTGCTGAAAAAATGGCAGTGGGGCACTTGAACTAAGGTTCATTCAACAAATTTTAGTTCAAAGCACCCTGCTGCTATTTTTCAGTGCAGAGACACTGATACACATGATGCTAGAGTCTGCTAGAGCGTGATAATTTCCACACTCCAGCAGATTTGATTAATTGAGTCAGCTCTGATGGGCTGGATTTCCAGTGCATCGGAGCAGGCTCTCTGCACATATATAGGAGCCCTTGGTGACCATCTGGATGGAATAAAGCAAACAAGAAGATTTTGCTCACCATTATTTTTATAATGTCACCTTGAACCACTGTACTTATCTGGATATTATTTACAGTAGCAGGTCATGGTGACAAGAGTGTTTCATGCACTAAAACAAGCATCTGAAAGGCAAAATATGCTAATTAGGAATGCTTTAATACGTCTTGCTACAGCAAAGTAAAAGATGAACTGATTGTTGCTCTGAACACCAAAGTGACTGCTTCCATGACCCCATTCTTCTGAAGGAGGATCCTCTTTTCAGAGAGGAAGAGGGAGAGCAAGATGAAGCAGTCTTCTTATAAATGGATTTAATTGGACAGCCCAGGTGGAGGACCTGTGAACTCACAAACAGTTCCTCCGAGGGGGAAACAAAGGAGCTTCATCCCAGTAACAGCTGTCTGCTAGGTCTGTTATTGTTTTGAGGGAAGTGATGGTATAAAGGAGAGGGATTTTTCTGGTGAAGAGCCAATGAATGTACATCTAGGAAATATTCTGGATTCCTCAGGGTTTGACTGTGTTAGTTAAGGGCAGATACCACCTAAGGACTTTATGCAGCGGTTTGATGTTGTGGGGGCAGGACAACTCCCCTTGCCAGTGCTACAGATGTTCCAAAGTGGCCTCCAAGGATGAAGAAAAAGTATAAACATGAAAGCCAGGAGCTAAATGTTTCAAAATATTGTCATATCAGTTTTAACTAGGATTGCATGGTCATGCATCTCTCAGAACTTGTTACATAAGATCCACAATGTTTCTCTCTAATGCATTGTCACAATTTGTAAAATCACATTGTTCATGGGTTACAGCTGAAAGAAAAACATAAAGCTGTGACTTGCCCTGAAAACTATATGGCCTCTTCAGTGAACAGCATCTGCCTGTGTTAGAAGTCTCCAGAAGCCAGTTTTGTCCTTGCAAATCTTTATGGAAGCTGACAGGAGGTAGAGGTAAGCATTGCTTTTTTAGTCTGAGGTCTTTTTAAAGTGTGAATGGCTTCTTGCAGAGAGAAATTACTGAGTCTCTTAAGTAAAAAGTCCACATCATTCAGCTATTATCCACTCTCTCCTGTGGTGGTACTTAACAGAAGGGAGAAATGGTGACTGTCCATAGCTAACTTCATTCAGTAGCTTCTCATGTCCTATCAGATCTTTCTTTGCTCCTAAAAAATGATGCTTACAAATGTGTCATGTAGCAGGGATTCTAGTGCTCATATAAGTTAGTGGTAGGGCCAGTCTTGCTGGCGCCCCTCTGTAACTGCACAAGACCCCTCCATTTGGTAACACTAGGCTGTTAGTAAGCGATTAAAAACGTCTTTTGCATAGACTGATGAAACTGATCTGCTATGGAATGCCATCTCGTGTTTTCATTCAGGACCTCCAGAATGTTTACACCTTTGTTGCCCAGCTTAAAAAAAAAAGATTAGGGAGTCTAGACTAGTAAAAGAGGTTCTGTTATGAATCACTACCCATCTTCACCCCCATCACTGTACCTCTGGACAACCATGGAGAAGAAGAAGAAGAAGAAGAAGAAGAAGAAGAAGAAGAAGAAGAAGAAATGAGCTCATCTTTCTTTTCAGGACATTGGCGATTTGAAAGACCAGCTATCCAAAGTATGAGCTCAGCAACAAGGAGAAAGCATGCTGTGGATGAGAGGAATGCTGAATTGCTATGGGGCTATTGCAACCACAGGAGGAACATAAACAAATCAACTTGGACAGGCTCATGGAACTGGAGACTACAGGAAGGGAAAGAGCTAGGAAGTCATGGAGCACCTGTTCAGACTGGCACTCTATGGATCCCAGCATCTGCTTTTCTTTTGTAGGCACATGACTCTGCAGGCTCCTGAGCAAGATGTGATCACTGCATGGGACTAATCCCTGTTGCAGCTTCCTGCTCCATGCATCAGTGATAGTCCCGACATAAGATCAGGCCCTGGTGAAGTTTCAGGTGCTGGCATAAGTACAAATGCATCTGGCAACACCAGCCCCTCTGCAAGCACAAGACAAAGCCCTGTTCTACCATCTTCTACTATAACCTTAAGTCTATTCAGGATCTGGAGTTGTCAGTGGTTCTCTAATAGACAGCTCAAGCCACTGTGGTACTAAACAATCCCCACTCATTCAACCCCTGAGGAGTGCTACAGCATATGTTCTAGGAGGGGTGAAAGGCAAAAGAAAACAACGAGAGGCCTTGAAGGTAGCAGATAGCCCACCACGGAAATTGCCTGTACTTTTATTTTGGCACCTCAGTTTCACAGTGTGTACCTTAATTTTAGTTTTGGTTTTCACTTTAGATGCTTAGTTTGCACTTCATTTGATAGTTTAAAAAGCACATTCACCTTTTGGTAGCTGTCAACAAGTCTGATGACACTGTTCTTCAATTTTGCTTTGAATGCATTTGTAAATTGAATATAGTTCTGTGTTTGAATTAAGCACCAGTTGTTCTTTACTTAACTGTAAGGAAAGGAGAAACTTCAGCTTAGCTAAAAGGTTTTATTAAAAGTATCAAAAAAACAGCAAGAAATCCACACAAGCCAATAAAATGGCACTCCATGTTCCCAACTAGCAGGCACAGAGGGTGACATTTAAATGAATATTTTATTTAGCAAAGAAATCAACCCTCACCCAATGCAGCCCTTAGACATCATAGAGGCAAAATGTACCCCATAAAGATGAGCAGTCATCTAACCCCCACAAGTAAGCACAGAGGGCACATTAGAGCCCAGGAACTTTTCTGTACACTGTGTCCACAGTACAGTATTAGACAATCCACAAAAGGAGCTGTTAAAATTAAAATTGCCACATGTGGATAGCAGTTAGCACATAAGACTTTCCTAATTTTTATCCCCTCTCTTCACTATGAAAGTAATTTCCAGTAATGCAAATAACCTCAGAAGTTCATTATTCTCTTGGTCACTTCATGAGAAGACAGTTACCTCTAGATCCGAGGTTCCCAAAAAACCTTTTCTTATTGCATACCCCGACCAGCATACATTTTATATTTTAATCCCTTAAATGCTAATTATTATTATAATGAAAATTAAATTTGCCACCACACAAGATTTCCTGCTTAAACCCCCAGAGATATTTTGCATACCCCCTGGGGTACAAGAAACGCAGTTTGGTAACCTCTGCTCTAGAGTTTATGCAGAGTGCAGCATGCTGCAATCATACATATAATACTTGCAAAATTGATATCTTAATTATTTTGCAAGTGGTATCATCTTGTCTTTGACCTTCTAAGTGTACTTTTTACCATGATTGTACAACTGGTAAAAGTATAATTGCTATTCCTTTGTGTCTCCATGTTGACTGGGTATGGCTTCATAAGCCAGAGCACATAAGAATAGGTAGGATCGTCAAAACAATATGTACCCATGTTGATATCAGTGACACTGGAAGTCTAAGGTCTCAACCTGCCCATACCAGATTTCTACAGAACCTAAGTATAATGGTAATCCTTACAAAAAACTAGAACTTTTGGTTCCAAAATGATACCTTTTATTAGACCAACTGGAAAATGGCAAGAAAATTGTCCTTTTCCGCAAGTTTTTGGGATCAATGTCTCTTTGTCAGGCTCTGGGAAAAGTGTACTGTAGATGGTACAAGATGTTAAAATGTCCCCATAGATAGAAATTAAACTTAAGTTTTGCATAGTAGGAGCTGAAGGTGGAAGGCTGTCCCTCTGGGTCCATGAGAGTGTCTTTGTGAGCTGTGATAAGGAGCTCTTTGATGTGCTGATCAGGTAGAATTCCTTCCCTGGGGGTGTCAGCTGGCAGGCAGGGAGGTAAAAAAAACTTCCTTGTTGTTCTGCCTCAAAGTTTAAAATCCAAAATTGGTAAATCCAAAATGGTGATCCTTGTCATTCATGAACTCGTCCCTGTTGTTCACCAAATCTGCAGAACTAGGGACTTTTAACGCTTGTAGTCCTTCAAAAGGGGCAATCTAGGGACACATATGTGCTATCAATATAGTTCCAGCACAGTTCAAAAGGCTGGCTGTTTTTTCAGTCATACTCTGGAAGGTAACAAACCATGGGCAAACAATTATCATAAAAGTATTGTGAATCTCCACTGTTGCTGGTATAGAAGCTGACTTTCCAACCCCAAACTGCAAGCCACAGACCTGTAGCAGTATGGGATAACTATTTCCATATAGCAACAAGAGCCCACTTCTGTAGCAACATGCTCTCTCCCAATTCTATTCCGTGATACTAGAGCTCTGGAATATACCTGCTTTCTCACGCAGAAGTTCAGCAGTCGTTACCAACTATCCTAGGTCTGCAACATTATTCCTAGCACACCATGATAATTCTCTTGCTTCTGAAATGCCAACGTCTGTCTGTAGATAGCTAGCAATCATAGCAGTCAGCACATCTTCTAAATCTGCTTTGTGTTTTCTCCATGGCTTTTTTACCAAGGGCCCTTGCGTGCTTTTGTATTTCCCCAAAAGCTTTCCAACAACTCTCTAAATAACTGTTTTGTATCACAAAGTCTTGGGCAGTTTATGAAAAATACATAACTACTTATCTTCCAATGGATACATAGCTTTGACCGTGTCTATAAATGCACAAAACCAGGCAATGGCCTAGCCTGACAAAGCCACGTGTAATGGCAGTTTACAACTTCCACTTTCAGATAATTAGACAGGTTGTCCCACAAAGCTCCCAGAAGGACTTTGCTTTGTATTGCATTAGCACACCTGAGAAGGACCCCACAAAACCTAGTGCTGGACATCAGAATCAGTGACTACAAAGTTAATGTAGCAAAACAACGTAGATGGGAAGTGCATTTTGACTGCCTCAGGCTTGGAGGTCACGTCACACCACACACATATCCAGCAGCATATGGATGCCTACAGACTCTTCACCCCAGCCTCACTCTATCTGCAGTCTATGTTCCCCTCCTCCTTCCCCCCTCCCTAATCCCCTTTCACTCTTCTCATGTCAATGTCAACTCGACGTTCCTTTCTCTTGCCATGTGGCTATTTCCATCCCAGTCAAGTCTTGCCTCCCTGCTCTGCAAAATAATTTTTCAGCTAAAACCCATCAAACCCCTGACATAACCAGGTGGTGGGACAGAAGGGTGGAGAAATGGGGAGCTAACACAATATGTGTGAAACATTATTCTAATCATTCAGCTTATATATTACAGCCTTCTCCTCTTTGTCTTTTCTATCGCATTCAGACTGTCAGTAGTCTGGGGCGTGGATTCCTAGAGGACCTGGGATCATGACAAACATCACTGCTTTCCACAAAAAGTGAAAGATGCACTTTTTCAACCTGCCTTTTCCATGTAAACCTACAGCAGCTTATACATATTCAAAACCCAAACCCGTACAAGAATACCAGAACAAACCAGAGTGTAGTTCACTTACGTGCATCTATAAGCAGATGTAACAAACAGTTAATGTGAAAGATGAGTTGTCCTCCTCCTCCTTATAGATTGTAAGGCTGGAAAGGACCTCAGAAGATCATCGGGCCCAGCCTCCTGCATCAGGTAGGGAAGACAGCTGGGGTCAGGTGACCCCAGCAAGGTGACTATCTAAGGTGTCTGGACACTAACTGTAAAGAAGGTTTTCCTAAAGTTGAGCCTGAAATAGTCTTCCAGGAGTTTGCAGTCATTACTCCTGGTTTTCTCCAAGAGTGCCCTGGTGAAGAGCTCTTCACCAAGCCCTTGATGTACTCCCCTAGTGTAGTGGTAAATTCCTACCATGTCCCCTCCCAGCCTTCTCTATCTC
>JAGPOW010000563.1:14262-32029 GCA_030014935.1 Caiman crocodilus | reverse complement strand
AGGCGGTGCTGGGGGACTCATAGTAGGCAGTGTAATGTTACTCATTACTGGTGGTGCTGAAGTACTTGTAGTAGGCCAGCCAATGGTACTCAGTGTAGGTGGTCCTGGGGTATGTGTAAGAGGCTCTCCAATGGTACTCAGTATAGGCGGTGCTGGGGGACTCATAGTAGGCAGTGTAATGTTACTCACTATAGGCGGTGCTAAGGTTCCCGTAGTACGCAGTGTAACGTTACTTATTATAGGCAGAGCTGGGGTACTTGTGCTGAAAATTCCTGTTTAAGAAAGAGGAAGAATAGAAATGGTATGAAAAACCGTTTTTCAACTAGAGAGAGATGGAAGTTTGTGAACAAGGCATCAAAATCATTATGTTGAAAATAAAAACAAAAGGCAAATATCAGGTAGCACATTCAGAGAGAAGATTTAAGCAAGAATGAGTGCCTTGAGAAAAAAAAAGGTTAATTTATCTCCACTGTATAACTGCAAGGCTGAGAAGTAAGGATACAAGGTGTACACATCTGTGGCAAGTGGTAGATCCATAGAACCAAATCTATGGTCTGATAGTTCTAGTGTCATACCTCTTGAACTGGCATATGAACCCTGGCTACAACCACACACCTGTCCAAACCCCAAAATGTCCCATAGCTTTTCTAAAAACAGAAGACTTCAGCAGTTATCTTAGTAAACAAGATATTTGAATTACTGTCAGTGCTGAGATAGTGGTGCTGAAGCTTCGGTTAAGACTAAGGAAGACCAACAAAGAAGTGTTGAACATTCCATTAAGGAGATAAAACCTTCAGAGCAATGTACTAACTCATTAAGATTGGAATAACAGAGATTTGGTGGGCCAGCTCACATAACTGGAGTCCCATCATGGATTGGTATGGTGGTACAGCTTATGTTCAGGCTCCCGCCTCCTTTCATTTATTTATTTATTTTTGTGATTACCCTTGGGACCCTGTGGTATATGCCAACTCTTTCCTGCCATGTCTTAAGGATTTTATGATGTTATTAGTTGGGAAGCATTACTTCTTTTCTATTGCAGTTGGACACTGGCAATCCACGTGGAAATTAACTGGGGTCACAGCCTCTCCTGTACCTCTTTGAGATGCCACCCACACTTTCAGTCATTGATGGAATCAGACTTATTTGGGTTACACATTCTTTTTTTGTTTTGTGATTTATCTTTACATCTATGATCCACCCACAGCAAGACAGACTGCAGTTACTCTACACCATTCAGGTAAGTCTTAATTTTAACTTCAGACATATTCAGTTTGCTCACTCTTATGTAATACACAATTTAGGTTAATTATAATTCACCAGTTTGAACTAACAAAAAACCCAAACAAGCAAAAAAAAATATATTTTTTAAACAATTTGCACAGTCTCTGGGTGAGATCGTATTATTCTAGATCACTCTGAGTATTCCCGGTTCTTTAAGGGTGAGGGAGTAGGTGTTATTCAGGCTCTTTCTCCCCTTAATCCCTCTAGAACTTGACTGGCTTCACTAAAATGCCCCAACTCAATCAAAGAAAACCATAGACACAACTTTCGCTATAACCTGAAAAACAGACAGACTATGTTCCTCGCCGCTGTCTCAACTGGTATCCTTGTGCCACTCTGAGTATTTTTTATGTAGTTTTTTCTTTTGAAGGTGAACTCTCTTCACTGATGATTCTCAGCTCAGCGGGTCCAGTTGATCTCTCTTCCTCAGTCTGGGCCCATCTTCAGGGCTTTCTCTTCCCCAGCAGCTTTCTCGTGCTCCCTCCTGCTGAGTTGTCCTCCACTCCACTCTCTCTTGATGTGCCATCCTGCCCTGTCCCTCCTGGGATTGTTCTGTTTTTATCCAACAGCTGCTTCAGAAATGACGCTCTCTCTCGGTCTTGTCTTCTCTTCTCCCCTCTGCTTGACCTTATTCTTTGCAGTAAGTATCCTATTTTTACCTAGTTCCTCTCCACAATGGAGATAAACTGTTCAGGAATGACAGACAGGGGAGGAGAGAAGGAGGAGTTGCACTTCATATAAAAGAGCTGTATGCTTCTCAGAGATCCAGTATGAAACTGGAACAGGTTCAGTGAAAGTCTCAGGGCTAGGGTCAGAGGGGAGAGCAATAAGGGTGATGCCATGGTGGGTATCTACTATAGACCACCAGGAGGATGTGGTGAATGAGACTTTCTTCAAACACTTAGCAGACGTTTCATGATCACAGGCCCTGGTTCTCATGTGGGATTTCAATCACCCTGATATCTGCTGGGAGGGCAATTCAGCAGTGCACAGGCAATCCAGGAAGCTTTTGGAGAGCACTGGGGACAAGTGACACATGCAAGGAGTGTCCAGGTAAGAAACAAGGGTCCAGATAGTCTTCCTAATTGGGGAGTGGCAAGCACAGTTATGCAAGGCCTTAAAGGCCTATATACCAATGCTTGGAGTATGGGGAACAAACAGGAGGAACTCACCCTCAGAATAACCAGTCCAAACCCAGACATAGTAGGGCTTACAGAAACGTGGTGGGATTCATCTCATGACTGGGCAGTTAGCATTAGGGGCTATAGGATCTACAGGTGGGATAGAGAAGGAAAGAAGGGAGGATGTGTAGTGCTCTATGTCAAAAAGCAATGCATATCCTCTGCCAGCAAAATGGGGTCAGAGGAGGAGCAAGCTGAAGTGCTCTGGGTCAAGATACAAGGAGGTCATGGGGAGAGGGATTTAATGGTGGGGAACTACTACAGATCCCCCAACCAAGGGGAGAAGCTGGACAGGGAATTTTCGGGCCAGCTTGCAGAGGCACTTAAGGCAAGGGGTGTAGTTGTCATGGGTGATCTAAATTACCCAGACATCTGCTGGGAGGAGCAGTCAGCCAGGTTGGACCATTCCAGGAGGTTCCTGGCCAAGATACAGGACCTCCACTTAACCCAGGAGGTGCACAGTCCCACCAGAGGAAATGCCTTGTTGGACCTGCACCTGGACACAGGCGATGATCTGGTAAGGGGGTCTATGTCCTTGACCACCTGGGTGATAGTGATCATCACTTTCTGGAATTCATCATTCAGCGCAGGGTGTCAAGGGCTTGCAGCAAGGCGGTAGCCCTAGACTTCAAGAGGGCCAACTTCAAGGAGTTGAGGAGATTGGTGAGAGAGGCGCTGGGGTTCTCAAGGACAGGGGAACTCAGTGCCCAAGATGAGTGGTCGTTCCTTAAGGAGACAATACTCAGGGCCCAAGGGGTGACAATCCCAATAAGAAGCAAGGTGGGCAAGAGTGCCCAAAAGCCTCCCTGGCTCACCAAGGACATCTGGGAATGCCTGGTTGCCAAAAAGGCAGCATACATCCGGTGAAAGGGGGGGCTCTCTCTAAAGAAGAGTATATCTTCACTTCTCAGGCCTGTAGGGGGGCTATTAGGAAAGCTAAGGCGGACATAGAGCTAGGACAAGCGTCCAAGATCAAAGATAATAAAAAGTCCTTTTTCAAATATATAAGGAGGATGAAGAAGGCACTGGGAAATGTGGGGCTCCTGCAAGATGCGCTAGGCAATCTGGTGGTTGCGCCGGAGAAGGCAGACATCTTTAAGAAATTCTTCACCTCCATTTTCTTGTGCAAGGACCGGGATTCCCCCCCCTGTGTTTCAAGACAGACTCGAGGGGCACACCTCAAGACCTAAGGTTGAGAAGGACCGGGTTAGAGTGCTTTTGGAGGAGCCGGACATGTTCAAGTCAGCAGGTCCAGATGCTCTCCACACCAGGCTGATGAGGGAGCTAGCAGGGGTTATTGCAGGGCCCTTGGCACGGCTTTATGAGCACTCGTGGTGCTTGGGCCAGGGGCCGGATGATTGGAAGATAGCCAATGTGGTCCCCATCTTTAAGAAAGGGAGGAGGGAGGACCCAGGCAACTATAGGCCCATCAGTCTTACCTCAATCTTGGGGAAACTCTTTGAGAAAATCATCAAGGAGCACATCTGTGATGGGCTGGCATCGGGGATGATGCTCAAGGGCAACCAGCACAGTTTCATTAGGGGCAGATCATGTCAGCCTGACTTCCCACCCCCAGTGCTATGATTGGGCTGGGGATGGGAACTCAGCCCAGCTGGGTTGGGGATTCAGACAGCTGGGCTGACTTCTCATCCCCAGCCCGATCTTAGCACTGGCGACGGAAGGAACTGAGCGATCTGGCTCATTTCCCTTCCCCACCTCCCTGATCCCAGGTGGCAGTACCCAGCTTCCCTCCTTCATCTGGCAGGCAGATTGGGGGCCTGCAGCCGCAAGAGGACGGGCACAGCCCCCACAGCCCTCCCAGGGTTGCAGGCCCCCATCTGCCTGCCAGATGAGACAGGCTGTTTCAAGCTTCCCCATTATAGCTAATGGGCAAAACATGGAAACAGCATCGAAACAGCCCCACTGTTTCAATGAAGCAAAAAAGAACAGCTGTTTCAAATCAAAATGATGTTTGAAATAAAACACTCTTCTGTTGAAACCTTGAACTCAACTCAAAATGGAACGGTGCTGTTTTGACATTTAGGACGTTTGACAGTGACAGACAAACTGCATGTCTGTCCAAGCCCTAAAGAATGTTCCAAAGATTCTAATGCAGGAATAGGGAGGGCTTCAGCACATGTCTGGGCAAATGAGCAGAAAAAGATATTTGATTTACCTGTTGTTGTCAGTGCTGGGGCACTGGAGCTGAAAGCTTCAGTTAAATCAAAAGGAGAACCAACAAGGGAATGAGGAACATTTTTATTATGGAACAAAAGCTTCACTATAAAGCAATAAATACTTTAAGATGAAAGTAAAATAAGAAAACAGAACTGTGGTTTTGTTACCCAATGGAGAAAGAGGATCCAAGAAGTCATGTGGCCAAGACTAAAAGAACTGAACTCAAATCATACATGTGGGACAGCATATACTGAGGAAGCTTTCTGAAATACCCAGTACTCCGTTCTGCATCAACCAGCTCTGTCAAGAATTTCAGAGCTGATTTTCATTCTTTCTTTTTTAAGACATACGTTAATTGCAATTTGAAAAATGCCAGTCTATGTACAGAACCCAGGAAAATGGAGTTTATACCCATTGTAGTCTCAGAATAACTTATGATTCCAAAAAAGATTGTAGGCTGAAAACCTGGGAACCTGACAGTTTTCCTATAGGTAATTATGGTTTTGCTTTTTCAAATCATAAAAAAATCCCAGAGCATTACCAGGAGAAGGCCTGTTGTACTGTGAGGAGACAGGCAAGACAGCTCTTAAGACACAAGAATGTTTTATACTTTTGTGGGAGATTAATTTACATCTCTTCACCCTGGTTCTGTCTTATTGAATTCTGCAGGAATTATTAGTTATATGTTGTAAGGGAACCGTGCCCCTACAGAAACTTGCACATACAGTTAAGTTTCCATGGCAGAACCAAAACCTTAAGACATTTTTTGCTGAGATGTACTCTCTTAACTAAAGTTGACCAAAGAACGATTAAATAAACACTCCAAAATATACATAATAAGGGATTTTTTTCTCTTTGACTAGCAGAGAGATGAACGGAAAAGGGTGCAAGCATAAGCTGAATGTGAAAAGGGATAGAATTAAATTGACAATTAAATAAAAAGCTGTTAAATCTGAATGTAGTCTCTCTCCAACTCAAAACCAAAATACCATATTTAATGCTAAGTATAGCATTAAACCATTCTGTTTAAGTGAAGCAAACTGACAAATCTGGCCAAAAGATAGTGTTTGGAGGGTTTTTTCTTCTTCAGCAAAAAGTCACATTCAACTTTTTAGGCCATTCTAACCTAATAGTACAAAAACCAAGAAAATAATTAATTAAAGCTTCAATTTAGGGAATGTTAGCAGAAAGTATTGTAACAGAAATATAAGGTAATAATTTACTTATACCTAATTAAATATTACTCTCTTCAATAGAAATGTTAGTGAGATATGTACATGAAAATATATGCGATTATCATTAAAAATAAACTGTCCCATAATGGCTTAAAATATTTACACTACATTGTAGCACATGGACATTATCTGTCTGTAGCATGCATGTAGCAAGAATGGATATTAAAACTAAGGACTAACCGTAACAAGTTGCTCTGTATCCTTTTGGCCTTGACCCGTCATTCAGTTCAGTTAAGTGTCATGCATTTGGGAAAGTAGTAACAGCTCTCATACACGTGCATGTTAGTTGTATGTAGTAGGCTTGTGCAAAGCAACTAGTATTCATTTCGAATTCAGATTTGGCCAATTTGGGGGACAGTAATTCAATTCGGTGATTTGAATCACTATCCTGAATTGATTGGGCCAAATCTAATTTGGAGATTTGACTACTGCCAAATCTCTGAGTCACTCAGGCCCATCCCCTGCCCACTCTCCCAGACTGAGCAATGGCTACCACAGTTCCTGGCACTTCGTAAAAAAAGCGCCAACTCAACAGGTGGCGCTGGGTGGGGGGGCAATTCCCCACTGCCCCCCACTGTGTGGAGGGGCTCTGCCATGAGCCCCCTGACTCCCACCCACTCTCCCAGCCCCCCAAGGCTGCACCACCCATCCCAGTTCCTGCCCTTTAAGAACCCCCTCCCAAAAAAACCCTGCACTCACAGGCTCCTTCCCAGTGGGGGAGAGGGCTATCCCTGCTGCCCCCACTGCATGGGGGACCTCTGCATAAGCCCCCAGAAGTCCCAAGGCCACTGCAGGAGCTGTGACTACACGGTTCTTTTGGTTTATTTTTTCTTAAAGGGCTGGGAGCTGGGGTGGATGGGGTAGCCATGGGGGCACTGGGACAGTAGGAAGAGGAGTGGGGGGCTTGTGGCAGAGCCCCCTATGTGGTATGGGGCAGTGGGGGGGGCAGAAGAGATTGCCCCCCCAGCCTGGCAGCACTTGGTGAATGGGGGCTTTTTTAAAAAACACTGGGAACTGGAGTGGGCAGGCAGCCATGGGGGGATGGGGGAGCAGGCAGGGAATGGGGCCTGGCAGGACCCCCCCTATGGCCCCCTCCCTGCTCCTCCAGCCTCCTCCCCCCTGCCCCCTATTTACAACCATGGAGTCCAAGTCCAGCTCCCTGCTGCAGCAGGCGTGCACTGCCTGAATCACTGAAGCTCTCCAAATCTTTTCCAAATTAATTTGGAGAGCTTCAAATCAATTCAGAGGTTTTAATTGGTCCTGATTCGATTTGGATTTGGAGATTCAGCCACCGAATCGGGCCAAATCTCCTCTGAATCCAATCGGCACCTGAAGCTTTGCACAGCCCCAGTATGTAACATATTGAATAGCATCAAGCTGTCTCGAAGGAAAGCCCAACAGTAAGTAGTGGAAATTGCTATCATTCTCATATTAGTCACATTATCACTAGCAAGTATTTGAAATATTATTTAATAATCAAACATAGAAGACTATACAGAGCAATAAAGAACATCCATGATACATGTTTAGTTTTAACCAGAAAACATTAAATGCTCATTCAGAGTCTGGACAAGAGCAAGTGCAAGAGAAAGAGAGATTTTAGTTGAACATAGATACCAAGGGAAAGCATAATAGCATTCTTACTACATTTACTAGAGTGGAAGGGAAAAGCTCTTTTGCATGTTTAGTTGTCCATCCCCTGTTTGCTCTCCTCTAAACCTTGATTAACAAAAACAGTGAATATTGACCATGTACAAATTATATTTGTACTTATACAGGGCCTGATTCTCTTTACATTCCTGGATGTGAAGTCCATAGAGTTAGCAAAGTATATATGATACTAGAATCAGGTTCATACAGTCAATAAAATAAGAGTTTAAAAAATAACTTCACTTCAGCTACCTTAGACTGCTCACATTTATATCCAAATATTTATCACTTCTGATCATTTAAACTTTTCTTCAATTGTTTGATAAGTGAGGAAAAAAAGTTTGAGAAAAATTATCATCTTAGTTCCAATACCTGAGTATAAAAGTAGCACCCAAATGAAGATCATAGTACTCTCCATGTTGATTGGGCTTGGAGGCAACAGAAAAGAAATGGACTGAACGTTATATATTGCTTGAAAATATATACAGGAGGCTGACATTGACATTGGATCTTTCTTTTATCATAAAATACATTAAAATATTACGCGGGGGTTTTTTTTAATAGCTTTGTCGCCAATCTGTTTGAGTAAGCATGATTACAGTACAAGTGGTTCTATTTTGATTTCTTATCATTCATTTTTGCTACTTACTACACAATCTAGTTGAATTAAAAGTGAGGCTGAATTTCCATTTTGTACTTCCTTATAATTTCTCTTTAATGAATTATTTTTTAAGGCCAGACTAGGAAGTTTGAGGATAATGGAGTAGAGTGAGCTGCATGGCATAGAAAGAACTGCAAACTAGGCTTGCCTGGGGATGGAGATCAAATCCCTGAGGAAGCAGATGACCTGGTGAGGTACAAACAAGAGGAGGGCAACAGGGGAGGCCTTCCCAACTGGAAGTCTTTGCACAGTCCCAGAACTATGATGCAATTGGCATAACAGAGACTTGGCAGAATATCTCACAGACTGGAGCGCTGTCATGGATGGATACAAACTGTTCAGGAATGACAGGCAGGAGAGAAGAGAAGGAGAAGCTGTGCTTTATGTAAAAGAGCAATATGATTGCTCAGAGCTCCAGTATGGAACGGTAGATAGACCTGTTGAAAGTCTTTGGGTTGGGGTCAGAGGAAAGAGCAACAAGGATGATGTCATGGTAGGTATCTGCTATAAGTCACCAGACCAGGAAGATATGGCGTATGAGGGGTTTTTTCAGGCAGTTAGCACAAGTTTCCTGGGCATAGGCCCTGGTTCTCATGGGGAGCTTTGATCACCCTGACATCTGCTGGGAGGACAATACAGGAAGCTTCTGGAGAGCACTGGGACAACTTCCTGGTGCAAGTGTTGGAGAGGCCAATTAGGGGCATCCTCTTTTTCACCTGCAGCTCACAAATAGGGAGGAACTGGTGGGGAATGCAATAGTTCATGGCAGCTTGGGCCTCTGGGGCCACAAGATAATTGAGCTCAGGCTTGTAACAAAAGGAAGGAAGGAGGGCAGCAGGGTAAGGACCCTGGACTTCAGAAAAGCAGATTTCAATTCATTTGGGGAACTAATGCGCAGGATCCCTTGGGAAGCCAATCTGAGGGGGAAAGGAATCCAAGAGAGTTGGTTGTATTTTAAACAAAGTTTACTGAGGGTAGTAGTGTGAACACATGCCTTCTTTGTTGTGCTGAATGAGCAGTAACCCAAGACTACTGTGTGAAAGCATTTCGTCATGGTTTCTACCATGCGATGCTAGTATGCTGTAGTTTCAGGCTACAGCAAAGTTAACATCTTGTATAGATACAGCCTATAAGGTGGATAGAAAACTGGCTGGATCATCAGACAAAGAGGGTAGTAGTCAATAGCTCAGTGTCTAGTTGGCAGTTGGTATCAAGTGGAGAGCCCCAGGGGTTGGTCCTGGGGCTGATTTTGTTCAATACCTTCATCGATGACCTTGACTAGGGGCAAAGTGAAGCCTTCACCTGCTGTGGTAACAACACTATTGGAGCATATATGAGAAAAATCAATAATTTTGCATTCAGTACTGTTTTTGGGTGTAATTAACTTGTCCTGGGGTCAGAGTCTGAATGCAGAATAATACAAATAAGCATTAAAACATGCACAGCATGAGAGTTATTTTCCACAGGAAAAAAAAGATTATGACATTAAAATCTAGTGTGTCTCTCTCACTCACGCTCTCGCTCTCGTGCTCTCTCTCCCTCCCACACACACACACACACACACACACACACACACACACACACGTAGAATCAATGCTGTAGGGCCAACCTTCATTTTGGCATTTCCTAATGGTTAAGTGATACCTTTTGCAACTTTAAGGAGAGCTGGCTTTAGTTCAAAGAAACCTTATTGAGAGTGCGGGAGCAACCCTATCCCAATGCTCAGGAAGACTAACAAGTACAGCAGAAGACCAGGTTGGCTTAGCAGGGAATGCTTGGGTAAACTAAATCACAAAAAGGAAGCTTATAACAAGTGGAAGTTTGGAAAAATAACTAGGGATGAGTATAAGAGAAGTGCTTGGGCATGCAGGGATGAAGTCAGGAAGGCCAAAGTGCAATTGAAGTTGCTGCTAGGGATGTGAAGAGTTTCTACAAGTGGGTTGGTAGCAAGTGGAGGATCAGGGAAAGTGTGGGTCCCTTACTGAATGGGGGAGGCAACCTTGTGACAGAGGATGCAGAAAACACTGAAGTGCTCAATGCCTTGTTCACCTCAGTCTTCACAGGAAAGGTCAGCTTCCAAACTAGTGCACCGGGAAGCAGTTTGGGGAGAAGATGAGCAGGCAACAGTGGCCAATGAACACGTTAGGGACTATTTGGAAAAGCTGGACATGTACAAGTCCATGAGACCAGACACAATACATCCAGAGGTGCTAAGGGGGTCAATGTGTCTCATGAGGTTCAACAAGGACAAGTGCAAAGTGTCACATTTAGGATGGAGCAATCCCATGCACTGGTACTGGCTGGGGGCTGTCTGGCTGGGCAGCAGCTCTGCAGAAAGGACCTGGGGGTTACTGGACAATAAGACGATTATGACCCAATAATGCATCCTTGTTGACAAGAAGGCTAACAGTATACCGGGCTGCAATGGTAGGAGTGTTGCCAGCAGGTCAATGGAAGTGATTATTCCCCTCTGCTCAGCACTGGTGAGGCCACATTTGGAGTATTGTGTTCAGTTTTGGGGCCCCCCACTAAAGAAAGGATGAGGACAAATTGGATGTCCAGCGGAGGGCAATGGAAATGGTTCCAGCAGAGGGGAACAAAATGGTGAGAAGGCTGAAGTACATAACTTATGAGGAGAGGCTGGGGAAACTAGGCTTATTTAGTCCAAAGAAAGGAGACTGAGAGGGTATTTAATAGCAGCCTTCAGCTACCTGAAGTGGGGTTCAAAAGAGGATGGTGCTAGACTGTTCTTGATAGTGCCAGATGAGAGAACAAGGAGAAACGGTCTCAAGTTGCAGCAAGGGAAGTTTAGGTTAAATATTAGGAAGAATTTTCTCACTAGGAGGTAGTAAAACACTGGAACAGGTTACCCAGAGAGGTGGTGGACTCTCCCTCCTTGGAGGTTTTCAAATGTGGCTAGACAAAGCTTTGGCTGAGATGATCTGGTTGGGGATGGTCCTGCTTTGAGCAGGGGGTTGGACTAAATGACCTCCTGAGGTTCCTCACTAGCCAAATTTTCTATGATTCTGCATCCTGATTACTTCCTAAGTCTGCTTAACCACACGGGTCAAGCCTTAATGTGCATCTCAATATGGCACTTCTTCAACATATTAGTAGTTATCAGTTTCAGAATGCTGCCAATTTCCTGTATTTCCCTGATGACTCTGAATTTAATATGGCCTCCCAATGATTAGATTACAGACACAGAAAAATTACGAATGTTGTTATTTTCCACGTCTAGAATCGAAATGTTGGAGGATTGTCTTAAATTCATGCCCCTCGCTGTTGTATTGGGGCAAGCAGTGGCACTGGGGGAGGTAGGAGGGAGGTCAGCATCATGGAAGCCACGAAGCCTGCTCCCTAACCACCCTGCTGCCTGCCCTCCCATGGTACTGGCATGCCCCATACTGCCCCCCTGCAGTGCTCGTACCCCCTGCCATCTGCCTGACTCCTGCAAGGTGCCTGCATTCTGCCACACCTTGCTGCTCACCACTTGCACCAACTACCTATTGCAACTGCCTGCCTCTGGGGCAGGGAGCACAGAGCACATGCTACCTCTGGCCCCAGCCCAGCCGTGCAGCAACAGTAGTAGTGGCAGCAACCCCAGCTCGGGTCCCAGCCATGACCCCAGCACAAAGGATAGGACCAGGGCCAGGGCCAGGACCAGAACTGCTGCTGCCACTGCATGCACAACAGCAGGGCTCCAGCCAGAGCCAGAGCTCTTATATAAGAAGTGGCAGCAGCAAGTGAAGCAGGGAGGAACAAAATCTTCAGGGAGAGCTGCAGCTGCAGCTCTGCCTCTGATCCCAGGCTCTGGGACAGAATCAGAAGTCAAAGCCACAGCCACTGCCACCCATTTTGTGCTTGAATCTATGATGAGGGACTTTTTCCCCCTTATTGAGAGGTGGGAGAAACCTCAGCCTGGATTTGAGTATATACAGTGCATTTAGCAGGGAATTAGTCTTAGAGAAAGAACTAGTGTCGTATTGTCTGTATGTATTTATAATAAGGAAGCAGATTATATTACTTCTTTATAATTATATTAGTTCTTTATAATTCTGCCTCATATGAAACACTTGATATCATTTCAGTATATTCAGTTATACATTTCAGTGTATTCAGATTAGGGGTCGGGCAGGAATTATTGAAAGCTAATGTAAACAACTAAAGTGCTAACGGAAAGTATCAGTTGGTCAAACTGTTTTTACAAGACTGCAACGCCTGGTACTACACAAGACCAGTTCTGCAAGATTTCCTGTCAAAACTTCCATTGACTTAAATAAGGGTCATATGAGTAGGGCCAGGCTCGAAGCTTGCAAGATTAGTGGGAAGGACGTTGGAGAGACCACACGAATAGATTACTCCACATCACATGATTGTTACAGCCTGACAAATAACCTTTAAAAATTCCACATATGATCCACATTGTTCCCTTCTTTCTTCTCCCTAATATATTGTGCCTTTTACTTGATTATTCAGATTTTGGAAAGAATAAAATGAAAAACTGAAACCCATGTAGGAGCAACAGGTCAGTCTTTCCCTCATATTTTGGTTGTAATGATATATAACGAGTTTAGCTGGTGTATTTTTCAGGGCAGGACCCATTTCTCTTCCTTGCTTTCACACGGCTTAGCATAATGGGGTCTTAGCCCATTCCTAGGACCTGTAGGCATTTCAAGAATACAATAAATAATTGTTGAACAAGTTAGTGTTAGAATACAGAGAAACAGAGAAAACAACAGAAAGAAACCAACAGAGAACACAAAAAGCAAAGGATCAATACATCACAATACAGGAAATCACAAAGCAAGTATTTCAGGGGCCCGGCACAGAGAGAAGTAGGAAGACCGTAGAACACAGTTAAGATTATGTAAAGGAAAAATACACCAAGAGCAAAGAACAAAAGGAAATGAAAGCAAAAAGGACTGCTTGAGATAATAGGAATCTTTTTCAAGGAAAATTTAAGGCAAGGGTAATTTAAAATGCAGAATGAAGAGGCATCCTAACCTGAAGCAGTTACAAAAGAAAAAAAATAGCTTCTACTATTTTCTAGAAAAGGAAATAGAAAAAATCAGTATTGTGCTAGAGCCAATATGGATGTTAATGGAACAATGTGACAAAGTGATCAACAAGGCTAACTGCACTTTATCATGCATTAGCAGATGGATGACGAACGGGCCCAGGGAGGTGATGCTTCCCCTTTATGCAGCAATGGTCGGGCTGCAGCTGGAGCACTGTGTCCAGTTTTGGGCACTGCACTTCAAGGAGGTTGCGGCGAATCTTGAGAGGGTTCAGAGGAGGCCACTCATACGGTCAGAGACCTGCAGGCAAGGCCCTGCGAGGAGAGACTGAGGAACCTAGATCTCTTCAGCCTTCACAAGAGAAGGCTGAGAGGTGACCTTGTGGCTGCCTATAAATTCGTCAGGTGAGAGCAGTGGGGAATAGGAGATGCTCTATTTACTGCATCCCCTGGAGTAACTAGAAACAGTGGCCACAAATCGACAGAGAGCAGATTTACGTTGGACATTAGAAAGAACTTGTTCACAGTAAAGGTTGCCAGAATCAGGAATGAGCTTCCAAGGGAGGTGGCACTCTCCCCTCCCTTGGGGCTCTTCAGGAGGAGACTCGACAAGCACCTACCTGGGGTCGGCCGACCCCAGCACTCTTTCCTACCCAGGGCAGAGTGTTGGATGCAATGCTGGTCCCTTCTGACCCTAACATCTGTGAATCTATGAAATATCTCAGTGCTTCCAAGATTCCTCCAAGGTCTTCCAGGAGTTTCAGGCTTAACATTAGGAAAAACTTCTTCACAGCCAGGGCGTCCAGACTGGAATAAGCTCCCTCCAGAGGTGGTGCAATTGCCTACCCTGGAAATCTTCAAGAGGAGACTGAACAGTCACCTTTCTGGGGTCAGCTGACCCCAGTTGTCTTTCCTGCCTGGTGCAGGAGGCTGGACCCGATGATCTTCGGAAGTCACTTCCAGCCTTGCAAACTATGAATTCTCATAGGTATGTGGCATCAGACGGAAAGAAAGCTTTGGCATACACCTGTATCTACATGAAGCTTTAAAATACCCTCCCTTAGTAGTTACTGAGTGTCAGGGAAGTCCTTTCACTTCTCTGTAGTGTGGGATCACCTGGCCAATCATCCTTCCCTGAATCACTGAGTTACAACAAACAGTCCTGATTTAACCCTGGCATGCCCTCATTTTCTTGCTGCAACTCTTTATTCTCCATAAATCTGTGTCGGCATGCAGCTGCTGATGGCTCCCTCCACCACCACTGTAGGCTATACTGCTTAACAGATCTGAGTCTTTCCATCTCCAAATTCTCAGGTTTGGTAAACAGAACCTGTTACCAGATGTTGGTTGAGGAGTACCTTTCAAAGCTAGGAGGCTGGTTATTGTATTTGGGGAAATTCCTTATCCTTATCATTGTTTAATGTTTGCTGCTAGCTTTCTTTAGGCATCCTTCTGCTGGAACTCAATGCCCAATACCCAATAGAAAGATAAACACATGGAAATATGTATGAACACCACATAAAATAGTTAAATGCCCCTGTTCTCTAGAGCATCAGCAAAATCCAGGTATTTTGTGGGAGAAGTCATCTGAAATATTTTTCATATGCAACTTGACCAGAAAGTCTGGAGAAAATCCATTTGAGTGGGGTTTTTTTTAATAAGACTACCTCCAAGTGGATCATTTGGAAATCATGGAGAAAAATATACTAGTTGCAGGGTATAGTCTTGCATAATAGTGTGAAGTGGGCTGTCTCCAGTAAAATATACATAGGGCCCATTACATACAAGTAAGGGATGGGACACAAGCTTTGGCCTACAGGAAGAATTGCAAGTGTTTCAGGCGTTCAAAGTGGCACTTAAGGTCCTCCAGTAAGGTCCATGTCCTAGGGCTAGCCCTGTCTATGCTGGATCTGCCTTCTATGCCATGTTTTAGGTGGTATACAATCAGGGAAAGCCATTGGTATGGCCTGAACAATGGTTGTAGCTAGTAAGCATTGGTACACTTTGGGCTACAGTCTGCTTGTGCACTTCAAAGAATCAGGGAGATGCGGCTGGATATTTTGCAATTCCTATTGCCCTTTTGACTCTTTTACCTTTGGTCATTGCTCAGAGGATAATCGAAAAAATTTAAGGGAAAAACATCTAAAACATCTACCCCACTCATATATTGACTTCATTAAGACAGTTTCTCATTAAGTCTACGTGGTAGAAGAAGGAATTGACATATCTCATACCTAAAAGTGCATTTTATAACATCCTTGGTCTGTACACAAATAAAAGAACAGCACATATTGTTGCTTGGCAAAGCTTCTTTATGAGGGACCCAGGTCTTCAGCAGAGCAAAGCATGAGTTAGAAGTTCAAATGTACACACTGTATTTTTGCCGATATACTTAGAGAAGTACTTTATAACCACTTCCTCTTCTGGTTTTCATTTAAACTATTTTAATTAGAAATGTTACAAATTAGGACAAATACTTTATCTTTGTTGTAGTGAGTAATATAAAGAAACTCCCTGCTGAAAATGATTTCAGTGTTGTATCTGAGCAATGTAATCACTGTATACAATTTTAGGTTTCTGCTCTTTTGAGAGGAATGGGCCTTGACAGGATGAGAGAAACTTGTGCTTGCCTCCAAGCAGCATCTTTGGATATTCAGATGCAAAGATACATGGAGTCTAAATAGATTACAGATTTGGCTGATGTAGCTAGCTGTGCCGTAAGTGATATTTAGATGATATAATAGAACGTGTGTGTGTTTGTGTGTTCTATACACCCACACCCACAAGTCTGATTGGGATTTATTAAGGCTAAGCTGTTAAAGCCTAGTAGTGCAGAGATGCAGCTGAGCAACCAGGGGTGTGTTGACTTCTAGCTGGTGGCACCATCATGATTGCGATCACATGGCTGCCAATAGTCACTTTTTTCATGCTCCACTCTCCCCATGAGCAGTTGCCCCATTCATCCCACCCTAGTTATGCCACCAATCAAAGCAGCTTCTTTAGGTAAGTACATGGCTCCCATCCCACCATGCCTAACAAACTTGAGCGCATTCATTTCCTCACAGCACTTTCGTGAGGTAGGCAAGTGCTGTTATCTCCATGTCACTGATCATCAGGAACGTGGAGACTGATTTGCCTGGGGTCAGAGTGCTCTAGCTCATATGACCACATCCTTCCTGCACACTCAGGTAATACTTTACAAGGGTTCCCACATATACCCGGTGGAATGGCATTACAAAATACCAGGAACATGAAGGTAGAACAATTTCCATTTATCTAGATTAGAGATAGCTTTTGTGTTGTAAAGTCTAAACTTAGTATGATGACAGGGAGCTGATGGCTGAGATACAGGCTTTGCATTGAGCCCATTATTAGAGATAGCAACTGATTGAATGAAGGGATATGGAGTCAAACTTTCCTGAGTGTCCAGCCTTAGTTGGATGCAGATATTTTAGTCTCAGGACCATTTCTAGTCTGAACTTGTAAAAAACAAATTCTTACATCTTTGCTTTTCATCATTCTTTAAAGGTTTATTTGGCATTTAAAGGTAACAGGCATATAGGCTAGAAAATGTACCATTGGGAACTGCATATGCACTAACTTCCTATGTCCTTTACATCTCTCTTCATCATCTCATAAAGAATCTCTTTCTTGAATTTGCTTCCCAAAAGAGAACTAGCAAGAGTGATAATTGCTAGGTCCATGGTAATAACTCTAAGTAGACTGTCATAACTATAAGCGGAGATTATCAGCAGAAGGAATAAATGAACAATAGGAATCCATGTCTTCCAGAAGATCTGTTGGGCCCAGTTCTGTGAGTGAAGAGACAAAGAGTTGGTTCAATTTGCTTTCCTGCTCTAGCTCTTTCCAAAGATATCACATCAAAGGCAACGCACATTAAAATAATGAGTCCAAGATCAACTTGGATATCATTTTCTTTTATCTTATTTCATATATGATCATAGAGACATGTGAAACAAGCTATATATTAGTAAGGATTACTACAAAAAAATGCAACTAGAAGCGGGAGCCGGGGGGGGGGGGGAAGGGGGTTAGGTTGAACATTAGAAAGAAGAGTTAGAGAATAAAGATTTTTCCAGGAATGAAAAAGATACGTTTTTACTGGAGTTATTAAAGACTCTCATGAATGGGAGTAAAGAATTCAATGGAGTTATGATATGGAACTGGAGTAAACATTATAACTCTGACTCAATCAGCATTTTTATATGTGCAGATTAAAACATTTGAAATTGCTAAATAGGGAATACTTTCTATAAAACATATGAGTTAATATACAAATCCCTCATGCTTAATGTCCAACTGTCAATAATTTGCAAAACTCCACTATTAAATACAAGGAAGGTAATGTAACTTTACCTTCATTTCTGGTTTCGAAGCTTCAGTGGCCCAAGAACAACAGTTAGTTCTTCCTCAGAAGAGCTAGTTTCTCTCCTGTTACGACTGAGACAGCCCTGGTAGCAGCGGGAAGAATAATCATCTGTCCTGCACACCACCATCTTACACTGCAGGTAAACAGATGGATGTCTGCCAATAAACT
>JAGPOW010000561.1:0-25536 GCA_030014935.1 Caiman crocodilus | reverse complement strand
CGCCGCGTGTGCGTGGGCCCCGCGTGGGCAGCGACCGGTTCGGGGGTGCGCACGCGCGTGTGCAACACGTGCCCCCCCCCTCCGCGCCTCGGCCCCGTGACTGACCGACTCCGCCCTCTCCCCCCCGCCCAGACCGGGCGGTGCCTCCCTGCCCAGACCGGGGCGGCCGGGAGTCGGCAAGGGGGAGCTTGCTCCCCGCCCCCGCGGCGGGTGCAAGGTGCAGGGCGTGGCTGGCGGCGCCGCAGCCCCGGCTCCTCCCCCGCCCGCACCGGGCTCCGGCCGCCGCGGCCCCCCCGCCCGTCGCAGCCCCCCCGGGACTGCGGTGCCGCTGGGGGGGGAACGAGGGGACCGCTCCCGGGGCCGCCGGGGTGGGGACGCGCAGACCGAGCCCCGAAAGCGGCGGCACAAAAGGAGGTGAGTTCGGCCCGGCTCCGCGCGACGGCTCCATCCTTTCCCGGCCCTCAGCCCCCTTCTCCTCCCCAGCTCTGTCTCTCCTCCCCTCCCGGTGCGCCCCCCGCCCGCGCCCTGTATCCGGCCCCCTCCAGTTGTGCCATCTCCTCGCACCCCCTTCTCGCTCCCTCCAGCTCCCCCGCACTAAGGAGGGGGCGGCCCCGACTGCCCCCCTCCCGATCCCCTCTTTCGGGAGCGGTGCCCTGGGTCGATCCAGGCTGGGAGGGGCCGGGTCCCAGTCCCCCTGTTCCGCCGCACCCGGGCCGAAGGGTTTGGCGGGGTAGGGTGCTCTCCCCTCCCCTGCACCACCGTCCTCTGCCCCGAGGCCCCCGAGGTTGCCAATTTGTGCTTTGCTGGGTGCGCGTGTGTGTGCAGCACGTGTGCGTGCATCTGCGTGCTTGTGCCAGGGTATGCGCGTAGGGTAACATGTGTGTGTACATATGTGTGTGTGCTAGTGTATGCGTGTGCAGGCCGTGTGTAGATGCGCGTAGGCCACCGTGTACATGCGTGTGCAAGTGTGTGTGGAGGCGAGCATTCGTGCGGGGGGATGCATGTGTGTAGGAAACACGCAAGCGTGTGCAAGTGTGTATATGGCTGCACGCGTGTGTGCCGGCGGACGTGTGTACTCGTGCATGTGTATAAGTGGGAATTTGGCCGGGGCCGAGCGGCTCGGGGGAGCTGTCCGCGGTGCTGAGGGGAGCGAAGTAAGAGGCGGAAGACACGGGCTGCCGAGGCGGGGGGTGGGCTGGGCAGGGCCCCGATCCCGGCCGCGGGTGCCGGCCCCGCCCCGCTGCTGCCAAGCCGGGGGCGCGAGTGGGTCTGGGAGCCCGGACCACTGGGTTCCCTCCCCGCTGCGGGAGGGCGGTGGGGTCAAGCGTTTGCCCCAGGACAGAAGCCAGACTCAGGACTCCTGGATTCTCTTTCTAGCCCTGGGAGGGAAGGGGGTTCGGGTGGAGAGCGGAGGGCTGAGGATTGATGCTGGGCCGAAGGCTGGGAGTCTGGACTCCTGGGTTCTGCGCTGGAGTCTGGGTGGGGAGGGGATCTCGGGGCTTCGTGTCGGTGGGGGGCGGGTTCTCTCACGGCTTGGGAGGGCCCGATCCTGCTTGGCTGGGGAGGGAGGGAGGGAGGGAGGGAGGGAGGGGGAGGTCTGTCTGTCTCCGACCGGGTGCGTTTGTCCCCGCAGGCCGGCGAGCCCGGAGCCAGGAGGCGGAGGAGGCTCGCGGAGCCCAGCTCCCTTCGATGACGGGTATTCTTGGGTAGATAATACGGCTGGCGTTGTTATTGCTTGAGAATACGCGTAGTCGAGGGGAGAGACACTCGCCTCCCACCCGCCGCGGCCCGGGGGGGCGGGGGGGCCGGCGCCAGGCTCCCCTCCCCGCTCGGCCCTGCCCCCCCCAGCACCCGGCCACAGGGCGCCAGGCACCGAGGACAAGGGGGCGCTCCTACGTGGCTGGGGGGCAGGGGGCACCCCGGGGAGGGGGAGCGCGGGGGACTTTCGGGCAGTACCGGGGGAGGGGGTCCTGGCGCCCTCTAGGGGGCAGCAAAAGGGGGCCTTGGAGACGAAGGATCCCAAGAGGTCAGGGCGGAGCCCCCCCATCCCAGCAGGACGCCAGCGCCTCGGGTGGGACTGGGGGTGGCTTTGGGCTTTGGGCGTCGCCTGCCTCCATGCAAGCTGGCGGGGGCATCCCCGAAAAGTTAATAGCGCTGGGGGGTGGGGGGTCATGCCCCCCTTATAGGTCCACACCGCGCCCCCCCCCCCCAAGCACTGGGCCTGTGAACGAGGGCCACCCTGAGCAGGATTCAGGGAAGGGGAGCCAGCGGTGCTTGGCTTCCATCTCCCCCCATCCCCCGAAAGCTCTGGGGGTTGCCGGGCAACCAGATCAGCAGTCGCTAGGCAACACGGTTGCTAAGGAGCGCGGGTGATTGACAGCCTGGAAAAAAATGGTACTGGGCATGATGAGCGACCGGAGGCAGCCCGCCGCCCCCCGGCCCCGGCCCTGGATGCGGGGATAGGCGCTGCGGCCACACCCTGGCCAGGATCCACGAGCCCCAGCGTGTGCCTATACACACGGGGCTGGAGCTGCGGGTCGGGAATGAGGGACACTGGCAGGGCTGCGGAGGAGGGCTGCAGGTCAGGAGTGAGGGATACCGGCAGGGCTGAGCGGGTCCGGGGTAAGGGGAGGAGCCTCCCGGACTCCTGGATTCCCTCCCCTGATCTGGACCGGGTAAGGGGCTCGGAGACCGGGCAGACGGGTCTGGTTCCTTCAGGGACGCCTAGGTTCCTCCCATGCGTGCCCCAATCTCGCTTTGCGGCACCAAGAAGGGCAGGGACTGGGCGTAGCCCTCCGCCCCTTCTGATTGGTTGAGAGGTCGAGAGTGGGCGGGACCAAGAAAAGGGCGGGAACCCTCTACCAACGGTATCGGATTGGATAAGCGCGGGCCAATCGTAGGCGAAGTGCGATGTTTTACTGGCGCAGGGTTAGAGTGACTGTCTACCCGGATTGGCTGCAAGCCCAGTCAGCAAGCCGTTGCTCCACGCAGATTGGCCAGGGAGGGGTGAGCGTGGGGTCCCTGGGGGGGTGAGCGTGGTCAGCGGGCTCTGATAGGCCGCGTTACCAGGGGGGCGGGTCCTTTTCCCGTATTGGCTGAACGGATGGCAGCGGCGCTAGAGTTAGCGATGGGCGAAGCTGGGGACCCGCCCGCTGTCCCGGCTCCGGCGCTGGTCTTGGGCCCGACCCGCTCGGGCCGCTCGGCGCTGCTAATGCGGGCGGCACTGGCCTCGGCCGGGCCCAGGACCCGCGTACTCTTCCTGGCGCCCTGCGCGCTACAGCAACTGCCCGGAGTCCCGGCCGGAGCAGGCGCTGCGCATGCGCTACAGGTGCCGGGGCGGGGCCTGATAAGCGAGCGCGTCGCGACTAGGGGGCGGACCCAAGCAGGGGCAGAACATTGGCGGGTAGCATGTCGTGATTGGCTGGAGCACCCAAAGTGGGTGGGATAAGGCGTTGGCTGGGGAAGGTGTTGTGATTGGCGGGAGGATGGAAAAGCAGCCGAGTAAGCTCTGACTGGAGGGCGGGGCTAGTATAGCAAGGATGGGCAGGAGGCTCGAGAGAGGTTAGGGACAGAGCTTAGCGGGAGGGAGGCAGCAAGGGGGTGGGGGTTTAATGAAGGAAGGGAAGGGGCTTAGAAGAGGTGGATTTTGGGTGGATAGGTCTGGTCCACTCGCGGCTCACACCACCTCCCCCGCAGCACGTGCAGTTCCTGTACCCGCCGTCACTGCGGGCGCTGCTGCCCCTGCTGGCTGCCCTGCCCGGGGCGTTGCCCCGCAGCCCTGCCCTGCTGCTGCTGGACGGTCTGGAGCACTACGTGGCTGCCTGCCCCTGCCCGCGGGGGGCCGCCCGCCTCGCTGCCCTGCTGGTGGACACCGCTGTGGCCTGCGCCACCTGCCCGCACACCCCGGGTCTTGGCTGCCAGCTCATCGCCTCGGTCTGCAGTCCTGGGACCCCCGACGCTGCCCAGCGCCTGGCTGCTCTCGTCCGTTACTTCCCGGCCCGCTGTCGGCTCAGCCCTGCTCCGGGGGAGGAGGGTCCAGGGCAAGCATGGACAGCCCACCTGTGCCAGGCGGGGGCCCCCAGCCACACCTGGACGATCTTCTTCAGCCCCCACGGGGAGCTGAGCATGGCCCCACCACCTAGAGAGGAGGCCCTGGGGCTGGGGGACAGCTGGGGGGCGGGAAGGGAGCACAATCAGGAGGCAGCAGGGGAGAATTGAGGTTCAACCCCTGTCTCTCGGATCCTGCCCCTGAGCTGGCTGGTTCTGTGGGACTTGGGTTGAGGGTGTTACAGCTGGAGCTAGATGTTAGGGTTATAGCACCCATGTGTGCCCAGCTCTGGGGGCACCAGAGCTGATCCCAGACCAGCTGGGAGTGGAGATGGGGGGGCTTTTGGGCTGGAAGCTGTATGCAAAGCCCCATCTCCCCTGAGCTGAAGGAACCTAGGCATTCGGGTTCCCAGCCCCCAGGCTCTCCCCACTCTTATCCATCTACACCACAGGCATCCATCGTGGTTGTCAGAGTGCCATGGCTCTAATCTGGCTGGGGCTGACCCTAGGCTGAGGGGATGGGGAAAAGAGAGCAGCTGCAGGTTCCCCCCTCGCCCCCCAAGCAGCCTGATGGGCCCCTGAGAGAGAGGAAGGGCTGGGCCTGAGGGCCCTGATCCCTGCAGTGTCCCTGCCTAGGATGGGGCTGGGCCTCCCCAGATGGGGCCTGGTGATAAGGCCCAAGTGATCTGTGCCCTGCAGATAAGTGCTATCAGCAGGGAGAGGCCTCCTGGGTCGAACGGTTCTGAGGATGGAGGAGGGGCCCATAGTCATGCCAGTGACCACCACCCTCCCAGAGCTGGAGGAAATCCAGGCTCCCATCCCCTGCTTAGCCCAACAGCCCCCCGCATCCTCTCCCAGAGCTGTAGGGAACCCAGGAATCCCAGTTCAAAGCTGCTGCTTAACCCCCCAGCCCTCACTCCCTTCCCAGAGCTGGAGAGAATACAGGCTCCCAGACCTGTTTCCCCCAAACCAGCTCAATACAGAAAACCTCCATTTCCAGAGTTGCCAGGTTTTTTTTTTTCCATCCTCCTTTAATACAAAGAAAACAACAGTAATGAGGTTTCCATAGGAACCTAGTGACTCTGGCCGGTGCTTGGGCTGGTGCTGGGCCTGGCTGGCACAGACAGGCAGCTGTGGTGCCCACCTTCTTAGGAGTTGTTCCAGGCTGGTCTATGACCCCGCAACCCCCTTTTCCCCTCATAGGGCAGCTCTGCCATTAGCCATCTCTGAGGCTAGTTGGTTCTGGTCCCAGTTCCCATGGGAGACTGGGCAGGGGTGGGGCTCCATGGCAAGTAGATAGGAGAGAACCTATGTGTTCGGATTCCCAGACCCCCTGCTCAAACCCTCCGGACCTTGCTCTGCCGCAAAGCTGGGAAACAACCCAGATGTTGGTGCCCCCAGCCCCTGGTCAATCTCTGGCCCTGGTACTTGCTGCAAGGTGGAGGGCTAGGCTCTGTCCTGGGGAGCAGGTGCCCTCATTGCCCCCTGCTGGCTGGAGGTGGACTCTGCACCCTTCCCACCCAGAGGGGCTGCTCTGTGCCTGTGGGGTCTTCCCTGACACACACATGAGCTACTCTCCACCCTACTGCATGCTCCTGGGCATCCCTAGCCTTTTCCAGGATGGAGTCATGGCCCCCTTCATCATCCTCCTGGCTCCACAGGGTCCTAGGTTCCCCCTTCCTCCAGTGCTATGAGCAGGCCATCTAACTGGGCAGGGGTGGGGAGGTGAGGTTGGAGTACAGGCTGGGCAGGGAAGACGAGGTGCGACTGGCCTTGGAAGAGATGTCAAAGTTGGAGAGCAGCAAGTAGCTGTACTTGAGGGCCCTGTGGGCTGAGGGGCTGGGTGAGCAGGGCTGCAACTGGGCCGAGTGGGGGTCAAATCGCGTGTATTCGAAGCTAGATGAGGGTGAGACCTGCGCCAAGTGGGTCACTCCAGAGGGGTTCAGCTGCCCCTCCAGACCAGGTGGCAGTGCCATGTCCTGGCTAGGAGAGCAGGGTATCAACTGCTCATCAAGCACCAGGTAGTCTTCAGTGGGGGCAGGGAGTATTTTTAGGGGTGGGTAGGGGATGTCAGGAGGGTCAGAGGCCTTGGAAAGGATCTCCAGGGGGACCAGCTTCTCCTCCGCATTGTTGGCGTTCTGGTTCTGCCTCAGGTAGGAGCTGTTTTGCCCCACCCACAGCTGCAACAGGGGACAGGGGTCAGTGGGGGGTTCTACCCTGCCCCATGGATCCCAGCTTCATGGTTGGCCCTTGGTGTTTTGGTAAGGTCTGTGTTTGGCTCCCTGAGGTATGAGAGCCCAGTGCTGGCTCTGACAGGGCATGACCAGGCCCCCTAGACCAGCCTCCACCCCTAACCTGCCCCAGCTTCACCCCGCACCTCCCCCAGAGCTCCCCTGCAGGGCTTGGGGGATGGATCTTGCCTGGAAGTTGCCCTTGTAGACACTGAAGAGCTCGTCAAAGCTGTGCTCTGGGCTGGGAATCACCGGCCATATCTTATTCTTCAGGAACCTGGAGGGAGAGCTGCCATGAGAGCAGATACATGTGAGGGGTGAGGCCTTCTCCATGCGCCAGCCAGGGACAGGGGGCTTCACACTCCAAACCCCTCCCTGTGTACAGTAATATGCATGTACACACACGTGTGCACCCCACCACTGGCAGCCACCCACCTCCCCACTGGCAGCCACACACTCATGCATACACATGACAGTGGACACCTGGGGTTTTGGGGAAGGTGGGATGGTTGTGGTGACCCCCAGGAGGTACCTGCAGTGGCAGAGCGGGGTGACCAACACTGTCAGCAGAGTCAGGAACACCACGATGAGGGACAATGTCAGCACCAGTGGGTCCAGGTCTGCAAGGCAGGAGGGCAGAGTCAGCCCAGTTGGGACCCAGGGAAGGGAGGTGGGGTGGCTCCCACAGTGCTACCCACTCTGTAGCCAAGGAGACAATGGGCATGAAGCCAACAGCTGACTTCCCTGCCACCCCAGGCCCTGGCCCTGCCCCTGCCCCTGCCCCTGCCATCACTGGTGGATCTATCCCTGCAGACTATGGCCCATTATATCCCAATGGCCTTTCCCACCCTCCTTCTCCAACCCCCAATGGGCCATCCATCTCAGTGGTGCCATTCTACACCCCCATCTTATCCCAATGGGCCATCCTGACCCCCAGCAAAGGCCTATTCCAACCCCCCCTGCTTCTCAAATACCAGTTTTATTTCATTTCCCTGCCCCAGTGGTCTCTCTCGCCCCCACATCCAATCTCCAATAGTCCATATCCCCTTCCAACCCAATGATCCATCCCAGCCCCCATCCATAAACCAATGGTTCATCCCTATCCCCTCATCCAAGGCCCATCCCACCCTCCAGCCCAATGGTCTTGCCCACCAATAGTTCCTCCAACTGAATGGTCATGCCCACCCCCCATGCCGCCCCAGGGTGCTGCCAGTCCGGCTGGTCCATCCATAACTGCATCCTGCGCCCATCCCGGCCCAGCTGCATACCGCTAGGCGTGATGAGGCTGACTGGCTCTGACCAGGCACTCCAGTAGCCTTTGTAGCTGACGCCATCGGGCTTGACACGGATGGTGAAGGTGTAGCGCGTACGCCCGCGCATGGCCAGGGACAAGCACTTGGGCCCGTTCGCAGGGAACTGCACCTGGGGGGTGCAAGGAGGTGAGCGCCGGGACCCTGGTGCATCCCATCCGCTGTCTAAACCTGGCAGGGCCGGCCGCACCTACCATCTGGGCAGTGGCGCCAGGGGCAGCAAAGGACAGCTGGTAGCAGAGGCTGGGTTCCAGGTAGCGGTTGCGAGGTGGCTGGCAGCTCACACACACCTGGCCCCGCGTCTCGGTGGGCCGCACGCTCAGGTTGGAAGGCGGCTCCAGCAGCACTGCAGGGGTGGGGGTGGGGGTGTCAGGGGTGGCCCGAGGGCATCGGCAGGGAAAATGCCCGGGCTGGCAGCACCACCTGGGGTACGGGGGAAGGGGCTTGGAGGAGTGTGGGGTGAGGGCCCTGGCATGCGGGGATGGCTCAAGACCCTAATTCAAGGCTGATAGGCAAGACTGGCTAGGGCGTGGGGTGCTGGGGTGGGGCCCCCATCCGGACCTGAGCCTGGGGGGGGTCGGGTGGGACTTGGGGGCGGGGCCCTAATTTGGGCCTGATCCGGGAACACCGGCTGGATTGCTGAAGGCTGGATTAAAGGCACGATCCTGGCTGGGTCCAGATCTGGGCCCCTTCCAGAGACACTGGCTGGGGCTGGGGGCGGGCCTGGGTTTGGGCCCGGTCCCCGGCCCCTGCCTGGGGTGTGTAGGGAAAGGGGCTAGCACTGGGAGACCCCAATCCGGTCTCGACCCCACCTACCCACTTGGTCCACCTGGATTGTGCGGTTGTGCAGGAGGCTTCCGTTGCGCAGCACCCGCAGCTGCAGCGGGGTAAACGCGGGTGTGTAGAGGGCGGGGAAGGCGCAGTTCAACAGCGTGCGTTTCCCGGGAGCCTGCACCGCACTCAGGTTGCACGAGCGCCAGGCCTCGTCCCTGGGGGGGACAGAATCAGCGGGGGGCATGCTGGGGGGCATAGGGCAGTGGTTGGGGGTACGCTAACCCTGCTTGCCCCTGCTCCTGCCTCTTCCCCTCTCGTGTCCTGCCCCACAGTCCCCTCCTCCCACCCCCAGCCTGGTAGGTGCCCCTCACTCCGGACCTGCAGCCTGCTGTGCGCCCCATCCCAGCAGTGGGGGAGGGGAGCACAGGGTAACTGGGGGCATGTAGTTGGGGGGCTTGCCTTAGGGGCTGGGGGTCCTGGTGATATCACTAGGGGATACCCCGGGGTGCACTCACTCCAGGCGGTACTCCAGCTCGTAGCCGCCGAGGCTGAGCTCAGGCTCCGACTCGAGGTTGTCTCTGGTCTCCCAGAAGCAGGTCAGATCGTCCTGCAGCCGTGTGAAGCACTTGGGGTCCCGGGACTCCTCGGCCAGGAGCAGGGCGGCTGCGGGAGGTTGGGGACACCTATTAATGCCCCCGGGGGGCAGGAGCCCGGGGGCGTGCGTGGGCAGGGTTCGGGGGGGCACCAGCCAGGTTCATCCCTCCCTGCTCCGGAAGGCTCAGCCCCCCACTCCCGACAGAGCTGGGGGGGCGGGAGATCAGGGCTCTAGCGCTGGGGTTGGATCGTTGCTGTGGACCCAGCCCTTGACCACGTGTGTGTACACACGGGTGACCCGGAGACCTACGGCCCCCGGCCGGTACCTTCGCGCTCGAAGCCACCTGGGTCCCAGGACGCCCCTGCGGCGCAGAGCAGCAGGAACCCGAGGGCGGCGGCGGTGGGGGCCATGCCGGGCCCCGCGGCTCTGCTCGGTCTGGCCCCCCCCGGGCGACTTACCCGAGGCCACGTCACGTGGCGCCGTGGCACGCCAGCGGGGGGGGAGAGGGAGCAGCCGGGGCTGTGGGACAGCGATAAGCGCTCCCCGCACTGTTTACAGCCGCTGCCGGGGCCGTAGGGAGCGGTATCGCACCTCCCCGGGCAGCTGAGCCTTATCGCTCGCGGGAGCAAACAACGTCCCCGTGTCCAGTGCCCACCCCTCCGTTAACCCTTCTCGAGCCGGCGGGGGAAGTGAGGCAGCGGATGCCCGGCTCTGCGGGGGTCGAGGGGGCAAGGGATGGGGGAAGATGCGGTCCTTGACAACCGCTCTCCACGGAGCGGGGGTTTCCAAGCCGCCGGTTACCGTAGCAACAGGGATGCCAGGGCGGGGCTTGCGCCAGGGGTTCGGAGGGCCCGATGCCCCTTCCTTCGCCCACAGACCCACCGGTGTTCCTCACTCCTGACCCGCAGCCCCCTCCTCACGCCTACCCCTGCACAGCCTCCCCCCCCCGGGGGTCGCACCACACAAAGCCAGGGCTGTAGGTTTCAGCTTTATTAGGGGGGACAAGGGGTACAATGCCTAAGCAGGGTGGGCTCTGGGGCTCTATTCCTCCTACCACCACCTTGACTTTTGCCCCATGACCCCAGGGCAGGGGGCCACTAAGCCTTGGGCTCCTTGTGGCGGGCACGGGGGCGGCGTGGACCACAGGCATCCAGGATCTGCTGCGCCTGGCGCTTGAGGGCAGCATGGGTCAGCACCTCAGCTTCCTCCTCCCCACTTGCCTCCTCCTCTGTGGGGGGAAAGAAGGGTAAGAGGGGAAGGGAAAGCCCCCATACACCCTCATTCCCCACCAGGGGCTGCACAGGGTGTGTAAGCTCCCCCATCATGGCCACACATGTGCCTCCTGCCCCCTTGCCTGTGCTTGTGCCTACATGTGTGGCCCATGCTCCCTTGTATGTACTCCTGTACACACATGCCCACTTGCATGTGCCCTCTTACATGCCCCCTACTCACCATAGTAGGCATCTGGCTTGCGGGGGCTGGGCAGGGCCACTCGGACATTGGCACTGGGTAGACACCCCTCCAACTGGGCCTGGAACTGCAGGAGATGACCTGTCAGCTCAGGCATGGTGCAGGGGGTGACAGGGATGGGATGGGGGATATGGACAACTGGCACGTGTCATGTGACACAGGTGCAGTGTGCATGGGGCCTGTGGGCAGGGCTAATGCAATTCAGGGCATGTAGGCCTGGTAGTGGGGCTTGGGGGATGTGGGTGGAGCCAAAGGGGTGTGGTAGTACAGAAGTGGGGGGGCGGGGGGCCTAGGCAGGGCCTGGCACTTTCTGGGGCAGGGTTAACTGTGGGATACAGCTGGAGGCAGGGACAGGTATGTGGTGGGTAGGGCTTGCTGGGGCACAGCCAGTGCAGGTGGGGGCTGGGTCCCACCTCTTCATGGGCCACAGCTTGACACAGCGCAGTCTGATCATGCCCCTTCAGTGCTTCCTGCAGCTGCTGCAGCCGCTTCGCCGTGCGCCTCAGCAGCTCAGGCAGGTACTCACGGGAGCCTGGTGAGGGTAGTGGCTCTGCCCAGTGCCCAATCTCCTGGAAGGAGAAGGGGTCTTAGGTCTGTGCATAGGGGGTAGGGGAGAAACTGAGACATGCAGAGGGACTGGGCACAGATGTCACACCCCTCCTGGAACTGGGGAGGAAACCCAAGCATCCAGGCTCTCCCCACCCCATGCCAGATGTGCATGGACCCCCAGCACTGACCTCATGCCCCAGGAATGATCAGGGGGGCACTTACCAGGGGCAGATGCTGCACCTTGCTGGCCAGGTGCTCCAAGCCAGCGCCAGCTGCCAGCAGCACCTTCGTAGCCCCCTCCAACCGCTGCCGCGTTGCATCGCGCCGCCCCTCGGCCTCCCGCAGCTGGCCCTGCAGTTCCCTCAGCAGCTGCTGGGCTCTGGAGAAGGCAGGGAGGAGCATGAGCTGGGGGTCCTGGCCCCATTCTCTCCCACAAAGAACCAAGGCCTTGGGCCCTACTTTGTTCAGTGTGGGGGGGGGTTCCATGGAAGGCTCACCCTTTGTGTTGGGCATCCCCCGAGTAGGCCAGGGCCTGGCGTTTGGCCTGGAGATCAGCTGCCTGCACCCGCTGCCGCTCCAGCTCCTTGGCCTGGGCCTGGCCCAGCTGTCGCAATCGTCTCTGTGTCGCCTCCTGCTCCCGGAATCGTGCCAACACATCCTGCCGCCACGGGGGGAGAGTTAATGCCCCCCAGCCCTACTCCTCTGGTACAGCTGGTTAGTTCCTGCCCCCTGAGTCCCCTGCCCAGCCAGCTACTGACTCCTGACCCCATCCCATTCCACGCCTGTGTGACCAGCTCTGGGGGACAGTAGTTATGATGGAGGAGGGGTCGTAGCGCACCGAACTCTGGGCAGGCACCTGTAGCTGTCCTTTGATTCTGTCTGGGGAGGGGAAGCTGGGGGCCTGGACTCCTGGGTCCCAGTCACGGGGAGGACACCTTTGAATGCTGTTATTGTACTTCAAGAACCAAGCAGTTGTTTGGGGTGGCAAATGGGAGGGGGACCTGGGTGGGGCAGGTCTCAGGCACCTGGGTTCTGCCTCAGCTCAGAGAGGGCAGTGGGTCAACCCGGGGTGGGGGGATCCCAGATATCTGGGTTTTCCATGTCCCGTTACCTGGGCACGGGCCACACCAGTGGCTGCCTTAACCTTGTCGAAAGTCTCCTGGGCACTGAGTAGGCGCTGAGCAGTTCCAGGAGAGGGCCCTGTGGCCCCTGCCCCTCCGCTGGCTGCCACATCCTCGCCTGGCACTGATCCCCGCTCCCGTGGCACCTGTGGGGGATGTGGGTCAGTGCAGGGGTTCCCCAAGCTGGGGTTAGTCATGTCCTGAGGATGCAGCAAGTACATACCCGGCGCTCAGGGCGTTCAGCCTGTGTCCGCCGCTCCTCAGCCTGGCGTCGCAGCTCAGCCAGTGCCTGCTCCCGATTCTGCCGTCCCCGCAGTGCCTCCACTTCCTGCACAGCCAGCTGCTCCTGGGGGCAGATGGGGGCAGTGAGTACGTGCAGGGGTCAGGGAGTGCCAGGGGCAGTGTGGGGCAAGACCCAGGCACAGGTGGGAGGGGCCTTGGGGTATGAGGGTGGGGGCAGGGCTCCCTGTGCCCATGGGGGTGCAGAGACAGCCCCTTCCTGTACCCGTGCAGCATCATGGGCAGCCTGGGCCTCAGCCCTGGTGCCCTGTAGGTCACAAAGCTGCTGCCGCAGGTGCCAGACCTCGGCCTCCAGTGCATCCAGCCGGGGTCCCCTGCTCCGGCTCTGCTCCTGGAGGTGGAGGGAGGGGGAGCACAGTGAAGGTCAGTCTGGGGGTCCCAGCTTGGTCCCCCAGCCTCCTCTGTTGTGCCTACCTGCATGTGCGCCTTGAGCTGCAAGTACAGGGCACCCACGCGTGCCGCCTCCTCCACCTTCAGCTGTGCTTTCTCCAGCCGGTTCTCCAGTCCCCGCAGCACCTGGTAGGGACAGTTGTCTTTGCAAGGCTCACAGAAGGCCTGAGCAACAAGAGATCCCCTCACCCTTCCCCCCCCCCCCCAAGGTGAGGCATGTGTCCTAGCAGTCCCCAGGGCACCCCCACTACATCCAGTTGGGGTAGGGCAGTAAGAGGGGCATGGGGGGCTTGGCACAGCTGGCAGGAGGAGGGATCTCCTCCTTCCCTCCCCCCAGCTTCATACCCAGGCTTCTGCCCCAGCCTGCCCACAAAGCCACATCCTGCCTAACTGCCCACTCCCACACCCAAGGGAGCTGCCCCACTGCCCAGCCCTGGGGACTCAGTCCCTCCCTGGGTCTCACTGTGGCAGGATTAGGCTGGTGTGGCTCCACCCGCACCCGGGCATCCCATTGCAACTGCAGTTGGGCCAGGCGCTGCCTCCGTGTTCCAGTCTGATGCCGCAGCAAGTTCAACCGGTTCCGCTGCTCCGCAAGGTGATGTTGCAGCAGCTCTGCTGCACCCTGGTGCGGGGGGAGATCAGGGGAGGCAGAGGGCCGGGGGAAGCTCCAGTCCTGGTGCCTCCCAGCCTTGCTTGGTGCCCCTCACTTTCGACTCACAGTCCCTGTTGTTCCCCCAACCATGCCAATGCTTCTCACTCCCAAGCTAGAGCCCCTCACTGCCTTCCCCCTAGCTGTACTGGTGCCCCTCACTCCTGACACACTGCTTCACCCCTCTCCAGCCCATCCAGTGCCCCTCACTATCGACCCACAGCCCCCTTCTCCCCCCAGCCTGGCCAGTCCCTTCACCCCCAACCCTGCCAGTGCCCCTCACTTCTGCCCCACAACCCCCTGCCACACGCACATCTCCAGTTTTGTTCTTCATTGCAGGCTTGTCTGCTGCCCGGTCCTGGAACACTTCTCTGATGAGCTTCTCATCTCCCTGCACAATCAGATACAAAGGGGGTGGCACTCCCAGTCATCAGGTGGGGTGATCTATAGGTGGGGGCTTGGAGTGAGTCCACCCTGTGACCAGGATCAGCCCAGAATAAGGTGCCCCTGCCAGGGCACCAGGTGCTGTACGTTGGTGTGTGTCATCTCCTCTTGCAGCCCCCGCAGTGTTTCACCCCATCTCCCAGCCCAGAGCCAGGCCTGGATTGCATCTCTGAGGGTGTTCCCCGCCTCCCAGCCCAGCCCCCTTTGTCTCACACACCACCAGGACATCTGCCAGTCTCTTGCGTAACTGCTTGTTGTCGCGGCGCAGACGCAGCACCATTTCCCGGTTCCTTTGTGCAGTGCCCTGGGCACTCTCATAGAAGGCCTTGCGGTCACCTTCTGTCATGGAGGATAGGAGGCACGTGGTTACTGCTGCACGTACTCCACAGGTGTCCCTGGATGGCATTTAGCATCTGGGGGCTAATGAAGCCTGTTCAGCCCAGCTGCCTTTTGACCTTGCTTGAGCCCTGATCAGTGATTTGGGGAAGCAGTTCTCCAGCTCCAATCACCACTGACATCAAGTTTCTTTTTGTATTGGTCTGCCCACACCAGGCAGTGCCCCTCATTCCCAACCTGCAGCCTCCTGCCCCCCCCTTTACCTCATGGTGACCTTCACTCCCGACCTCCAGGCTCACCTTCAATGCCATACTGCTCCTCATTCAAAGATCTGCACCCCCCACCCCACTGTTCCCCCCGGCCTCGCCCCCCATACCCAGCAACTGGATCTTGCTCTGCAGTTCCGAGATCTGCTGGGGCACTGAGCCCTTCACCCCGGCGGGATCCAGTGTCGCCGGCATGGAGGCGGAAGGGGCGCCCCGGGACAGCCCCAGTAGTGGGTCAGCGAAGGTGGGGGGTCTGCCCCTCAAAACTGACAACCCAGGAGCTCCCCACGGAAATCTCCCCGTTCAGGATCTGCCCGAGGGATTCCCCTCAGCGTCCCTGGCTCGCCATGGCAACCGCCACCCAAAGCCTCCCATTGGCTGTTGGGGGGGGGGGGAAACGGGTCGCCAAGCACCATGGGAGAAAAGTCGGCTCTGGGTCCTCCCCGCCTCTCTCCTCCACTCCCCTAGCCCAGACACACGCGGGTGGGAGGCCATTCGTCGTCATTTGGGGCTCGACAGGGCAGCTCCTGCCACACTCAACATGGCCGCCACGAGCGGCGCGTCATTATAGCCATCCCGGTTGTCATGGTAACCAGTAGAGCGCACCGCTTGTCTGCGTGCCACTGCTGCCGCCGCCACATTCAAGATGGCCGCCCCTGCTGGCCCTCGCCACTCTCAAGATGGCGGCAGAGCAAAGCCATTCCCTTTGTGCTACCCACCCCCTCAGCCGTGCGCCTTCCTGATACTAGTCCGAACCGGAAGTCACTGCGCAGTTCGCTTCCGGCTTTTTGAGCGTGGTTCTGGACTTGGCTCCGAGCGACTTCCCCTCCACCCCTCACGTGACGGGTATCGGAGCGGCGGCGCGCGGGGCTTGGCCCCAGGGACGCTTGATGGGGGCGGGGTGGTGGCTCCATGGTTGGGGGGCTGCTCTATAAGGGTTAACGGGGGATGTTCTAAAGGGGCCCAGCTGGGAGTGGGCTCAGATCTACAGGGATCTGGGGGTTCTCTTATTGAGACTTTACTGGGTGTGTGGCAGGATCTGTAGGGGCCGCAGTTTGGTCTATAGGGGCCTTGTTGGGCCTGGGGTGGGATCTATAAGGGTCGGAGAGGCATGTTTTCTAGCCGTTCTGCTGGGTATTGCCTATAGGGGCTGCAGCTTGGTCTGTAGGGGGTCCTGCTGGGTGGTACGTATCAGGACCATAGGAGGTGTTTTGTAGAGGCCCTGCTGGGAGTGTGATCTGTAGGGCTGCAGTCTGGTCTGTGAGGGCCTTGCTGAAGGTGGAACAGGATCTATAGGGGCCATGCTGGGGTGGGGTAGTATCTACAGGAAGTGAGTAGTGAGGTGGCAGAGCATGGCTTATAGGGCCCATCTAGAGGCAGACAGAGCTGGGTCTACAGGGGCTTTGGTGGGAAGAGGATGTTCTATAGGAGCCACAGGTGAGGGTCTGGCTCTTCAAGGTGACCCTTCCTACCTAAGGGTCTATATGGGATGTGCAGGGAAGTACAGATCCTCTCCCTGCCCCCAGGAAGTATCCTTGTGCGTTGACTGTGATGCTGCTGCTGGTGCTGCTGTGCCCCTTGCTGGGTGCCCTGGCCTGTGCTGTGGAGGTGATGCGGCCCCGCGGTGTCTCCCTCACCAGTGAGTGATGGGACCCTGCTAGCAGGGGGGGAAATGGAGGTGAATTCGCAGCCATTTCTGCTGTACCCACAAGTCTGCACCTGTAGCTGGGGGGAGAACCCAGGTGTCTCAGCTGACAGGGGAAACTGGTGGGTACTGGAGATGGGGGCGAGCAGATGAAGATTCCTCCTCACAGGAGGCAGCATGCCTAGTGGGCAGAGCTATCCTGGATGCTCCCACTGTTTGGGGCAGGCTCTGGGGAGCTCTGGGCTGGCCTCTGCTCATGTGGTTGACTCCTTGTTTTTGCCCTCAAGATCATCATTTCTATGATGAGATGAAGCCCTTCACATGCCTGGATGGGTCGACAACCATCGCCTTTGAGTGGGTCAATGACGACTACTGTGACTGCCCCGACGGCTCTGATGAGCCAGGTGGGGAGGGGCCCTGCTTGGGGTGGGGGCAGGAGGGGATAAAGCTCTGAGCTTCCCATCCAGGGGACCTGTGAGGGGGGACCTGGTCTACTTTGTGCCAGACCAAGGAGGATTGTGTGAAGACCCTGGAGGATTTGTTGGGAGTGGGAGCATCTGGGGTCCCCAGTCCTAGCCCTGGGATTGTTGGTGGGAACCCATATGATCCATGCTGTGAAGGGGGGCATGGTTCCATTGGCTGCCCCCTAACCCCTGGCAACACACATACACCCCAGGGTAGTGGGGGTAAAACTCAGGTGTCCTGCCCCCGCCCAGGGACTTCAGCCTGCCCCAATGGACGTTTCCACTGCACCAATGCTGGGTTCCGGCCTCAATACATCCCCTCGTCCCGTGTCAATGATGGCGTCTGTGGTGAGTGGGGAGGAGTGGCTTGGGAGGTCTGTGGAGGCTTAGGGAGTCGGGAGGGGGATGGGTAATTGAGGGGGCAGGAAGAAGCTGGCAGGGGAATCAGGAAGTGTGCAAGGAGGTCTGCAGGGGCAGGAGGGGGTCTGGCAGGGGTAGAAAGGAAGGCCTAGGGGTGGAAGGCCTGTGGGGCTGGAGAGGCCTTGGGAGGTCTGTCAGGCCAGGAGGGGGATGGGGTCAGGAAGGGGTTTGAGGATCAGCTGAGCCCTGTTGCCTCCCCTCCACCTACCAGACTGCTGTGATGCCACGGACGAGTACAACAGCGGCTCTGTGTGTGAAAACACCTGCAAGTATGGCTTGGTGTGGGGGGGAACAGGGGCTAAGCCCCATGAGTCAGGCTACTGGGCAGATACCTCCTTTGGCCTATCCTTAACAGGGGGGGGCACAGGCCTTGGCCTCATTTGAGGCCCCTGCACTGTTCCCTGGGTGCCCAGTGCCTAGCAGCTGGTGCTTGGGGTTGGTGGGGTCGGTCTGGGGTGCGCAGTGCGCATGGGGTCACCTTCCCTCCCCCTCAAGGGAGCTGGGCCGGCGGGAGCGTGAGGCACTGCAGCAGATGGCAGAGGTGGCACGTGAGGGCTTCCGGCTCAAGCAGGTGCTGATCGAGGAGGCCACCAAGGGCCGTGAAGAGAAGCAGGTGAGAGATTGGGTGGGGCTCCTGGATGTCTGGGTTCTTTCCCAGCTCCATGCTAGGGTGGAGGGGGCGATAGTCATACTGTTGTGGAGGGACACCTGGGTCCTTTGTTCAGCTCAGGGGTGGGGTGATGAGATGATACTGGTATGGAGGAGCTTGGAGCCTGCACATCTGGGTTCCTTCCCCAGCCCTGGGAGTGGTTGTGGGGTCATGCTAAGCAATGGAGGTGGCTGGGCTCCAGAGGGGGAACATTCAACTAGCTTTCACCCTGCCCCCCATCCCCCTCAGAAACAACTGGAGGAGCTACAGGAAGGCAGGCGGGGGCAGGAGGAACAGGTTGGGGTACTGCGCCTGGCTAAGGAGGCGGCCGAGAAGCCTGAGAAGGAGGCCAAGGACATGCATCACAAGCGCTGGGAGGGTGAGTGTGGCACCCACATCTTGCTCCTCCCCACAATTTGGGGCAGTGGAGGTGGGGGAGAGCCAGGGGGTGGGTCCTGGTGGGGCAGGGTAGATGGACAATGTCAAGGGCATGGTTTGGAGTCAGCATCAAGTGGGACCTGTTTCTGTGCTGGGTGGGGTCTTGGGATTGGGGCTTGCAGGGGGTGGGGTCAGTGCTGGGTGGTATGTAGGCTTAGTTCTGGGTGGGGCCTGGGTCAGTGCTGGGCAGGGCCTGAGTTCTACTGTTCCAGCAGAGCAGCAGGCCCTGGTACAGGCAGCCCAAGAGCAGGCGCAAGCCCACAAGGCCTTTGAGGAGCTCGACAGTGACAGCAATGGCCTGTGAGTGGGGATGGGTGTGGAGGGGGATAGACATGGCTCCAAGGGTGCCCCAGCTATCCCTGGTTCACATTCTGCTCCCCTCTGCCCCACACAGGGTGACAGTGGCTGAGCTGCAGGCCCATGCAGAGCTGGATGTGGATGGTGACGGGACCCTGTCAGAGGCAGAGGCCCAGGTATTGGGGCAGGGGGGAACTGAGGCACCAGCCATGGAGGGGTTGTGCTGAGCCTGGATCTGCCATGTGCCCCTGCTGGGGAGAGGACCCAGGTGTCTAGATTCTCTTTCCTATCCTATCTCAAGCTGTTCAGTCCTATTCCTTTCCTAAAACGGGTAGAACCTGGGCATCTTGACTCCTATCTGTGCTGTCTCTAATCACTAGTCCCCATTCCCTTCTTGGAGCTGAGATAGGGAGCCTAGACATTCAGGTTCTTTCCTGCTCTTTGTCTAGCCACTAGGTACCACTCCTGTTTCAGAAATGGAATGAATCCAGATGTTCTGAACAATTCCCCTCCATCCCCCATCACTTGTAACCCTAGACCATCCCCCATCACTTGTAACCCTAGACCCACACCAGTAGGTGGTGATAGAAGCTCACAGTCACATCCAGCCCCCAGCCCCACTTTGCTGCTGGAGGAAACTGAGACACAAGGGGGTGGGAGAGTCGATATCAAAGCAGGACACCAGCTGTTCCCTGCCAGAACCTGGGCCCCACAGGAGCCCTGAGGCCCCCTTTGCAGGGGGGTGGGAAACTGAGGCACAATGCAGCTGAGAGCCTGTGGTAATGGAGCCTTGTCTGGCAGACGCTGCTGGGGGACACGGTGCAGACTGACCTGCCCGGGTTCCGTGACACCGTCTGGGCCGCAATCAAGGAACACTACAAGTCTGAGGTTAGTGCCGGGGAGCAGACCTCTGGACACCTGGGTTTCTCCCTAGGAGTGGGCAGAGATGTATGGATGAAGCCCTGGATGCCTGGCTTCTTTCCCCTGGATGGGGAGGGACAACTGGGTTCTCCCCTGGGTTGGCTGTTCCTCCTTCCCATGGTGGGAGGTGCTGGGAGCCCAGATGCCTGGTTCTATCCCCATGTTGGGGGAGGGCATGGAGGGAGCACTGATGTTTGGGTGCTGTGCCAATGCCTCCTTCTGCCCCAGGGCCCAGCTGAGGTGGCACCTGAGCCTGAACCCCCCACAGCTGAACCTCCAGAGCCAGTGCCTGAAGATGAGGAGGAGGAAGAGGAAGATGAAGATGATGATGAGGGAGGCTCGGAAGATGAGCCTACAGTATACACTCTAGGATTCCCCACCCCTAACTTGTCTGCTCCCTCAGGGGACAATGGGAATGTGCTGGAGGACTGCAGGGGTGTCCCCTGGGCTGATCCCCCCCCCCTGCTTCTCCTGCCCCCAGGTGGCCCCTGCTAAGCCCCCCTCACAGGAGAGCGAGGAGGAAAAGATGCCGCCCTATGATGCTGCCACCCAGGCTCTAATTGATGGTAGGGAAGGGGCATGTCCTACTCTGGACAGCAGAGACAGGCCCAGAAGGGTCTGCCCTCTGTGTGTGTCCCCCCAGGTCCTCCCACAGCTGGTCTCGCATGTGTCCCTTGCACATGCCACACATGGGAGCTCCCAACGGTCAGCAGTCAGACATGTTTGCACTCCCCAGCACTGTGGCACCAATACTGATGGGCTACAAGCCAGTGAGGGTTGAGCTGGGAGTAAAAGGGCTCAGGGAGGGAGTTGAGGGTCCAGATGCCTGGGTTTTCCCTTGATTCTGGGGGCCTGGACACCTGGGTCTCCTCTCTGCAGAAGGGCAGAAGCCTGGGGTATCTGTTGGGGGCAGGCAGTGAATCCCCAAGGCAGTGAGCAAAGCGTGGGAGTTGCCAAGGCTCTTGGATTTGCGCTCTCCTCTCAGGCTGAATGCTGGAACCTGAAGCAACTCCTCCCATCCTAAGCCTGCCACCCTTCCCCTCTCATCTCCTCCCACCTCCCTTTGCAGCTGCCCAGAAGGCACGGGAGGAGTTTGAGGAAGCTGAGCGGTCCCTGAAAGAAATGGAAGAATCCATCAGGTAGGAAGGCCAGGGCAGAAGCTGCTTTTGCAGTGGGGAGCTCTGATTCCTGGATTGTTCGCCTGCCTTGAGCAGGGAAGAAACCCTGTGGGCTTCCAGGATTCCTGGGTCCTATCTCCAGCTAGCTCGCTTGCGAGTGCTCTCTCACACACACACTCTCACTCTCTCTCTCTCTCTCTCTCTCTCTCTCTCTCTCTCTCTCTCCTCCCTCACCTGTGTCATGGGCCCATGGCCTGTTCTGCCTCCCCCCGCAAGAGGCCACAGGGTTGGGTGCCAAGCCTGGGATAGCATAAGTTGACCCCTCCCCACCCCCTTCTCGGCCTTCTAGGAACCTGGAGCAAGAGATTTCCTTTGACTTCGGCCCCCATGGGGAGTTCTCCTACCTCTACAGCCAGTGCTATGAGCTCAGCACTAGCGAGTAGGTGCTGGGGGAGGGCAGTGAGGGACAATGGAAGGCCTGTGGGAGGGGCCTGGCTCAGTTGTCTTCGTTTTTGTCAGGGGTCCAGACTCCTGGGTTCTAAGCCCAGCCTGGGGATGGGTGGGCAGGGGGGGGGATGAGAGTCTCAGGGAGAAAGGTTGGGGGTTAGAGCTGGGAGCCATGACTCCTCCTGGGTTCTTTCCTGATCTTGGGGAGCTGACGAGCTACAGGTCCCCTGCAGCCTCTTTGGGGCCCATCCAGAGGGGAGGGGGCTCAGAAAACCTGCTGCTACAGCAGCGATGAAGCTTTAATGTTGAGGGGGGACTGGGCTTGTGAGCCCCCACAGAAGTGGGCTGGGATCTCACTGCTTCTCTCCTATTGTCCCCTGACAGATACATTTACCGGCTCTGTCCCTTTAAGAGAGTGTCCCAAAAGCCGAAACACGGAGGGTCTGAGACTAACCTAGGGTAAGAGCTGCCCCTCCCCTTTCTCCCTCCACCCTCTGGGGCTGTGCTGGCACCCCCCACGCCTGCCAATCCACCTTGTGCTGCTGAGGTCAGATGCTCCTGGAGAGGGGCTAATGCAGCCTGTGCCCCCCACTCCCCATATCTGCAGGACGTGGGGCTCCTGGGCTGGCACCGAGGACAACCGGTTCAGCGTCATGAAATATGAGCATGGGACGGGCTGCTGGCAGGGCCCTGCCCGCAGCACTGTGGTGAGACCTGCCCCTGCCCCCCCACTTGCCCCCACCCTGTCTGCAGCACTAGTGTGAGTGCCCCCCTCCCTTCCCCTGCCACTGCTATGACTGCCCACCCCACCTCCAGGCTGGCATCCAGGGGCTGTGGGTCTGGTCCAGCACTGGACCCACCCCCATCAGGGCAGGGAATTGCTCCCTGCTAGCTCTAGCAGGGCAGGGCTGTAGGCTGTGCCCCTGCCTCCCCTCACCACAGGTGAAGCTGTTGTGTGGGAAGGAGACGGTGGTGACAGCAGCCACGGAGCCCAGCCGCTGCGAGTACATGCTGCACTTGGAAACTCCAGCTGCCTGCCAGGAGCCCCATGAAGTCCCCCCTGGTGATCATGATGAACTCTGAGGTAGCACCTGCGGAGGGGGGAGTGGGGGAGGGGCACTGCCTGCCTACCTCAGTTTCCCCTGGGAGCCCCTTGTTCCTCCCCCAGCAAGCTCTCAAGGTCTCTTCCCTCCCTACCTTGCAGGCCCATGGATCAGTGCCAGAAAAACCACAGAGGATGCTTCTGCCAGGACCAAGGCTGTGCCCCCACCTCTCACTCCCCGCCCCAGAGTACCCTGCACAGCACCTGGCTGGACCTGTGGACAGACGGACAGACAGGACCTGCCTCTGTGCCTCTTGCACCCCTGCACTGATGCGTGGTGGGGAAGGGAGCAGTCTCCCCTTCATACCATGAGCTGCTGCTCCCAACTGAGCCAGGCAGGGTGACTGGGGGTGGGAGGGAGCATCTTGCCCAATAAAGGAGCCATTCTTTCCACAGCCCTGTGTATGTGTGCATGCATGTGTTTGTGTGCACACTGGGGCTGTGGGTTGGGAGTGAGGGGCACTGGCAGGGCTGGGGGGGCAGCCCCCCATAGCTGCCAGCTGTCTGGGGGGGCACATCCCCTTTGTTGGACCCTTTCACCTGCTCCCTCTTATTTCCATGACAAAGTGTAGCCCCTTGGGAAGTGTGGTTTCCTGGTTCCCACCTGCCTCTGGGGGAGGGGTGGCCTCGGCCTGCCCTAATCCGACCCTCCTTAGCTCAGCACCATCCCCCAGCTGGAACCCCCAGCTTGCAATGTGGGGGTAGGGCTATATCCCAGACAGTCCCCACACAGGCAGTTTTTACACACACATCCACAAGCCCATCCCTCTATGTTTGCACATGCAGACCTTCACCCTGAGTGCCTCCTAGCCCCCCTCCCCCCACACGTTTCACTCCCAACCTGGGGGGTATCTTCTCCACCTGCTTAGCCCCCCATACATTCCCCCATTGACACTCCCTCCAATTAAGGGGGTCTGAGCAGTGGCTGGTGTGACAGGGCCCTGATTGTGGCCCAGGGGATCACGCTCCTTACACAGTGGAGGGAGGTCTTGAAATCCGTACGCACATGTGCATGCACCCGTGTGGACATCTGGGCAGCATCCACCGCAATGGGGCCCCGATCCTGGCCAGGGGGGAGGGATCCTGATCCCAGCTTGGGGGTATCTGGGCATTCACCCAGACACCTCAGCTTCTGCCCCCTGCCAAATATTCCCAGCCTAAGCCATTCCCCCTCCCACCCTCAGAGGCGCATCCCGAAATAACGTGGCCAGGACCCTTGGCAGCAAATTAAAAAATAGTTTCCTTTTTAACTTGCAAAGGCGCCGGGGCAGCGCCGCACATGGCTCCGCGCGGCAGGAGAATAAATAATGACGTTAACAATAAGTTTTTTTTTGTCCATGGGGGGGAGGGTCTTGCTCGTTTTTCCCCGCAAACAGCAGCTCCCACGACAGCACGAACACAAGAGAAGCGACACGGCGAGAAACTCAGGAGAAGCCTAAGAACTAAGGCAGGAACTGAGGGAAATTGGAAACAAAAGCCAAAGATAGCGAGGAACTAGAGGGCTCAGTGTCCTTGTGACAGCAGCTGGCGGCATCCGTGGGGGGGCATCTCCCTGGCACAGGCTTGAGGGGCAGGTCAGGCCCATCCTGGCCCTGGGCACAGGGGCATCTCTGCTCCCACGGACAGACACAGCGGCAAACCAAAGGCCGAATCAACTCAAGGCAAAACCCACGGAGACGGCAGCAAATGCAAAGAAGGAAAAAGAAACACGCAGCGGCTTGGGCAGGCAGTGGTGGAGCCGAGGGGGGGCAGATGGGCTTGGGCATGTGCATGAGGTGGGGGGGGTCCTGGACACCTGGGTTCCATGTGCATGTGTGTTGGGCATCCAGGTTCCTTGTGTGTGCTTGTGTCCCAGACAGCTGGGTTCCATGTGCGTGTGTATCAGATGCCAGGGTTCTCCACACAAGTGCATTGTGTGTATGTGGATGCATGCAGGTATTTGTGGTTTATGTGTGTTCCTGGATGCCTGGGGGGAGCTGAGTGTGTTTACACATTCATGCCTATGTGCATGTGTCAGGCTGTGTACTTGTGTGCATGTGGACAGATGTGTCCCATACTGGCTTGTGATTGGGTCTGTGTGCACATGTGGATGTGTTCCATACTCCTGGGTTCTGCATGAGTCTTGGACAGCTGGGTTCCATGTCTGTTTGCAAGTGTGGGGTGCGTGCGTGCGTGTGTGTGTGTGTGTGCGCATGCGCACACACACGTATGTGCACACATGTTCTATACTGTCTTCTGGGTGAATGTATGTGCATGTCTTGCACACATGGGTTCTGTGCATGTGCACATGTCAATCTGCATGTCCATGTCCTGCATGCCTGCATTCCATGGGTGTCAGTGTGTGTGTGTGTGTGTGTGTGTGTGTGTGTGTGTGTGTGTGAGAGCTGTGGGTGTGGGTCTGTGTGTCCTGGGTTCTGGGTGGGTGTGTGCATGTGTGTCTCCTGGATGCCTGGGTTCTGGATAAGTATGTGTCCCCTTTGAGTGAGTGAGTGAGTGAGTGAGTGTATGTCCATCCCACAACCCCACTCCATCCCCCTCACATTAGCTCTACCATCGAACTCCCACAACCCCACACCCCTCCACTCACCAGGAGCAGCCAGCACGGCAGGGGTCAGAAAAGGTTTGTGGGTATTGCCCCCAGTCCCAGACCCCAGTGCCAGCCAAGCTGCCTTGAACAGAAAAAAGGGGCAGTGTCTCGTCAGTTAAAGGGGTGGAGGGGGTGTTTTTTTGTTTTTTGTTTTTGTTTGTTTTTGTGGATTTTTTTTTCCCTGTTTTTGTCGAGAATCCCAGTAAAAAGCCCAGCAGGCGGGCAGGGGAGGGGTTTTTTTTATCCTTTTTTATAAAAATAGAGGTTTGTTTTTTTTTTCCCTTTTTTTGTCCCCTTTTTTTTTACATTTTTTTAAAACTGTTTTCAGCCTTTTTATTATTATTATTTGTTTCGTTAGTAGTTCTTGTCATCTTTATTTGTTCGGCTGCAACGTGGCATTGAGGGAGGGGAGAGAGAGAGACAGAGACAGCGAGAGAGAGGAAGCTCTATCCTCCCTTTGGCAAAAATCACCCCCCCTCGATTTTTTTAAAGGGAGGGGTCCCTTCCGCTCTCTCTCCCACTCCCCCCCCCAAGTTTTTGGCCAGTACCACCCTTTGCCATGGGGCAAGAAGGGGGAAGACCCCCCCCCAATGCCAGTCAGGAGGCTGGGGAAGGGTTCGTGCCGCATGGCCAGCAGAGGGCGCTGGGCCCAGTTCAGAGGCCAGGACCAGCTCTAGGGCAGGCTGATGGGAGGGGGGGCAATGGAAGGCGGTGCCCCCCCCTCTGGTGCCCCAAAGAAGTTCAGGGTCTGAAACCCAGGGACCAGAAGTACCCCTCCCCTGCTGCCCCAGTGGAGCTGATGCACCTGGGGCATGGAGAAGATATGCCGTTTTGCAACTGAGATGGAAAAATGGGTGGGGCAGAAGCCACGCCCTGGCTCCACCCCTCCAGCCCAGCCCTCAACTTGGGGTTGAGCTGGGGCGTGGAAGTTAGAAAGCATGGGGATCGTCCTCCGGGGGGGGGGGG
>JAGPOW010000559.1:0-37466 GCA_030014935.1 Caiman crocodilus | reverse complement strand
GTCGGGCGGGCCGCGGCGCGGCGGGCGGGAGCGAGGGTGTGGGGCGGGTGGGGGCCGGGCGGGGGGGGGGGGGGGCCGGCCCTGAGGCTGCGGGGGGGGTGGTGTGATCAGCGGCGGCCGCCATTTTGCCGCTGCGGCTCAGCTGGGCTCGGCGCGGCACGGCGCGGGGGCGGCGGAGGGAGAGGGAGGGGGCGGGGCCGGGGCGGGCGCGGCGGCGGATGGCGGCGGATCCTGCCCGGCGCCGCTGGGGCTGAGGCAGCGGCGACGGTGGGAGGCGGAGCAAGAGGCGCCTCCTCCCTCCTCCCCCTCCCCCCTCTGCCTCCCTCCCTCCTCCCCCCTCCCGCCCAGGTAAGATGGCGGACCCGGCCGGGCTGCCGCGCGGGGCCCCCCTCCCCTTCCGCGAGGGGGCGCGAGGCGCGCGGGGTCACGTGGCCCCCCCCCCGCTGCCAACGGCCGGGCTCGGGCCGCCCGCCCCCGCTCCCCCCTGAGGGGGCGCCAGGCAGGTTGGGGGTCACGTGGCCCCTCCTTGTCTCCCCCCTCCCCGCCCTGCTGCCTCGTCCTGGGGTGGGAGGGGTCAAAGGGCAGGGGTGTGTAGGGAGGTCAGAGGTCACAGGGCATAAAGTGGGGGGTTAAGGGGCAGGGGTCATTGGGTTGGGGTCAGGGGTCACAGAGGGCGAGGGGAGGTCCGGGGGTTCAAGGGAGTGATGGGGGCCCAGGGGGTTGGCAGCTTGGGGCAGGGGGCATAAAGGGGTCACGGGGTCAAAGGTCAGGTGCAGGGATTGGTGAGTTGAGGTGGCGCAGGGTGTAAAGGTGGGGGTGAAGGGGCATGGCTGGGGCTTGGCATCGGGGGTGAGGGGAGGTCTGGAGGCAACGGTGGGAGGGAAGATGGGTGTTCAGCAGTCATGAGGTGATTAGGGTGGGGGTCAAAGGGCAGGGTGTGTGTCAGGGATCAGGGGGCATGTGTGTGGAGGTTAAGGGGCAGGGGTCATTGTGTTGGGATGTCGGGGGGCTCAAGTGTCACAGGATAAGGGAGCAGTGGGGTCGAGGGTCGTGGGGTTGGGGGTCCAAGGGGATGGGAATGATGTGGGGGTGACGGGCTGGGGGCTTAGAGGTCCTGAGGTGGTGGGATTGGGGTCAACGCGCAGGTGGATGTGGGGTTCAGAGCAAAGGACATGAGTGGGGATAGGATTGAGGGTCTGAGCAGGACTGTCTGTGCAGGTGTGTGATGGGGTGGGGTGGGGTCAAAAGGCATAAGGAGGTGATGCTGGTGGACAGGAGGGCCTAAAGGGTGTCGTGGGATTAGAGGTCAAAGGGCAGGAGTGTGTTTGGGGAAGTGAATGAGGTTGGTTTGACTCAAAGGGTAGGATTGGGAGTGATGGATTCAGGGGGTCAAAGGCCACAAGAGGGTGATGGAGTTGGGGCCAACAAGCCAGGGTGGATCTGTGAGCGTGTAGCAAGAGGTACGTGAGGCGTGTGTGATGCGGGTTGGGTCAGGACTGGAATGGGGGTGAGGGGTCAAAGGGTATTAAGGGAATGATGGGTTGCAGGTCAGGGAGCAGAGGTTACAAATGAGACACAGGTGTAAGGGAGTGGTTGGTCAAATGACAGGGTGGTCGGGGAGTTAAACCGTATAAAGAGGCGGTGGGGTTTTGAAAGGTCAAGAGTTGAGGGAGCGTTGGGGTAAAAAGCAAAAAGTACAAGCAGAGGAGTGTTAGGAGTCAAGGTTTAAAGGTGAAGGGGGTCTGGTGGGGTTCAGAGTGAAAGGTCAAAGGGGATTTTGAGGGGTTTGGAGGGGTCCGAAGACAAGGAGGTGTCAGGTTGTCATTGAAGGGGTCAAAGGGCAAGAGCATCAGAGCAAGTGTTTGGAGGGCTGGAAGCAGAGGAGAGGGCAGGGGTGAAAGGGCAGGACAAGCTCAAGGACATGGATAATGATGTTGACTAGGGAGTCGGGTAAGGGGTCAGAGGTCAAGATGCCATGGGGTTGGAGGGTGCAGAGATTACAAAGAACAGATTGCTGGTGGTTGAATAGATTAGAGATCGTGGCAGCTATGGAGTCTTGTGAAGCCCAAGTAGCTGGGGCAGTTGCCTGGAGTTGCATGTGGCAGAGGCAGAGGGTACTGCCAGGGTGGTTCTGGGTCTGGGTTTACCATCCCTGGCCAGCCTGTCCTAAAGAGGTCCCTGTTGCTCCTTGTAGGGAGTGATTTGGTAGCTAGTGTTCAGAGCTACTGCCCCAGTGTGTGTCCTATAGCCCAGCTGCCTCCCAGAACCAGAGAGATAGTGTTGCCTTAGGCTCCTGGTCTGGTTTGTGACACTGCTAAGAAATTTGGGGACACAGACAGGGATAGGCAGTACAGACTGACACCCCCTGTTGGGTCTCTCTTCGCAGACGTGGCGTTCCCTGGGCAGGAGAAACCGTGGCAGCAGAGTCCAAGGAGGAGGAGTTGTCATCAGCACATACAGGTATGGCTTCAGGTTCTCTCACGCCACCCCAGAACCAGCTGTATTTCAGCAGCCTGTTTACATACCCATAAACATGGCAGGATCCTAGGGCAAGGTGAAACTCGGGCATGAAAAAGGACCTAATTCTAGGGATCGTATTGAATTTTGGCTATATAAAAACAGCTGAATTGGTTCAAAATTGGACTGAAAGCTGATTGGATGCTTGGGATTCATCCAAGTGCATTGACAGATGTTTGTTGGGATACTTAGATGTGTGATCACCAGGGATCGTGGTTTGGTTTTGTTTTGTTTTTTTAATTTAAAAATCCCAAATTCTCTAATTTAAAAAACCCAAAGCACATTTTTGGGCGATTAAAATTAAACTCCACGATATACGTAGGTATTTGCTTAAGTGTTTTATTGACATGTTTATAATTTTAAGGTAATTTGGTAGCTTACTAATGCCTCAATCATTACAATAAAATAAATTTTAAATACGTATTTTGACCGGAGCAGAGCTGGTGGTAGGGAGAGAATGCTAGCTGCCTGCTGCAGGCTTGGGGCTCCCTGCCCTGCCACTGTCCCCTTGGGCCTTTGTGGCCCAGTGGGCAGGACCCAGCATGGGAGGGTGGGAGCCCCATGCAGGCTGTGCCACCATGGCGAAGCACCTCCTGCTTACCTGGCCATGGCAGTGCAGAGTTGTGCCTCCCACTGCTGCTGGCAGGCAGGGGCATCTCACCATGGCAGTGCAGCTGGCAAAGGGCTCCTGGCGGCAGCATTGAGCCTTCCTGCCCTGCTCTGCTCTCTCACACTAGGTCCCATCTTCTGGAGCTTTGAGCCTCCAACAGGCAGCCCACATCCACCCCACCCTGCTCACAAATCTCGGAGGTCATGTGCCCCCCTAAGCTACCCTCTTCAGGAGTCCATTTAGCAGCAGGGAGTCAGCCCCCCTCACTGCCCTCCAGACAAGCTGCCTGTGGCTCCGTCCCACTCCATCAGCCAGTTGGTACTTCCCCAGTCACGCACTCGTGCTCCTGGCCCCATGCACCACCCCAGCTGGGCAGTGTCCCCAGCCCTGCCCTCTTTAGACCTACCTGGAGGGAGCTGCTCTCCATGCTTCCTGGCTACTACATGCGTGATCAGCTTGCTGTCTGATCACCCTCCTCCCACTCCCTCCAGCCCCAAGTAGCCTTTTTCAGGATGGACCTGCAAGGGGAAACCTCCTGTTTTCCGTCTTTTTCTCGTTTAAAGGAGAAAATTTGCATGTTTCCACAGCAAATGGAAAACCCGGATCCCTGGTGATCATTTCGTAATTACCATGTGTTCGTGTATATAACATAGTCCGTCTCCCCCCACCCCCCAGTTCACACATTAAACAGAAGTCTAGATAGAAGCCATCTGCTTTGCTGCTTGGTTGTAATAGCTGTGATTTTTCCGGGTGGGGGACAGGAGTTAATTTTATGGCATTTTTGTTGCGTTCTAGAACAAATTGTTAATTGCTTTGTTTTTTTGTTATATTAATATTTTGTTAAACTTTTTAGAGTGTTTTTGCTGCCTGCTAATTGATCCAGGTTTCTCTCCATGTTTCACAGTCCTGCAGATTTTTTACTTCCCGTAGAAATTCTAGATCTATATTTGAAGACTGCTTTTTATCTGTTTTAGCTGTTGCTCTTCAGTTTTCAGCAGCAGCTAGGGATCAAGCTTCAGTTAAGCAGGAATGGGGACAATGAATCAGTTGAAGATGAGGTTCTGTCCATGTTTTATATAGTCGTCAATTTTGTGGGGAAGAGGGAGGATTATCTATTAAGCTTTGTTTGCTTTTTTTTAAAGCAAAGTATTAAATAGCTGGATGCCTTTTAAGCTAAAAGTTAGGTGAAGTAAGCTGTGAAGGTAATAGTTGGAGGATGAATTTGTCAAGCAGGAGGTCTCAATCTGTTGGTAGGACTTGCGGTGGGACTTGAAATGGATATAGTGAGTTGGCTTCTTATTAGCGGGAGGCAGATTGTGGGGTCAAGAGGGTCCAGACACTCGGGGTTTCTGGGAGGGGAGTACAGTCTAGTTGGGTTAGCATGGTGGGGGTGGTCCTGGGAGCCTGGATGCCTAGGTTTTCTCTCATCTCAGAGCATCAGCAGAGGCTGGACTTGATGTGCAAAGGCTGGACTTGACTTCCTTATGCCCTGACCTCCCAACCCTACACACACTCCAACCTGACGCCAGTTTTGACAAGTGTCAGAACTCAAACCTGTTTGTCCTGCATTTGATACTAGAGGGTTGCTTCTTGAGTGGGAGGCAGAACCCGCTGTTGAGAGAGCGAGAGAACAGTCTTACCCTTTTCTGTGTAAACTTACAGGAGTTTATTTTTAAGGGCTGTCACAGAGCTGGGGGAGAACCCAGGTGTCCTGGCTTTGTGTCTCCTTCTCCCACCCCTTGGAGCCCCTTCCCTTTTCACAGCTGGGTGTAGAAACCAGGCACATCCATGTTTCCATCCCTCTGCGCTCTAACCAACCAGCCTCATGGAGCTGGTAAGAGAATCCAGGCTTCCAGTCCCCCCTGCTCTTACCTCCCAGAGCTAGGGATAGAACCCAGGCATCTGGGCCCCCAGGCCCTGTGCTCTTACCCACCAGAAAGCCTTTTAGGCTCCCAGTTCCTCTTGCCTTCACTTCCTAGCCTTCAGTCTCCCCCCAGACAACCCAGGCTCCCAGCCCCCCTGTTCTAACCTCCCATCCCACAGCTGGGAGGGAAGTCAAGTGCCCTCTCTCCGGCTATCGCAACTTTTTTTCCCCCACCCCTGTTCCTCGCCAGGTGATTTGCAAACAGGCGGCCCCGAGCGCAGGCTGGGCCGCCAGGGCACCCAGGAGCTGGACGGCTCGTCCCGGCGGCTGGCTGACCAGAATGAGGCCGGTTCCCAGCATGCACTGGAGCAGGACGGCAGCACTGCGGCCACGAGCGAAGCCATTTGGGCCCGAAGCAACGAACAAGGGAGTGGGAAAATGCAGAGCAGTCCTCCACGGCAGCACCCGGCACTGCACACAGAGGTATAGGGATGCCTGGGGGGTGCTCCCTGTTCAGCCTGGCCAGCAGGCACCATAATGACCCACTGAGATGCAGATGAGCCCCCATTACAGCTTCCCGAGCTGGGAGGAAACCAGGCATCAAGGGTTCCAGTCCGAGGCCTCAGTTTTTCCCTTGACTTGGGAGAGAACTCGTGTATCTGGGCTCCCAGCCCCCCTGCTCTCACCCACCTGAACGCCCCCCCCGGCCATCCCTGGACAATCCAGGCTCCCATCACCTCCTGAACCCATGAAACCCCACTCCCCTCACAGAACTGAGGGAAAACCCAGGTGTCCTGGCTCCAAGGTCCCTTGATCTGAGCAGTCAAAACCCATCCCCTTCCTCATAGCTGCAAGAACACGGGTGACCTTAGCACCCAGGTTGAGGTCATAGTTGTGTTCCCCTTCAGAACCCAGGAGTGAACCCAGGCCGCACCCCGGAAGCAGTTCTATTTTTATAGTCAGCTTCTAGTCAAACAGGACCCATGACTGTTTCACCCCAGAATTAGCTGCATCAAGGCAAAAGGTTTCTAGAGTCAGGTTGTAGAGGGGTGCACCTATGACCTGTCATGACCTTGCCCTCCCACCTCCAGACGGCGCCAGACAGAATGACGGGGAGCAACCCGGTGTCACCGGCTTCGTCGGGCTCCCCGGCCTCAAGCGGCAGCGTGTCACCACCCCGACTAGCCCGCGACGCCCCTCTGGAGGCGGCCCTGGGCTTCGATGTGCCCAAGGCGCCAAGCCGCAGCCTGGCGGCACCCGGGCCCTGCACTGCCGACCCGGGCAGCATGTGGGACAAGACCCATGCTGAAATCGCCGAGCAGGCCAAGCATGTAAGGACTCCGCCCAGCCGCACACTCCTTGGGTCTATTGCCCAGTCTCCCCCCATCCTTCGCTGGGTCTGCGCTGCCCACCTCCTCCTTGGTTCTACCGCCAGTCCCTTTCTGCCCCCATCTGCTCCATACTCATGTATGACTGCAGTCCCTCTGGGTTAAGCAACAGGTTGTTCAGCCTGTATGGGGAGCTGCTGCATATAGCACACTTAAGGGGTGGAGGTGGGGGCTGGAGTTCGAACCTCTGGCCACATGAAGGAGAGTAGAGAGGTCCTCAGGTATGCCACTGGGGACAGAGCTTACCATGGGGTCATTGGGTGATACAGGGGGGCCTGGCTTTTCAGGCAGGGGGTGATATGTACAGCTGTAGCGGGGCACAGGATCGTGTCTCACTGCCAGGTTGCTGGTTGACAGGCCCATGTCTCAGAGCTGAAACTCTGGGTCTGGTCTGTAAGGGGAAAAGTGGGTCAGTACCTTCCTGCTGGCACTTTGCAAACCCAGAGGATCTTGCTTGTCCCCTCAGGGTCAGCCCAGTCTCGATCAGGGGTCAGAAAGGAATCTATGCCTCCGGTCAGATCTGTAGGGGATTTACCTCCAACTGCAGTTGTGGAGGAGGGGAGTATGGACCTCATCCACGGGTTTCTGGGACAATTTTAAACCCGTCACTTGCATTGGTAGGGGCCTTGACTTCCTGCTGGAGTTGGATGTGTTGGGTCTGGGACTCATGAGCAAGTTTGTCCAGCCCTGCCAACAGGGCTCAGGTGCAGCCAGCTCTGAGTGGGACTGGCCACGTAACACCTCTCAGGGCTAGTTCAGACAGAGCTGGACTCAGTGCCATACGCCAAAAACCCAACTCAACCTCCCCCGACCTGGTGTGGCCTTGCAGGAGGCGGAGATTGAGAACCGCATTGCAGAAATGAAGAAGGAAGGCTTCTGGTCCCTGAGGCGCCTCTCCAAGGTGCCTGAGCCAGCCCGGCCCAAGGTGCACTGGGACTACCTGTGCGAGGAGATGCAGTGGCTCTCGGCCGACTTTGCCCAGGAGCGTCGCTGGAAGAGGGGCGTGGCAAGGAAGGTGAGCTCCGGCCACTCTGCACTTCAGAAAGGCAGGGGAGGCATGGTCATTGGAGAAAGTACCATCCCCTGGACATCATTTTTAATCTCTTGTTAATGGAAGTGTTCAGCCAGAAGCTGAAACTAGTTGTAATGTTACCGTATTTCTTACATATTACACAGCCCCAGATAAATCATGCCCCTTGTTTTTGGCCTGCTTGTTCAGATGGGTAGCAGCTCCACACCCCTGGGTTGAGTTCAGTGCAGCCATGAACCCAGAGGAAAGGATTTACTGTAATTCCTTGCATACCATATCTTTCCTAATAAGACCCCCCCACTCTCCCCCAGGTGTTTTGGGGAAGACTGAAGGAAGAAAAAATTCCTAGAATTAAGTCATGTATGGAACCATATCTTTAGTCTGTTCTCCTTCAACTGCTCGGGCTAAGGCTATTTTTAATAGTTTGCCAGCAGAATTGTTCAGTCAAAAGCTGAAACCTTAGCTGCTGCTGAATGTTTCACTGCATGGGCAAAACTAGAATTTGGAAAGAGAAACAATCTGAAGGGCTGTAAAGTAAAAAGAAACGCCACAAGCCGCTAAATTGCCAATTTTTCAACTAAACCGCCGAAAGAATATTTTGATTAGCAGAAACTATAGCAAGAAAAAGAATCATTGGCAGGATTTGAATGGAACATAAGCTGTGAAATTCTTTTGAATTTTTCATTGCTGCCTGACTTCTGCAGCAGAGAGTTAACTCCTCCATTTAAAACACCTAGTTTGCTTTTGCAAGGTTGATGTTAGGGAATGGTGTGTATGGTATACGAGGAAATACAATGTTACTTTTCATATGCTTTGATGCATAATTTTGGCTGCTTAAGGGTGTCTCTGCCAGGGTCCCACTCCAGAGGCAATTGGAGTGCCTTTGGTATAAAGTGTTCCCAGACCCAGGTGAGACCAGAGAAAACAGAAGACACATCCCTAGCTAGCCATGGCCTCCTTTGTACCTCCAAGCAGGGAACCAACAGTGTGTTCTTGTCACCTCCTGGGTTGCGTGAGTAGCAGTGTTGCCGGCAGATTGAGGGAAGTGATTCTTCTCCTATGTTGGGCGCTGGTGAGGCCACATCTGGAGTCCTGTGTCCAGTTTTGGGCCCCCCACCGCAGAAAGGATTTGGAGAAATTGGAGTCCAACAGATGGCAGTGAAAATGGTTCGAGGGCTAGGACAAATGATTAATGAGGACAGGCTGAGGGAACTGGGCTGATTTAGTCTGAAGGAGAGAAGACTGAGGGGGGATTTAATAGCAGCCTTCAACTCTGTGATGGGTGGTTTCAGTGAAGATGGAACTAAATTGTTCTCAGTGGTGGCAGGTGAAAGAACGAGGAGGAACAATCTCAAGTTGCAGCAAAGGAAGTTTAGATTTGATATAAGGAAAAAACTTTCTCGCTTGGAGGGTAGGAAAGCATTGGAACAGATTACCCAGAGAGGTGGTAGAAGCTCCAGCCTTGGAGGTTTTGAAGAGCCGGCTAGACAGAACCTTGGCTGTGATGATGTAGTTGGGGCTGGTCCTGCTTTGAGCAGGATGTTGAACTAGATGATCTCTTATGGTCCCTTCCCACCCTGATTTTTTTTCATGATTCTATAATTTTCTATGAGTACAGGTAGTGCTGGGCAGCCATAGATGCTGTCAGAGTATTTCCCAGTGCCTGAAATCAGCTTCTGTGAGCCCAAGTCTCTCAGCCTGGTCTCCCCCCTGGTCTTTACAGCCTGGTTATTCTCAGCTGGGGCACCACAGCACCCTGGGGTGCTGTGAAGCACTCTCAAGGGGATGTATGAGCACTTAGTTGTGCACATGATTCACAAGAGAAAACCAGAGGCTTCCAGATTTCATGCGACATAGGGTGGGTGAGTCGTCCTGGGGACAGAATGTCTGGGCAGCATGGCTTTTAAGGAAACAGTCCGGGTGAGGTACCTGGCACTCGGAACTTCTTGGTACCATATTTTCTGGACACTCTTCACTCCTTAGAAGACTTGCATTGTGGCACCCAGTCAGCAATGCTGCTGGAAGTTTTTTTTTACATATATATATATTTTGCCTTTCAAAAACAAGCGTTAGACACTGCTGCTGCCATATTTTTTGTATTCTCCAATTTTTAGCTACTGTTTTGGGGAATGGGGCAAGAACTTGCAGTATTTTCGGTAATCAAGAAACAAGAGGAAGCAAAGAGTTTTTCTGGTTAATAAGATTGGGAGGTCTGGCTGCCACCCCTGCTTGTGGCTAGCACCTTCCCAGCCCCATACCTTTCCTTCTCCCCCTTCCCCTGGCAGGTGGTGCGGATGGTGATCCGGCACCATGAGGAGCAGAGGCAGAAGGAGGAGCGGGCCCGGCGGGAGGAGCAGGCCAAGCTGCGGCGCATTGCCTCCTCTATCGCCAAGGAGGTCAAGCAGTTCTGGACAAATGTGGAGAAGGTGGGTGGGGCCTCTGGTGGGGGTGGAGTGGCTTTGTGGCTGCTCTGATCAGGGCCTGGGGTCTTCATGCCTGGCCCCCCCCAGCCTTGCAGCTGCTCTGACTGGGATTGGTGGGGTTCTCCCAGCTTCCCTTATGCCTGGCCCCATGCCCTCATGACTGCTCTGATTGGGGTGTGGGCCTCTCGTGCCTGATCCTGCAGCCCAATGTGGAATCTGATTGGGGTGTGGGGCCTTTATGCCAGCCCCCATGGTGGTTCTGATCTCATACCTGGCTGCACAGCACTAAACCAGCTTTGATTGGGCTGTGGGACCCTCATGCCCAGGTCCTGTGGCCTTCAAGTGGCTCTGGGGTCTTCACACCCAGCCCTGTGGTTGCTCTGATCAGGGTGTGGGGTCTTCCTGGCCGCTCTGAAATGCACCAAGGAAGGAAACGTACAGTGCTGAGTGCCCCCAGTGAGTAACCACAACCCTCCACCCCCAGGTGGTGCAGTTCAAGCAGCAGTCACGCCTGGAGGAGAAGCGCAAGAAGGCATTGGACCTGCAGCTGGACTTCATCGTGGGCCAGACGGAGAAGTACTCGGACCTACTGAGCCAGAGCCTCAATGAGACCCTGCCTGTGGCCAGCAAGGCCAGCTCATCTTCCCACCCAGGCTCATCCCGCGCTGGCTCAGCTGCCTCAAGCCCCCTGCCCCCTGCCCGCCTCCCTGAGGATGAAGGTGGGGGATCCTGAACTGTCCCTGTCCCCAGCCCCCTCCCCCTGAGCCAACCAGGGCCCCTTGTTCACGCGGGTGCCATGATGCAGCCAGCTTGGGCAAAGCCAACAGGGGATGGGCAAGCGGAACAAGGCACAAGGGAAGCCCTGGGGTGGTGCCCGCTACAGAGCACAGGCCCCTGCCACACTTCCAGCCCCACTCAGCTCAGCTCCTGGCTCCCCCTAGATGGCGACTTCCAGCCCCACGAGGAGTCAGATGATGAGGAGACGATCGAGGTGGAGGAGCAGCAGGAAGGCAACGACTCGGAGACACGGCGGCGGGAAATAGAGCTGCTCAAGCAAGAAGGCGAGCTGCCCCTGGAGGAGCTGCTTCAGTCCCTGCCCCCCCAGATACTGGAGAACTCCTGCAGTCCTGGCCCCTCAGTCTCCAGCTCCAGTGCTGACGATGGGGACACGGATGAGGATGAGGCCCAGGGGGATACGAATGAGGAAGAGGAGGAGGAAGAGATGGTAGGGAGCACCTTCTCCCCCACCTTGGAGCCTTGCAGTGGCTTGAGGCTTTGGGTAGAGCTGGGAACTACAATGCAGCCAGCTCTGGGATGGAGCAGATGGGGAATGGCCCAGTGGAATGAGGACCAGCGAGGGGCCTTGTAGCTGCCCTAGAGAGGATAGTCACCTGTCCCAGTGCCTACCTCCTGCTGTTGCCTGGGCCCCTATGTCTCTAACCCCACAGGGTCCCCACCATCTAAGGCATAGGAGAGAACCCAGGTGTCCTGCTTGCTAACCCCCACACCCACTTCATTCTCACCCCCAAAACTTTGCTCCCCTCCCAGAGAACCCAGGTGTCGAGCTTCCCAGCCTGCTCTCCCCTGCAAGAATCCCACACTGTCACCAGAGAATCCAGGTGTCTGGGCTCCTGCCTGCCATGCTTTCACCCACGAGACCTCACTCTTATGCCAGAGAACCCAGGTGTCCAGGCTTTCATCCACACTGCTGTTGCCTACCAGACTGCTTCCTTAGCAAAGGACTCAGGCTGCTGGACTCCCAGCTCCCCCTCCCCCCACCAGCACCAGCTCCCCTCCCAGGGAACCCAGGTGTCCCTGCTATCAACCCTGCAAGACCTCAGTCCTCTGGTCTCATCTCTGAGCCAGTGCCTCTGAGTCAGGCGCAAATCCAGGTCTGAACGAGACAGGCACCTGCCCCCCTCCCTATGTTGAGCCAGGAGCCGTGATACAGCCAGCTCTGAGGTGGAGCAGGTAGGGAACGCTGAGTGTGGAACAAGGCACACCAGCTCTGAACTCTTTTTTTGTTCATGTCTCTGGCAGGAAAAGCCAAAGCCCATGATCCAGAGGAGCAAGAAGCCGTGGAAGCCAGACGAGGAGTTCACAGCCAATGAGGATGAAGGTGAGAGCAGGACAGCTCAGCAGAGGGGTGGCTAGGGCAGACCCTTACTGTCCATGTAGTAACAGCCTCCTCTTCCCATCCCTGCAGCTGAGGATGAGGAGGAGACGATTGATGCTGAGGAGGAGCTGGAAGGGAGTGTGGATCACAAGCAGGAGCTGGATGACCTGGCACGGGAAGGTACCACGGGGGTGGGCATGGTAGGGCTGCGGGTGCTTGAGGGATATGGGTCACCTTGTCTCCAGTGTTTCTCCGCTGCAGCCCTGGCTGGGAGCAGCAAAACATTGTGGGAAAGATGGTGATGGTTCCCCCATCCCAAATGCACGCTAGCTTTAGCTGTGAAAAGCAAGGCATTGTGGGAATGTTTGCCTCTATTTTCCAATACATGCACATGCTAATTGAGGAGCCTGCTTTGGTTTTCCCTCACACAGGCATGCTGTGACTTCAGCTGTGAGGAATGACTGGAACAATTTTTTCCACCCATACGCACACATTAGGTTTTTAGCTGCGAGGAGTAAGGCAGCATGGGAACATCTGCCATGATTTGTGAGAAGCGAAGGATTATGGGCATGCCTACCATTATTTGCTCCTCCACCCACGTAAACAGGCTATGGTTCTAGCTGTGAGGGGTGAGGCATTGTGGGAATATCTCCATCATTTTCCCCTCCTCACCTCCCAAGGTCTTTGCGCCTTGTAGTTTTACCACAGGACTGTTGCATCTCTAGGACCAGATCAGACGAAGCTGCATCCGGGCTGGTTTGGTTGGGGACAGTTCTGCCTCAGGCTGCCCAGGGAAGGCTTGCATGCAGCCAGCTCTGAGATGGAACAGTAGGGAGAGGGAGCAGCTACATATAATATGTGTAGGCAGCTCTGGGGTGTGGCAGAAAAGAAGGGGAACATCTATGTATAATGTTGTCAAGACAGTGTTCAGGTGTGGGCAACTTTGGAGGAAGCAGAAAGGAGGAAGAACAGCTACATATAATGCCGTCAAGGGAGGGCTTAGATGCAGCCAGCTCTGGGACGGAAGAAAGGAACAGACAACAGCCACATATATAACACTGGAGCAGCCAGGAGATGCAACCTCTAAAGGGCCCTGCCATGAGGTGCCAAGGCCTGGGTCACCCTGTTGGTTCATTTTTTAGAGCAGAGAGCACTCAAACAGGTCCCCGCCTTTCCCCATAGGCTGGGATTTGGTAGCTGGTGCTCAGAGCAACCCCTCAGATGCAACCCGTGGCCTGGCTTTTTCCTTGCTGGCTACGGTACAGATCCAGAGGGACATGATACCCTGTTTAGGGCCCTTCTGGTCCCTTTCCCTGGTTCTGGGGGCATCAGACACGGCCACATATCTGGAGTGAAATCTTCAGTCTGCCTTCCCTAAACTAAACAGCGTGGGTGTATGGTATATGGGACAATACAGTACTTGCAGTGGCTGTTCCTGGGGCGGGAGGAGCTGATGGGTGAAGGTGTCTTGGTGCCCCCTGACATATGTCCCCGGGTCTTGGTTCCAGGTGAGCTGCCTGTAGAGGAGCTGCTGGAGAAATATGCGGGGGCCTACGCCTCAGACTTTGAGCCAGATGCTTCAGAGAGCTCCTCGGAGGCCAGCACCTCTGAGTACGAGCAGGAGTCGGATGAGGAGAGCAGCAGCCAGGCTGGTATGGGGCGGGGGGCTGGATCTGGCCCATTTGGTGCAGGGAGTTGGGGAGGGCTGGATGACCTCATTGGCGGGGGAGGCAAAGAGAGAGAGGGACATTTGGAGCTATGGGAAGGTAGCACAGGAGTGAACAGGCCTATATGAAGCAGGTACCGGAGTGCCTAGGCTGGACTAGCTCATTTTTTGTGGAGGACTGATCTGCACCAGCTGGGGCTAGATGGGTCCATTTTGCAGGGGAAACTTTGGGGGGCGGAGTCTGGACAGACCCATTTGTTACCAGGGGTTAGAGTTGGGGCTGGAAGGACTCGTATGGGGGGGACCAGGACTAGGCAGACCCATTTGAAGAGATGACAGCCTGCCAAGACCCAAGGCTTGGGGCAGGGTGGGGGCATATGAGGTCTGGGCACTTCCCTGACACCAGCTGGTCCCACCCCACCCTTAGACTCCCCGGCAGAGGAAAGTGAGGAGGAGGAGGAGAGTGAGGAAGAGGAGGAAGAAGAGGAGGTGGTGGCCGCCCCAGAAGAGGTGCAGGCTGGTCAGGAGGAAGACTTTGGTGTGGAGTACCTGTTGCGGGGTGATGAGGAGCGGGGCGGGCAGGGGTCTGACCCCACTGGCCCCCCCTCCACCCTGGGGCCCAAGAAGGAGATCACTGACATCGCTGCTACGGCTGAGAGCCTTCAGCCTAAAGGCTACACCCTGGCCACCACCCAGGTATACCTTCCCTAGTCTGCCTCCCAGGCTATTCCCCCCTGTCCCTTCTTGTCCATGTAGCCAGCTCGGGGGTGGAATGTGGCACCAGGGGAGCCCTGAGGCCAGCCCACCCTGTGGGGAACAGACCTCCAGGCTGTAACCTGCTTCCCCTGCCATGGCCCAGGTGAAGACGCCCATTCCTTGTCTGCTGCGGGGCACGCTGCGGGAGTACCAGCACATTGGCCTAGACTGGCTGGTTACCATGTACGAGAAGAAGCTCAACGGCATCCTGGCTGATGAGATGGGACTGGGCAAGACCATCCAAACCATCTCCCTGTTGGCTCACCTGGCCTGCGAGAAGGGTGAGGACTTGGGTTGGGCGCATAGGCTGTAGAACAGGAGGGCTTGAAAAGTAGCTACATATAGCATTGCAAGGATGGGCTCAGGTGCAGCTGGCTTTGGGGTGGAGCAGAAGAGAGGAAGAATGGCAGCACATAACACTGCCCAGGAAGGTCTCAGGTTACAGCCAGCTCGAGTGAAGCAAGAGGGGCCACTCAGAGGCCTCCACACCAGCACTTCTTGTCCTGGGCTTCTCAGTACATCCAGGCAGAGTGTGATGGGAGGCTCCTGCATCTTCTAGCATCCCACAGTCCTTCGCTCCATGCTGTCCCCAGTCACTGCAGCTGGACTGGTCCTGTGGGGTAGCACTAGAGGATCCAGGAGAGTTGTATCTGTTCTTCCCCCAGGCTGCGCCAGGGGCTGTGTACGTGTCTGTCACTTAAAGCTGGAGAGGGACAGGACAGGCCATAGGGTCCCCTGGGTTGTGGTGGGAGGGTGCTGGGGGGGCTCTGGGACCCACCCCCCTCATTCAGGGTCAGTACTGACCCATGTGTGGTGTCTCCCCTGCAGGGAGCTGGGGTCCCCACCTCATCATCGTGCCCACCAGTGTCATGCTGAACTGGGAGATGGAGATCAAGCGCTGGTGCCCCAGCTTCAAGATCCTCACCTACTACGGGGCGCAGAAGGAGCGCAAGCTCAAGCGGCAGGTGAGGGGGGCCCCCTGACCAGCCCTTCCCCCCCAAACCAGGCAGCGCCAGCCCCAGGACAGGGTTCTTTCTCCCTTGAGTTAGGGTGGGGCACAGGGTAAGCTCCATACTCTTCTCTGGTGCTGCCCCATCCTCTTCCTGTGTCTGATCCACTGCTCTGTTTTCTGCTCCCTGCCATGTGTTCTCAGCCAGGCCAGCTGCTTAGCTCTGTGCCTCCTGCTCCAGCTGATGCCCAGCTCTCTGCTTTCTGCTCCCTGCCCTTTGCTGCTCTGCTTTCTGGGACATTACTGTTTTCTACTCCCTACCTGCACTGTTTCCTGCCTTTATGCTCCCTGCCACATCTACTGTTCTGCTTTTTGTTTTCTACCCTGTGTCCTTGGTCTGAATCATTGCTTTATTTTCTGCTCTGTCTTCACTGCTCTTGGTCCTATTTGCTTCTCTGCTTTCTGCTCCCTGCCTTCACCCATTGTTCTGGATTTTTTTGGTCCTTACTCCATGTTTTTTGGTTTTTGGCTTCATCCATTTTTCTGCTCCCCCCCGCCCCATTCTGTCTTCCTAGCCTCATACATTACTCTGTTTTCTGCGGCTTTTGTCTCTTTCTGCTTCCTACCTGCTCTGCCCGGTCAGTCACTTTGTTTTCTGCTCTCTGACCCTTGTCCTGAGTTCCTGGTCCTCCGCTTTGTGCTCCCTACCTGATACGCTACTCTGCTCTCTGTACTCTGTCTCTTCTGCCAGTATGCTTTCTGCTCCTTGCTCTATCTCCCACTGTGTTCCCTGCTTCCTTTCTACTTTGCCACATGTCACTCACTCGCGCACACTGTCTATACCATGTATGGCATGCGTGCTCTTGGCTGGCCACCCATGCTCTGGGGGAACCTCCCTCCAGGGAGCACCAGCTTCCACCCCAGCCCAGTGGCTGGGTCTCTCCTGGTAGTGCGCAGAGCTATACACTCTTCCCCTCGCCCTTGCCTGTCTCCCCAGGGCTGGACCAAGCCCAACGCCTTCCACATCTGTATCACGTCCTACAAACTGGTGCTGCAGGACCACCAGGCCTTCCGGCGCAAGAACTGGAAGTACCTCATCCTGGATGAGGCCCAGAACATCAAGAACTTCAAGTCCCAGCGCTGGCAGTCGCTCCTCAATTTCAACAGGTGGGTGTGCTTCACCTGGGGAGATTGGGGGAGGGTCATGGACCCCAGCACTGATCGCTTGATGTTCTCCACAGCCAGCGGCGCCTGCTCCTGACAGGAACGCCCCTGCAGAACAGCCTTATGGAGCTGTGGTCCCTCATGCACTTCCTCATGCCCCACGTCTTCCAGTCCCACCGGGAGTTCAAGGAGTGGTTCTCTAACCCACTGACAGGCATGATTGAGGGGAGCCAGGAGTACAACGAAAGCCTTGTCAAGAGGCTGCATAAGGTATGGGGCTGGGGGGAAACTGCCCAGGTTCCCCTCCTGCAGCAGGGTCGGGGAGAACCTAGACATCCGAGCTCCCACAGCTGTTCTCCCCTACCAGGCGCTCGACCTGGAGAACCCAGGTGTATGGGCTTTTAATTTCTGGTTCTCCGATCTGTTATGGCCTATTGATCTCTGGGCTGGGGATAGGATTTGGGTGTCCTGGCTCCCAGCCTCACTCCTCTCCCAAATAACCCAGGTGTCTGGACTCCCAGCTCTCCCTGCTCTAAGACACCAGGCCTCACTCCTCCCAGGGAACCCAGGTGTCCTGGCTTCCAGTTGAAGGTGTTTATCCCAGTATGTGTGGTCTTAGCTGAGCTGCTCTCACCCACCAGTCTCTTTCCCTTCCCAGAGCTAGCCAAGAACCCAGGCATCTAGGTTCCCAGCCTAACCTTTCCCATCCCAGTATGTCCAGTCTGGAGTGGGGGTGACACTGGGAACTCAGATGCCTGGGTTCATGGGGCTAGTGGGTGGGAGCAGGTAGGGAGTGGAAATCTGAATGCCTGAGTTCTCTGGGAGGGGAGTGAGAACAAGGGAGCTGGGAGCCTAGACACCTGGGTTTTCTAGGAGGGATTGTGGCTGGCAGGTGGGAGCAGGGTAGGTAGCTGAGAACCTGGACATCTGGGTTCTGCTAGGCTGCCTGTCCCAGCTAGGTTGGGGGATCCTCTAGTCACGTACCCCCTAACACTGATGTGCCCCCCAACCCAGGTTCTACGCCCCTTCCTGCTGCGGCGGGTGAAGGTGGACGTGGAGAAGCAGATGCCCAAGAAGTACGAGCATGTCATCAAGTGCCGCCTGTCCAAGCGCCAGCGCTTCCTCTATGACGACTTCATGGCCCAGGCCACGTGAGTGCGGGGGCCGGATGCCTGGGTCCTCTGGGAGGGCAGTGAGGCTTGGGGGACGGGAGCTTGGATTCTACAGCCGTGTTGTACCCAGTTCCCACTGCCCACCCCAGAGCCGGCCACAGCTCAATTACACCCGGCCCCGGCACCCACCACAGAGCCGGCCACAGCTGTTATACTTGGCCACACCCCAGAGCCAGCTGCATCCAGCGGCCGGGCCTAGGGTAGCTCCCAGTTCCACAGCCAACCGGGCTCTCTGTCCCCCGTCCCCCCTCCCCAGCACCAAGGAGACGCTGGCCACGGGGCACTTCATGAGCGTCATCAACATCCTGATGCAGCTGCGCAAGGTCTGCAACCACCCCAACCTCTTCGACCCACGGCCCATCCACTCCCCCTTCATCACCCAGGGCATCTGCTACACCACCGCCTCCCTTGTCCTCACCGCCCTCGACCACCACCCCTTCAAGGTAGGCACCCCTGGTGTCTTGTTCCACTTGGTCATTTCCTGCCTGTTCCACCCCAGAGCTGGCTGCAATGTGGCTCCCCTCTGTTGGGCCCTGATCCTGGCCTGCTTTGCGGGACACCAGCCAGGTTATGGGACCAGGAGGGCAGATCGTGATATCTGATAGATGAGAGCTTGGGGCGGCTAAGAGCCCGAATGCACTCTCTGGGAGGAGAGTGGGGACTGGGGGTGAGAGCAGATGGGCTGGGTGCCTGGGCACCTCAGTTCCGTAGGAAGGAAAGTGGGGCCTAAGGGGTGGAGTGCCTTGGGGGCTGCGTTCCCTGGGATAGGACTGGGCACTGGTGGGTGAGAGCTATTGCGGATAGGGGGAAGGCTGCTTGCCCAGACTCCAGGGTACTCCGAGGGAGGCGTGGGGCCTGGAGAGTTAAGATCAGGTGGACCTGGGTTCTTGTGGGGGGGTGGGAAACCAGATGCCTGGTTCTCTGTGAGGGTACTGGCATTCTTTACTGTTTAGTCCCTGATCTAGGAGTGGAGAGGGGTCAGGGATTTTCCTTCTAAGAGGGAGCACTACCCCCACAGGTGTTTATTATATAGCAGTATACTTAGCCATTTGCAGCCTGTTCCACCCGAGATCCAGCTGCAACATAGCCATAAATAGGGGAGTAGACCTTTCCCGTCCAGAGCAGGGGGTAGAGCCAGGAGCTTCCACTGATTGGGCATTGCCTCTGGCAGCACGTGGACATGGGCATGTTTGACCTGATCAACATGGAGGGCCGGGTGTCACGCTACGAGACCGACACTTTCCTGCCCAAGTGGAAGGTGACACGCAAGCTCATCGAGGAGATTGCTGAATCCCCTGACCCCCCACCCCGGCCCAAGCCCGTCAAGATGAAAGTCAACAGGTACCGGTGGCCTGGATGCCTGGGTTTCCTGGCAGGGGAGCAGGGGCTGGAAGGGGTGAGAGCAGGGAGACTGGGAGCCCAAATGCTTGAATTTTCCAGGAGTGGAGTTGGGGCTGGAGGGTGAGAGCAGGGGCCCGGAGCCTGGGCTCTCTGGGAGGAATGTGGGGGCTGGTTGGTGAGAGCTGGGGTGGGCTAGGAGCTCAGATGTCTGGGTTCCCCACCTAACGAAGTGGAGATCAAGGCTTCCCCCACCTCACCGGGCATCTCCCTCACAGGATGCTGCAACCATCAGCCAAGCCGGAGAACCGCACGGTGGTGCTAGTTAACAGCCCGCGGCCCCCAGCCCCGCCGCAGCGCCCCCTGTTGCCTGAGGGCATGGCTCCGCTACCCATCACCACCCATCTGCCCCTACAACCTCTGGGCCCCATGATGTCGGGGCCTGTGCAGCCACCCACCCTGCCACACCCATTGTCTGTTGCTACCTCCCTGCCCCTGCCCCTCCCTGCGGGGCCAGTGCTGCCCCCTGCCAGGCCCCCAGCCCCACCACTGGGGCCTCCACTAGGCCAGAACAGCGCCGCCATCACAGCCACCATGCTCCAGGCACCCACTCCTACCCCACAAGGTAAGGGCCAAGGGGTTTTCCATCTGTTTTCCCCCTTCCTTGATAAAAGGAAACACTCCTTGGAGGCATTGGCCCTTTGTGGGGGCTGTTAATCAGTGGGGGATGGGGTCTGTGGGTGTCACGCTCTTCCTCTTGGGGGAAATGCAAATGACCCCCTAGAATTCTCTGTCCTTTTAATGGGGTGGGCTGATTCAGCAGGGGTGTGGGCTGTTGATGCCACACCCCCTCGCCAAGGCTGTGCCCCCCCACAAAGTCACCCCCCAGGGTGTGGCAGGGCTGCTTTCCCTCCTTGTAAGGGGTGGAGTTAGTGGGACAAGGGTGTGGCCTGTGGGTCCCCCAATCCCTTTCTTGGGCTCCACCCTTCAGAGACCTGGCCAGACCCTTCAAGGGGTGTGTCTGTGCTTTGGGGGTGGGACTTCCAGGTACCTGCCTCCATCCCTGCTGCCTCCATCCCTGATTTAGTGGAGCTCAGATCAGGTTGAGGGAATGATCTGTGGGTTCTTCCTTTTCCTCCCTCCACTCCCACATAGGGTTTCTGCCAATCAGTGGAAGGGGTGTGGCTGGTCTGGGGGTGGGGCGTATCGGTCCATCTTTATTTCACTGGTGACAGAATGCAACTAGCTCGGGTGGGAACGGCTGAGTGGAACAAAGAGTGCTCATGTGTCCTTGTCCCCACAGTGCTACCCACACCAATGCCCATGGCCACCCAGCTGGCACCTACGGCACCTCGGCCGCCTGTGGCACCCACCCCCATGCCTGGTCCTGCTCTGAAGCCAGGCCCAGCTCCTGCCCCTGGGGTTCGGCTGGCAGGTGCCCCCCTGGGGCCCGGCAGCATCATGAAGCCCATGACTGTGCAGTCCAGTGCCACTGCACTGCCTGCATACAGCCTGACCACCACTGGACCTGTGCAGCCGCCGCGTCTCCTGCTCTCCCCCGACATGCAGGCCCGTCTGCCCTGTGAGTACCCCACCCTGCCCAGACACCTGAGTTCCCATCTGACCTGACTGCAGTGGGGCGGGCTATGCCTAGTTTTGGGGGGGCCAGGCACCTGGGCTCTGGCTTGACCCAAGGGGGGTTGAGGGCCGGGATGCCTTGGTTCTTGCCTCACTGTGGGGACATCTGGGGGACATTAGGGACTTGGATACTTGGGTTCTGGCCTGATTCTTGGAGGGGTCAGCGGGATGGAGAGAGGTAGGGGCTAGAATACCTGGGTTCCTTCTTGCCTGTGGAGGAGCTGGGGGCCCAAATGCTTGGATTCCTTCTTGCCTTGCAGCTTGGAGCAAGGAGAGCCTTGTCCAGGCGCCTGGGTTCTGCCCTGACTGATTAGAGGGCTTAGTAGCAGAAGGGGCAGGCAGCTTGGGTTCTGCTCTGCATGGTGGGACTGGGAGTCCAGGGAAGTGGGCTGGGAACCAGGATGCCTGGGTTCCATCAGGGAGCTATGGGAAGGTGCCAGGAGCCTGGATGCCTGGGTTCCTTCCCAGACTGACTCCCCCCTCCCCCCCCACCATTGTGCCCGCAGCCGGTGAGGTAGTAAGCATCGCACAGCTGGCTTCGCTGGCCAGCCGACCCCTGCAGAGCGCACCGGGAAGCAAGCCCCTTACTTTCCAGCTGCAGGGCAACAAGCTGACACTGACGGGCACCCAGGTGCGCCAGGTGGCTGTGGCCCAGCCCCGCCAGCTCCCAAGTAGGTAAAACCCCTGCCCGCCCAGCCCTTGCCCTCGGCCCTGCCCCAGAGGCAGGCGCATTGCACTGCAGGGGTTGTCCCCACTCCTCTCCAGGCCAGACAGGGCTACAGTGGCTTGTGGAGATCATCCCAGCTGCCAGCTGCCTTTGGTCGGGGCCTGGTAGAACCCACGTGGTGGTCAGGTGCTCACAACTGGGACACCTGGGTCCTTGCCCAATTTTGGGAGAGGAGCAGGGGGTTGGTTGGTGGGTTAGAGCAGGCAAGGGTTTGGGAACTTGGACACCTAGGTTGTTTGGGACTGGTGTGGGTGGGTGAGAGCAAGGGGCCGGGGTGGAGAGCCCGGGCACCTTGGGATCTCTGGGAATGGTGTGGGATTAAGTGGGTGAGAGCAGGAGCTGGGAGCCCAGACACCTGGGTTCTCATCCCGCTCTGGTTCTCAGGTTTGAGCTCCCTGTCTCCTGCAGGGAACGTGGTCCACCTGGTGTCAGCCGGGGGCCAGCACCACCTCATCAGCCAGCCGGCCCAAGTGGCTCTCATTCAGGCCATGGCCCAGCCAGGTGGGCAGGCCATACCTGGGCACCCACCCACTGCCATCCTGCCTGCCCCAGCCCCTGCCCCCACCCCTCCTGCCACCTCTGCTGCTATCAGTGTCCCCATTGCTGCCACTCAAGGTGAGTGCCTTCACACTTGGTTTCTCTGGGAGGGTTTGGGGACTAGTGAGTGAGTGTGGAGTTGGGCCCAAGAGCCCAGACATCTGGGCTCCGTGTCTGGGTATGAGAGTGGGGCTTGGGAGGCTTTCCTGACTCTGCTCTCTTGCTTCCCCCCACTACAGTGCCCTCCTCCATGGTGAACAGCTCTGGCGTGGTGAAGATTGTGGTACGCCAGGCCCCCCGAGATGGCCTGGCCCCTGCCCTGCAGCCCCCAACCCCTCCGCCGCCACGCCCACCTCCCACCCCCGTGCCCGCCACAGCCACTGCTGCTGCTTCACCCCTGCCTGGCTTGCCTGCTGCTCTGGTGGCCCCGCGAGCGCCGCTGCCTGTGGCACCCGCTCCACCCTCCCGCCTGCCTGCCCCACCCCTGGTGCCCATGCGGGGCCCCGCCCCCCTCCAGGCTCTGGTGCGACCTGTCATGCGGGTGGTGCCTGCCCCTGCAATGGACCTGCCAGGTAAGTGCCATGCTTGGTACATATCCAGTACTCCCCTGGGGGCATCGGGGCTTTTTTATGTGGGGCTTCTTGTCCTGGACTTCGTGTTTCTTATAGCGGGGCACGTTGGTCCCCATATGTAACCCCCCACTTGGGGGTGCCAGGCCCCTTGTGTATTTATGATATTCTCCGCCCTGCAAGAGGTGCTAGGGCTTGGTCTCTCTCACTCTGGCGCCATATGTCCCTATGACTCTGCACTAGGGAGCATCAGGTCTTATGTCCCTATGACCCTCCCCCCTCCCCCCCTTTTCCCACTAGCAGGTTCTAGGCCCCATATGTCCCCCTGACTGTCCATCCCCCTCCCCACAAAGGGGTGCCAGGGCCTGGTGTCCCTTACATGGAGCCCTCCATATTAGGGTCATCCCCGCCCCACATTCCAGCCCGCTTCTTACCATAATTACTTGTTCCTTTTGAATGCATTGTTCTTTGCTATTGAAAAGGAAACAGGACCTTACCCTGGGGAAGTAAGGAGAATAAGAGTAGCGAGGGGGGCCTGCAGAGACCTTCTCCACAGGAACATATCAGCCAGGAAGTGGGGCGGGGGAATCCCCATGGGTCTGGGTATTGGGATGTGGTTACAGTGGCTGTGTGAATTGCCTTGGCTCTCAGAACCAAAGGACAGCTGTATTTGTGGGATATAACACACAGGGCTGTATTTCTGAGAGATAATACACACGCTTAATGATCTCTAGGTGCTTTGAGGTGCATGTTATACAGGGGGAAACATGCCACCAGTAAGTGAACATTCATGGCTCTGTGCTTCTCCCTATAGCTCCGATGCCAGTCCCCACAATGTCCCCTGCTCCAGTGGGGCCTCTGCCGGCTGCACCAACCCCTCTGCCAGCCCCCCGCCCCCTGCTCCCAGCATCGCCCAGCCCTGTACCCAAGGAGGAGCCCGAGATGCTAACGCTGTGCTCCAGCCCCCCAACACCGCCGCCTCCATCTGCTCCAGTCCCCCGGCCCCGTCGCCAGCCCCCGCCTCCGCCTCGCTCACCGTTCTACCTGGTGAGAGCTTGTAGTGGGGAGGGGAAGCCTGGACACTTGGATTCTTTGGGAGATGATTGGGGCTGGTGGGGTGGAGCAGAGGGGTTAAGAGCCTGAACTTTGGGGTTCTCCAGTGGGGGGTGGAGCAGGCTGGGAGACTGGACACGGGTTCTCTGAGAGTGCAAGCAGAGGTCCTGGCAGCCCAGACACCCTGGATCCCTAGGAGGGGTGTGGGATATAGAGGGTGAGAGTGGGGTGCTGGGAGCTTGGGCACCTGGATTTCATGCTGATGCCCCTGTCTGGTTCCCCTCCCCTCCACAGGAGTCACTGGAAGAGAAGCGCAAGCGGCAGAAGGAGGAGCGCCTGGCCCGGCTTTTCCGCCTCAATGAGCAGCACTGTGCCCTGGCACCCGTTTATGGCACTGAGGTGCTTCGCCTCTGTAGTCTCTTCCCCCCGACACCCCACGACCCTGAGGCTGAGGCAGAGCCCAAGGCCCCCGGAGGTGGGTGGCGGGGGGCTGGCTACGCCCACTGCTACATGGCCCAAATGCAGCGGGACCCACAGCGCCTGGCGGAGTACTGGCAGCAGGCACCTGCCCTCAGCCGTGCCATCCTCACACCCCAGCAGAGAATCAAGCAACTCGAGGACATCATCGAACGGTGAGGGCCCCTCTCGGAGAACCCAGACCTCTGGGCTTCCAGCTCCTCTGCTTTCGTTCTCCAGACCCTGTTCCTGTCCCACAGAACCCAAGTGTCCGAGTTTCTGGTACCCACCTACACTATACCGGGAGCTCCCACTTCTTTCTCAGCGCTGGTAGAGAACCCAGGCATCCGGCTTTCATTCCTCTTATCCCCCTAGATGGAGAACTCAGGTGTCCGGGCTCTCAGCCCCAGCTCCCATGCCAGAGAACCCAGGTGTCCAGGCTTCCACCCCACCCCACTCTTCCCTCCCAGTGAATCCAGGCATCTGGATTCCCAGTCTTCATCTCCCTCCATCTCTCCCCCACAGAGAACTTGGGTGTCTGGGTGCCAGACAACACCACACCACCCTCTCAGAAGTGGGAGAGAACCCAGGCATCCAAGTTCCCTCCATCTCTGGTTCCCAACTCTTAGCCCTCCCTGCTCCCAGAGAACCCAGGCATTCCCCACCCCTCGCCTCCTCCCACAAGAACTCAGGTGTCCAGACCTCTAACACCACATCTTGTCCTCCCAGAGCTGGGAGAGAACGAAGGCATCCATGGTCTTGCCCCCCCCCACTCTTGCCCCTGGGTGGCTGCCGGCCCTGATGCCCTTCTCCCCCCCTGCACCCTGGCAGGTTCATCTTCGTGCTGCCACCTGTGGAGGTTCCACCTGTGGCCCTGCACACATCGCACCCGCCCCCCACACTGCGCCTACGGCACCAGGCCCTGGCGGCTGCCCTGCGCCGAGAACTGTCACCGCGAGCCCGGGCCCTGCACCGTGTCGTCTGCAACATGCGCACCCAGTTTCCTGACCTGCGCCTCATCCAGTACGACTGTGGTATGTGGGCGGGGCTACTGGGGGATTGGGGTGTGGAGGTGGGGCTGGTCTCAGGAAGATGGAAGTGTGACCTGTGAAGGGGAGGGGCCAGGCCTGGATGGTGATGTGGCCAATCATGAAATGGGTGGAGCCAACAGGGTGGACCTGTGGGAGGGGGGGGTCAGGAATTTGGGGGTGGAGCTGATCTGGTAGAGGGCAGGGCAGGGCCAGGAAGGTGGGACTGGGGCCCTTGTGAAAAGGTGAGAGGGGCCCAACTGGTGGGGGTGTGGCCAATCTAGTAATGGGCGGGCCTAGCACATGGGGCAGGGCTTATTGAGTAGGGGGTGGAGCTGATCTGCCCTGGGAGTGACCAGGAAGTTTGTGGGAGGGGCAAGCCTGGTATGGGGGTTGTGGCCAGTTTGTCATTGGGAGAAGCCAGGAGTTCGGAGGGCAGGGTTTATCTGGCAGGGGAGGGACCAGGACTGATTGGGCAGGAGGTGGGGCGAGTCCTGCCCCATCCCCCTCCCCCTGCCCCTGCCCAGGAAATAAGGACAAGGATGGGGAGATATGTCCAGCCTGGCAGGTGGAGGGAGGGGCCAGGAGGCAAGGGGTGGAGCCAAGCTGCTGCGGGGCCAGAGGCCTGGGAGGCCACACCCTCTGATGCTGGCCCACTCCCCTGCAGGGAAGCTTCAGACATTGGACCTTCTGCTGCGGCAGCTGAAGGCGGAGGCGCACCGCGTGCTCATCTTCACGCAGATGACACGCATGCTGGATGTGCTAGAGCAGTTTCTCAACTACCACGGCCACATCTACCTGCGCCTGGATGGCAGCACCCGTGTGGAGCAGAGACAGGTGCCGGCCCCCCGCCCAGGGTCCCCAGCTCCCCCTGCGCTCGGCCTCAATGTAGTCCACCATCCCCACTCCCCTCCCGGGGGGACCCAGGCATTTCCCAGCTCCTCTTGCTCCCACTGCCCAGCCTGAGAATCCAGGCATCAAGGCTGACGCGGGGTCCTCTGGCAGGCGCTGATGGAACGGTTCAATGCAGACAAGCGCATCTTCTGCTTCATCCTGTCGACACGCAGCGGGGGGGTGGGCGTGAACCTGACAGGCGCCGACACTGTGGTCTTCTACGACAGCGACTGGAACCCCACCATGGACGCCCAGGCCCAAGACCGCTGCCACCGCATTGGCCAGACTCGTGACGTCCACATCTACAGGTGCCCTGGGACCCTTCCAGCCCCCACTCCCTGTCAAGGGAGCCCAGGCATCCAGGCTCCCGGGCCCCCTGCTCGTAACCCCCAGTCTCCCAGCACTTAGGGAGAGAACCCAGGTATCTGATCAGCCTACCCTTCTCTAACCCGTCAACTTCCCAGCTGCCAGACCCTGCTATCCTTCCACAGCTGGAGAGAACCCAGGTGTCCAGGCTTCCAGTGCCCCCCCTTGTAATCCACTTGGGAAGCCTGGATTCTCTCGCATAGCTAGGGGGCCTCCTAGCTCCAGGAGAGAACCCAGATGTCCAGGTTCCCAAGTCTCACTGCCCTAAGCCACCAGCCTGTCAGCCCTGTGGAGAGAACCCAGGTATCCGGGCTGCCAGGCCCCACTGGGGAGAGAACCCAGGAGTCCTGTCACATAACAGGATGCCCTGGTCCTGCTATCTACCCCCTCAGCTCGGCGGGGGGCAGTACCTGGGAGAGGTCTGCCCTGCCCCAGGTCCTGGTGCTTAAACCTGCCTTGCCCTAACCCATTTGTCGCTGGAGAAAACCATAACTTGGCCTCAGTTTTCTGCCCCCCCCCCCCCCCTTGCAGAGCTCTGGTGGGTGTGACCTGCACCCCACACAGGTTTAACTCCGCCCCCCTGCTGTTACCCCACCCCTAGGCTGATCAGCGAGCGCACAGTTGAAGAGAACATCCTGAAGAAGGCCAATCAGAAGCGCATGCTGGGGGACATGGCCATCGAAGGTGGGAACTTCACCACGGCCTACTTCAAACAGGTGAGGTCCCTCCCTGGGGAACCCAGGTGCCCAAGTCCCCCGCTCTCACCCCCCCAGCCCCCATTCCTCTCCCAGAGAAACCGGCGTCTGGGCTCCCAATCCTCTCAGCTCTCGTCCACCAGCCCCACCCTTCTCTGAAAGAGGCCAGGTGTCTGAGCTCCTGGCCTTTCCTGCTTTCAGCCCCATCTCTCCTGGAGAATCCAAGATCTCTGGCCTCCATCCTCTCCCCCACCCCGCCATGCCCCTGCACATGCCCCTCCCAAAGACCCCAGGCATCCAGGCTCCCAGCCCTCCCTGCTCTCGCACCCCTCTTCCCTCCCATTGCTGGGGAAGAGCCCAAGTGTCCTGCTGAGCTTGCTTTACATCTCTTTTACCCCCTCATAAGCAAGTTCCACCCTCCCCCTGCCTTGCCCCCTTCTGATTGGTGGTGTCCGGCTGTCTGTTCTTAGCAAACAATTCGGGACCTGTTTGACATGCCGTTGGATGAGCCAGTCCGCAAGGACGGAGACGTGCCGGCCCCCACACCTGAGGACGAGGACGATCCCGTAGCCACCAAACAGACACAGATCCTGGAGCAGGTGTGGGCCGGGTTGCGGGGGGCTGGTCTTTGGGGGGGGCGTGCACTCTGTAGCCAGGCAGAGGGGGTTGTGTGGCTGGGTCGTGGGATTTGGGGGTGGTCTGTAGGTCCCAGTTGAGGGCCTAAGGGGTGGGAAACTTTGGGCTGGGGACCACTTGTTTTGATGATCTGTTGAGGGCGGGGATGGGGAGGGGGACAGGGAGAGGGCTGACACGGTCTCTGCCCACAGAATCGGTGCTCATTACAGGGATGCGTGGGGAGCAGCTTGTGGCTCTGCCCCAGCCCTTGGTCCCACCCCACTGTTACCATCCCATCTGCCTGGTCTAGCACACCCTGCCCATGGTGTGGTCCCAGTCAGGTCTCCTAGGAGACCCTGCCCATGCTATCTGGTGGCACCCCTCATCCCCGCCACGGTGGGTGCATGGTAGATGGGCCGGGGTGCCTGGGCAGCAGCGCTGGGCCTGGCAGTGGTGTCCACACTGTCAGTGGCACCCACAAGGGGTTGCCACCTGTCCCTGTGGACCACAGCTCCCAGCGTGCCCCGCAGCCACACATGCAGGTGTAGGGTGGGCTGCACCCCGTGCCAGGCAGGACGGACTGCATGCACCATTGCCCATGCTGCCCCTCATGCCAGAGTCTGGGTTGGGCTGAGGGACCCACTGCAGGCTGGACAGAACTTCCTGGTGGGCCAGATCCAGCCTTCAAGCCATGTTTTGCCCACCCCTGGGGGGTGGGAGTGTGCCATGTCCAGAGTGGGGTTGTGGCCCAGAGGCAGGCTGTGGGCCGAGGCCCAAGGGGTGGGGGTGGGTGCAGAGACAGCTGAGGGGGCTGCAGAGGGCATGGCAGGGGAGGGGCGAGGACTGGGCAGCTGGGGCCAGCTGAGGCAGCCTGGGGTTGGCTGAATGGGGGTGGGGAGGAGGCAGAGCATAGGGCCAGGCCACGACTTGGCAGAGGGGGGCACTGCCCTGGGGTGGGGTACGAAAGGTGTAGGGGCCAGACTGGTCCCAGTGCCCAATAGAGCAGGAGAAAGGGGCGTGCCCAAGGCTTGCTGGTGCTGCACCCTGGGATCCTCCGCCACACAACCTCCCCCCCCCAGCCTGGCGAGCGCCAGTCAATCCTGGTGTCCGCTGCCGTCCCCTGGCCCCACTCTCTTCCCAGAGAACCCAGGCATCTGGGGTCCTGTTCAGTCTCCAGCCTGCCACAGCTCCCTGGTTCTGCTATCGTGTGGGCTGGCAGCAGGGACCAGTGCCTGGTGCCTAGGTTCTGTGTGGGCGGGTGGGCAACCCAGATGCTGGGGCTCTGGTGGGTGTGGACTGGCCCGAACGCTGGGGTTCCTGCTAATTGGACCGTGTGTCCATGTGGCAGGCGCTGTGCAAGGCGGAGGACCCCGAGGACATTCGGGCGGCCACACAGGCCAAAGCGGAGCAAGTGGCCGAACTGGCTGAGTTCAACGAGAACATCCCGCTGGACGCTGATGACCGGCCCCCGCGCGATGATGATGAGGAGATGTCCAAGGCTGAGCAGGAGATAGCCGCCCTGGTTGAGCAGGTGCACTTCCAGACGCCTGGGTTGTGTGTGGGGGTGTATTTGTGTGTCTGTTCTGCATCCCTGGGCTGCAAGTGTGCATTGGTGGGGCCCAGATGCCTGGGTTGTGTGTGTGTCTGTGTGGAAGGGTCCTTCCTTGAACACCTGGGTTGTGTGTGTGCTGGGGTGGGCCCAGACACCTGGGCTCCATAGCAGTGTCTGGAGCTCAGATGCCCTGAGGAGGGTAAGGGCCCAGGGGCAGAGGTGGACACTCGGAGTATGGGGCCCAGGTTCCTGGTTTATGTGTGTGTTGGGGGACCCCAGATGCATTGATTTGGCAGTGGGATAGAATATCCTGGGAACCTGAGTTCAGCGTGCATGGGGTCTGGGCTCCCCTGCTCCTGGAACGGGCACGGGACCTGGGCGCCAGCCTGCTGGCTGACTGGTCACTTCTCCCCCGGGTAGCTGACGCCCATCGAGCGCTATGCCATGAACTTCCTGGAGGCCTCGCTGGAGGATGTCAGCCGCGAGGAGCTCAAGCAGGCTGAGGTGAGGCCCCACTCCCGCTGCCTCTCACTTCCTGGGCATGGCGCGGTGCCCGCGGCTCTCTGTGCTCCGTGGCACTGCCCACTGGCCACACAGCACCAGTCTCCCAGGCTGTCGGGAGCCTCCGGCTCTGGGCTCCCGACCTTTCATGGAGACCACATGGTGCCAGCTCCCCCTCCTTGGCTCCACTCTCTGAACTCCTTTTCCCTTTGTGCCCCACCTCCTACCTTCACAGGCTCCGCCCCTCTGAACCCATGTGGGCATTTGGATGGGGTTGTACGCCTGGCCGTGCACAGACGGGCACTCCAGTGGGCAGCCCCCCCTTTCTCTTTCTTGCCTCTGCCCCACAGACCCATCTACCCCAGATTAGTCCCTTAGCCCCTATCTGCCTATCATGCCACCCTCTCCCGCAGCTGGCTCCACCCCCAGAGACATCTTTGTCCCACACCCTGTGTCTTCGCTTCACCTCCACACACAGCTCTGTGCCTTGGTTCTGCCACCGCACCCAGGCCTACCTCAACCCCCAGTTGGTCTCCATTGACCCCAGCTTCTCTGCCCCCACCCCCAGGAGCAGGTGGAGGCTGCCCGGAAGGACATTGACCAAGCCAAGGAGGAGGTGGTGTTCAAGCTGCCGGCCGACGAGGAAGCTGGGTGTCTGGGCGACGAGGTGGCCCATGCCAAGAAGAGCAAGAAGGCCAAGACACCCGCACGGGTTGGCCTTGAGCGCACTGGCACCCGTGCCAGTGAGCGCCTGCGGGGCTCCCGCCTCTCCCTGCGCGAGACTGAGGACACTGCTGAGGCCCCCCAGCCCCGTGGTCCTGTTCTGCGGCCCTCCCGCAGCACCCGGCAGGAACCCGAGGAGGCGGGCGAGGATGACCTGCCCCTGGTGGCCCAGCACACACGCAGCGCTGCCGTACGCCGGGATGAGACCCGCCGGGCCACGGCCAGGGCCCCGGGTGTGGCTGACAGGCCCCCCCAGCCACGTGCTGCTGCTGCTGCTCCTGCTGTCACCACAACCCACCGGACAGAGGCACCCAGGCCAGACCTAGGCAGTGGGGATAGGGCTGTACGCGCCACGCCGGCTGACAAAGCCCTCCGGCCAGCCCCCCCTAAACCAGACCCTCTGGGTGGCGGTGACCGGGTGCTGCGGCTCCACCCGCAGAGGACCGACAGCACCGGGGATAGGGGCCCCAAGCGCCTGGAGCCTGAGAAGGAGGGCGTCCGGCCAGTCTCGCCGCAGTTCCCAGTGCCTGAGACGCCGTTGCCTAGGGAGGATGTGGCCCCAAGCTGCCAGGCACCAGAAGCTGTTCCTGAGCAGGTCGTCGTGGAGCGGTGTCCTGCCTCAGAGACGCTGCCTGATGAAGCACTGGGGGAGCCCCCAGAGCCGGAACCACCGGCTCCCACTGTTGTGGCATCCCCTTGCCTGCTGGGTGAGCCCGAGGTCCAGCCGGCCCCCAGCCCCCCTGAGGCACCCACCGGCCCTGAGCACAATGGCCCCCCACCTTTGCCCCCACCTGATGCTGCCATGGAGCCACAGGTCCCCATGGAGGAGCCGACAGGAGAGCTGGCACCGGACCCGGCAGCCACGGCCTCATCCTCGGGCAGCCCGTCGCCAGCCAAGACGCCGCCGCGGCGCCGCACCAGTGCCGATGTGGAGATAGGGCAGAACCACCGGGGCCAGGACGGGCCTGCCGCCAAGGTCCTGCGCAAGCTTCCGGGCCGCCTTGTCACGGTGGTGGAGGAGAAGGAGCTGGTTCGGCGCCGGCGCCGCTGCCACCGCAGCACCCCCATGGCCCCCTCCCAGCCTGAGCTGCCCACCAGTGCTGTGCTGAGTCCCAGCGGCAGCTCGGCCCACAGCGTCTCGGAGCCTGAGCTGTCACCAGCCACCAAGGACCCACCACAGCTCCGCGACCTCCCTGCTCGGCGCCGCATTGAGCTGGAGACCCGTGGCGGCACCCACCCCACCAAGCCTGAGGAGCCCACCCCGCCACCCCCCAAGCGGAAACGTGGCCGTCCCCCCAAGAACCGCTCACCTGAGCAGGTGGGGAAGCCATCCCCTCCCACCCAGGACCCAGAGCCGGCATTGCGGGGCAAGGGGAGCCGTGCGGTTTCGCCCCGCACCAAGGCAGAGAGCAGTGAGGCAGAGTCGCCGCTAGAGAAGCGGCGCCGGGGGCGGCCCCCCAAAACCCCCGCTGGCCCCCCAGAGTCACCCCCCAAGCGCAAGCGTGGCCGCCCCCCCAAGAACCCAGCCTCGCCTCGGCCTGCTCCAGCCTCTGACCGCGACACCTCGGCCGAGAAGGAGTCAGCTGCCCCCAAGAGGCGCCGCAAGTCCCCCGGCGTTGCGGCTGCCGACACCGGGAGCTCATCCTCCTCGGAGGACGGAGAGGGGGCCGTGGCGGTGGTGGCGCCCACACGGGCACAAGCCCGGGCGGCATCATCGGGAGACAGCAGCGCTTCGGAGGCCCCTGCCCGCTCCACCCGCCGCCGACCCGGCAGCCTGGTGCCACCCCTGGAGCTGGAGCACCCACGGCGCCGCCCGCCCCCCCGCCCCTCGGAGGACGACGACGGCGATTCGGAGTCCTCGGAGCCCAGTGGGGACGAGCAGCCGCGGGCCAAGTGTCGGCCCCGGCGCCGCCGGCCTCCGCCCCGGCGCCCACCCCGTGCTGACCGCGTGCTCCGCAGCGCCCGCCCCGTGCCGACCCCCGGCACCAGAGGCCGCAAGCCCAAGACGTGACCGGCTCCAGGAACGGACTGCGTGACCACTACTTGAAGGGCCGGGGATGAGTCGCCTCTCCCGGCCTCTCCTCACTCCTCTATGGACAGCTCCGGGCACGGGGGGCTGGGCTCTAGCGCCTCCTGGTTCTTTGGGTTATTTTTTACTCCCTAATACCCCTGGCTGGGGCAAAAACAACCCCCTGCCTTGATTTCTAACCCCCTCCTTGATTTTTACCCCCCTCCCTTTTTAACTCGTTCTGGGTTTTTAAAACATGGCGACCAAATTTGCAGGACCCCCTCCCTGGCTCCCCACTCCCCCCACCCCTTGTTTTCTCCAGCCCCGAGCCCAGTGGGTGGTGGCGGTGCTGCCATCAGGGGGTGGGGACACACTAGGACATGGCACGGGGATGTGGGCCTCCCTCTTCCCCTCTTACACGCACACGCTTCCAGGTGTCTGGGGGATGCACACTAGACTTCCAGGGTGTGTGTCTATTTGCACGCTTACCTTGGGGTCTGGGCTACATACATACACATCCACGTGTCCAGGGGACATACTCACACATTCACGCACGTGGATTTCCAGGGTCTGTTCACACACTTACCTTGGTGTCTAGGTCCCGCACAGACATGTAGGTATCTAGGGTGCATATATATGCATGCACACGTACCTTGGGGTCTGTTCTCTGTCGCTCACACAGGCGCACATACCCCTAGGGAACTAGGCCACACACAGTCGAGGTGGCTTGGGGGACTGACAAAAAAATCCAGGCATGTGGGAGACGGGTACAAAGGACACGGATGGATAGACAGTTGTACTCGCACCCCCACACACAATACACACGTGTGTCTGGGCTGGAAAGAGACCTATGAAATGTAAAGCATGTGAGACCTGGACCTCTGCTCCCACACCCCCTCTGAACCCAGGTGTAGGGGAACCACGTGCACACACCTTCAATCCAGGTCCTTAAGACACACAAATATACCCCTGAATCCAGAAAGCCAGGGTCCACACCGAAACACCCTGCTGCCCCAGGTGGCCAGGGTCTGTACACGCACCACACCCCTTGCTGAACCTGGGTGTCTGGGGTGGGCATGTGTGCACGCGCGCGCACACACACACACACACACACACACACAACCAAGATGTTTGGGGAACTCTCCTGGAAAGCCCCAACTTCTTGGAGACAGACACCAGCCCCAGGCATCCGCCCCCGACCCCCAGAGGACCCAGGCGTCCGGGCCACACGTGCCAGAGGAGCCACCCTTTTTAACGACGGACGTTCTCTGCCCTCGGCTGGGCTAGCCCCCCTCGGTGTACAGCTCTCGATGTAAAATAGGTTCTTTTGAACATAATCTATGCAAAGGTTATTTTGTATAGGGGAGCACAGCTGGTCCCCCAGCCCCCGCTGTGGGGGGTGGTGGCCGGTCTCTGGGGGGCGGGGGGCCGTGTTCCCGCGGGGCTGTCTTTCCTACTGAAGCATGTTCAGAACTTGTACAGAGGTGCGATGTAATCTTTCTGCCGGATAATGCTATGAATAAAGTGTTCCAAAAAAAAGCGCCCCCCCCCCCCGAAACTGCCGGTGGGTGTAGTGCGGCCAGCTCTGGGGCGCGGCGCGAGCACAGGCTGCATAGAACAGTGGGGCTGGGCTTGCAGCCAGCTCTGGGGACAGGCAGCCACAGCCAGGGCTGCCCCCCTGCGTGACAGCCCACGTGGCACTGCCCACACGGCGCTCCGTAGAAGGGCAGCCTCTACCACGGGCCCTGCCGTATGAGGTCAGGTTGTGCCACTGGCTGTGCCATATAAGGGTATGCGCAGGGTCTGTACCACTGGCTGTGCCATGTAAGGGTATGCGCAGGGTCTGTACCACCTGGCTGTGCCATGGCGGGGCACTCCCTCACGTGCCATGTAAAGGGGGGGTCGTGCCACCTGGTTCTGGCAGAAGGGCGCTGGGGGGGTACCACCCCCACATGCCTCGAGGACATTTGGGGCGCTGTACCACCTGGCTGTCACGAAAGAGCGCTGAAGTGGGCCACGCTGCCCCGGGCATGCCACAGGACGTCCAGGTGGGTCGTACACCCAGCTGTACTAGGCGAGGGCATTTGGAGGGGGTTGTACGCCTGGCCGTGCACAGACGGGCACTCCAGTGGGCCAGAACGCCCCCGCGTCCCCTACGAGGGCATTTGGGTGGGGCGGGTGCCACGTGGCGGTGCCCTTGCGCGGGCGCCGAGCTGGGTCGTACCACCCCCACGTGCCATGCAAGGGCACTCGTACAGGGCTGTACCACCTGGCTGCGGGTCATACCACCCCCGTGTGCTGCAAGGGGTGGAACCCCACAGCTGTGCCATGCGAGGGCATGCGGTGGGGCTGTACCATCTGGCTGTGCCGCGTGGGGGCGTGGAGGGGCGGGCTCCGGCTGACTGCGCCGCGCAGGAATGCGCGAGGACCGGTTCCGGGGGGCAGCCCCGCGCCCCACCCGGCTAGGCCCGAGCCTGCCGAGCCCAGCCCCCGCCCGCTCCCAGAGCGCCCCGGCAGCCGGGCTCTCCGCCCCGACCCTGTCCCGGGCAGCACTGAGGCAGGAGGGAGGCGGCCAGGACAGCCCCCCGCACGGGGCCAGGTGAGAGACCCTAGCTCCTCCCCTCCCCTCCCCACAGGGAGGGTGGGGGTATGCGGATCCCCACCCCAAAAGGCACCACCCAGCCGCGGCTCCCCTGGTGCCTTGTTCCACTCTGCCGTTCCCTACCAGCTCCACCCCAGAGCTGCCCGCATCACAGCAGGCGACGGCCAGGCCGCAGCCCCCACCCCTACTCCCAGAGAACCCAGGCGTCCGCGTCCCCCCTTCTCTGACTCTTGCCTCCCCGCAGCCGCCAGCCCCATGGGAGAGGGGGCCGAGAAGCCGCCCCCTGGCGCAGAGACGGCCGTGATGATGGAGGCGGGCCCCTCCCCGCAGCCCACCCCGTGGCCCCGCACCCTGCGGGGCCTGGCCGTAGCCAGCATCGTGTGCGGCTGCTCCTGCCTGGGCGCCCTGGCCCTGGCCTACGCGGTCAAGGTCAGGGGGACGGTGGGCGGGGGGGGCTCGGGGGGCGGGGGTGACCCCGGATCCAGCTGACTCCGCTCTCCCCAGGCCAACGAGAAGCGCAAGGCGAAGGCCCCGGACGCAGCGCTGTGGGCCCGGCGCTCGCTCCGCCTCTCCCTGCTCAGCATCGGGCTGTGGGTCTTCCTGCTCCTCCTGCTGCCCCTGCTCATCTACCTCGTCTCCTACCTCCTTGCCCGCGCGGAGTGACCGCCGCGCCCAGCGCTGGGATCCAAGAGTCGGCGAGGAGTCGGCCGAGAGGCCACCCCACCTGCCCCGCACCTCTCAAGACACGAGGGCCGCCTGGATGACTGACTCTGGACTTGCAGTGGGGCGCGGATGACCGTGGCGGTGGGGGAAGAGAGTGCCGGGGGTCAGCTGGGCCCCGGGAAGCACGGGAAGGTGCAGGGGCTTAATCTGCAGGGGGGCGCGCTGGAGAGGTTGGTGGAGGCAGCCCCCGCCTGGGCCCGGAGCAGCGGGCGCGCTCCCCCTCCCCACCCGCAGCGCCTCGCTCCTGCCACAGCTCGGCGCTGACCCCCGCTGCGACCTCGGCTGACCCCGGCTGGGGCGAGGAGGCCGGGCCTGGCGCCGCAGCAATAAAGCGCGCAGCCGTGGACTGTGTGCGTGTACACGCGTGTGCGCGTGCGTGCGTGCTAGGTGCCTGGGCCCCCGGCGGGGGTCTCTCCCCGCTGCCCCACGCTGGGGGTGGAGGGCCCCGCCCCGAACCCCCTTGACCTCTGACCCGAGGGGGCCCTCTGACATGTGACCTCGGCCGTGGTCACGGGGCCGGTCCGGCTGGGGAGGGGTCCCGTGTGGGACGCCCCGTGCCCCATAACGCCACGTGACCAGGCTGCGTCATGACATCACTGTCACCCTGGAAACCCCCGACTGGCCCCTTTAAGAACCCCCCCTCACTCCCCATTGGCTGGTGCCCTCTCCGCTCCTGGTTGGTTCTGTCCCCAGCCCCGCCCACCCAGGGGAACGGGTTGGCTCCTGAGCCCGCCCATCGCCCGCGTCGCCCAGCAACCGTCCGCTGTCAATCACGTCCAGCTCCCACTTTCCAATAGCTAAACCCCACCCCTTTCCCTTCCGCGGCGTCACCATTGGCTGCCTCCGCTCCTTCCACCCTTCCCATTGGCTGCTTTCCCCGGCGCTGCGGCGGCGGCACCGCCCTTCCGGACTTTGATTGGCCCGTGCCTCTCGCCCCAATTCCCCTCACGTGGGGAGGGCACGGGCCAATCAGGGCCGGCACAGGGGAGGGGGCGGAGCCTAGAGGCCGGTTGGAGTCTGCGGGTCTGTGAGGGGTCCGGGGGATTCCCCGGGACGGGGTCCGGTGACGGAGGGGCGGAGCTAGGGCCGGGAGACCCGGGGGCGGGGCTCCCCCACAGGGGGTATCCCGGAAGGGATCCCCTGAAGGGGGGTGATCCCGGGGCGGCGGGGGGAAGGGTTCCCGGGGGGAGCTGGGCATCCAGGGGCGGGGCGATGGCTTCCCCATGGGGGAGGGGCGAGGATTCCCCCGAGGGCAGGGGGCTCCGTGGGGAGGTGACCCAAGCTGACCCCCCTCCCCCACAGGCGCAGCCCCCACCCCGCGCGGCCATGACGCGGGACGTGACGCCGGAGGACGAGCTGCCCGACTGGGCCGGCGCCCGCGACTTCTACCAGAAGTACGAGCCCAAGGACGTCATCGGCAGGTGGGGCGGGGCTACCGGGACCCCCGGGCTGGGGGCGGGGCCTCCGCGTGCCTGTCCCGCGGTGTCCTCGGCTTCGCGGGCAGCACGGGGCGGGGCCGCCTCTCCCGGCGCGTGGGCACGTGTCCGCGGTGCAGCATGGGTCGCCGTGTCCCTGGCCCGTGGGCACGGGTGGTGGCGCTCACGTGTCCTTGGTGCGGCATGGGTCGCCGTGTCCCCGGCGCGTGGGCACGTGTCCGCAGTGTGGCATGGGTCGTCGTGTCCCCGGCGCGTGGGCACGTGTCCGCAGTGTGGCATGGGTCGCCGTGTCCCCGGCGCGTGGGCATGTGTCCGCGGTGTGGCATGGGTCGCCGTGTCCCCGGCGCGTG
>JAGPOW010000558.1:205061-218281 GCA_030014935.1 Caiman crocodilus | reverse complement strand
ACATCAACCCCTACTCCTGTGTCCAGGCGTTTTGTAACCTGGTCATAAAAAGAGACTAGATTAGTCAGGCATGATCTACCTGCTACGAACCCGTGCTGGGTTCCCCTCAGCATAATTTGTCCTGGCAGGCTCTCACAAATGTGACCCTTGATAATTTTTTTTTAAGACTTTGCCTAGGATGGAGGTGAGACTGACTGGCCTATAGTTGCCTGAGTCCGCCTTCCTCCCCTTCTTGAAAATGGGGACCACATTGGCCCTTTTCCAGTCCTCCGGGACCTGGCTCATGTGCCACGAGTGGTCATATATTCCCGCCAGTGGCTGTGTAATGACATCAGCCAGTGCCTTCAGTACCCTCGGATGGAGCTCATCTGGGCCTGCCGACTTAAAGGCATCCAGTTCCTCCAGGTGACTCTGCCCCATCTCAGGGTCTACGCATGGCAGTCTGGTGCCTTGCTGCTGCCTCTCTACAATCCCAGTGAGAGCCTTGTCCTGCCTCTCACTTAGGAACACTTCTTCATGTGTTCACATGTCCCTGAAGCACTTTCTCTGCCCTCCCATTGAGCATATGCCTTGACTGAGCTGGGAGAATTAAACTTGCTTCAGGAGTTGGAGATCTGGATGACATGACCAGCCCAATGAAGTTGATATCAGATGATCATTGCCTTGATACTCATGGTGTTCGCTTGCAGGAGGATGCTAATGTTGATGTGTCTGTCTTTCCAGTGGATTCAGAGGATCTTTCACAGCCAGCATTGATGGTACTCCTCCAACAGCTTTAGATGTCTCCTGTAATTTGCCCATATCTCAGCTCTGTGAAGGAAGGTGGTGATCATGACTGCTTGATAAACCATGATCTTGGTTTTGGATCTGATGTCACAATCTTCAATGATTGTTCAGTGTATCCAAGGGTTGGAAAGCATTTTCACCTTTAAATGCAAGAAAGTCTATATTTTCAAGGAGTGTTTATGTGAGGTGTGAGTGTTTATTTTATCTTTTAGAAGTTATTGGTGAAGGACCTATTTCTAAGCCCACTTATAAGAAGGACTTTCATCTGACTCCACTTCTTGCTTTTATCTTGGAGTTGGTACAGTTCAGAGTTATTGTACTTTCATACAAAAGCTATATAAGAATGAACATGAACTGTACATACTCTTAGCTGCAAAGGGTGTGGGAGGGGGAACTCCACACAAATTTACAATATATTTTTTAATGTTTTATTTAACAATTCAGTAGTTATAAGAACAATATTAAACTGTAACCCCTGGTAAAGAAATGCTAATATAAAGGGGCATGAATGGTACTGAGTACAAAATAGCCAATACCAGTTCCATCAGTAATAATGATGCAAAGTGAATGAACATCAATTGATTGTTATCTTTATGATCAGCATGCATTTTTCCTTCCCATTTCTGTATGGGTTTACTAATGGGAGGTTTCATAAATAAGATACAAATTAGAGATGGATTGTTTCACCAGTAAACTACGCTTGTGGAGGGAATGCTGATTTTCTCAGTGCATACACAGTAAACATATCAACATTTGACACTGCAAACCTCTAATTTGAATTCCTGGTCTCTAATTTGAATTCCTGGTTGTTATAGCATAATGGATTAAGATCTCTAACTGAAAAAGGTCATGGTTTAGTTGAGATAAGCAGCCACGTTCCTGCTTCTGATTCGACGGGCCATACTATTAGATCAACAATTTATGTGATATTTCCTCATTGTTGCTTCAAGGTTACGCTTTGAATTTAACAACTTGAATTGTTACAAAGTAATAACTTTCACATTTTTGGAGACATAGACTTGAATCCAGTTTTGGGGATGAAGTGTTGAGTGATCTATCCTTATAAATTACCACCTTAAACAAGAGAAAGCTGTAATCTGCCCTGTGGTTCATGGTATTTTTCACACTGCAAACAACAGTATGTTTGTCTACACTTATGTAACAAGTGTGACTGTAGATTACAGTTGTACCTGAATGATCCTCTAACTATCTCTGGTATTGGAAGAAGTATAGTGATAGGAGCTTGGAGCTCAGTGTGGGTTCAGAAGCTGAGTATTGGCTTTGTTCTTGGCTAGGTTTTGCAGCCTGTGCTTAACTTTCACCTGCTGCAGTTAAGTTGCTAACAGAACCTGATATAGTTAGTTTAAGTATGTCTATTCTGCACTGTAGTCACAGTAGTCACCATCACATACATATATGCACAGGTTGAAGTATTCCCACCAGAGAGGAACTTCTCAGAAATAGTAGATCTACTCTTCATTCCCAAGATCCTCCTGAGATTTTGGACTAAGAGATTAATATCAGACAAAGAAAGTCAAGTCAATATTTATTTGAAGCTGAAGAAATGAATTGGTACCATGGCATCCTGAGGCCTTGAAAACAAAAGAAAAGAAAACGAGATGTGGTAACGCTATATCTGCCTTCCTTTCCTCTTCTAAAGGGAAGAGATGTATGAGACACTTGAGACCAGATTTGAAATGTTATTTAAAGGCCTAACTCTTATTTAAGTATCTCAACTCACCTGTGCTTTGAGTATGACCGCTGCTTAGCATGGAGGTTTATGCCTGTCACTCGAACATAACTGTAGTGCTGCACATGTGACGCAATGTAAGATCCTTATGTGTATTGCTGAAAACCCCATGACTTTCAGCATCTATATAATTAAGCATGTAACATCTCAGTACTCATGACTCCATCTGCTGTTTCTTCTCTTTGTGTCCCATTTGCAAATGCTAAGCTAGATTGTTTTTCATATATTAATGAGCTGCATAAATATGCAAACAAAACAAAAATTATACATTTCTGTTAGAACAAGTGCCAAGCAAGTCTCCTGTTGCAACACTGCTTAATAACAGGATCACATCAGTGGAACAATGAGAGTAATTTGTAGTATTCCCAAGTCAGCAGCACACATGGTTTCTCCAAAAATAAATAACCGAGGCAATTTATTTTCCACCTACAATGAGTCAGATTTATCCCTGGTTTAACTCTAATGGCCTCAGTGGAATTAGTATGCATGAATTTGGCATCTTATTGGAAAGTTTTCTACAGATGGTAGGAATGAAGGTGACCAGCATAAATAGTGTCATTATCCCAATTAACTACAATTGATTGATTCATCTTACCATTTCCCAGGTCATTATCTTCAGTGAAAATAATGGCTTGGATAACAACCCATAATACATTTCTAAAGAAATCAGTGAGTGGTTACAACTAGTGTAAAATGCACAGACTACCACAATAGCAGCAGCCAGGTATTAAGGATGTACATATTGATTTGTTATAGTTTAACAAAAAGCCAGAGGTGTTTATAGAATGGCTCCTAATTTAGAAACACACAATATATAGTTGCTAGTCTTATTTATTATTTGTATTTGTATTGTAATTTTTAGGAGTATATATATTAGGGTACCCTATTGTGTTGTAAAAAACAAAGGATATAATAATTGGCCAATACTGCACTCTGGGCAATATTGCACACCATACCCCTTCATCCCTTCCTCCTCTCTCCCCTGTACACTGCACCTCCCCTGTTTCAACAGAAGAAACTGGCAACAGCATGTGGTGCAGGAGTTGGGGATTCACTGCTACTGAGGAAGATGTCACTCCTTTTCTTTGCTGATGACATGTATTGATCAGAGGGAGAAGGGACAACATGCATAGAGTATGATGCACCCCCTTAACTCCATTCTGGTTGCCCCTCTCAACTTAGGGAGTGCCTGAGGCTCATTCTGTTCTCACCCACCCATTAGTATGCTATAGATTGGGGCAGGCAATTATTTTGGGCAGAGGGCCACTTATTGAGTTTTGGCAAGCCATCGAGGGCTGCATGACAGGCAGTCCAGGGCAGATAAATATTTATTTTCTAAATTTTTTAGGGGCTCCGGGGGATAGATAGAATGGCCTGGCAGGCCACATCCAGCCCCTGGGCTACATTTTGCCTATCCCTCCTATCAATCTACATGATAGGTAAAATGATAAGAGGGTCCACAGTGTTTGGCTATGAGGTGAAGGCTTGGGGATTGAGGGGGGAAGAGCAAGAATTTCACTTATGCTGAACTTGAGCTTATGCCTAGACATTGATGAGGAAATCTAAGAGAGAGAGAAGACACAGGTCAGGAGTATCGATGTAAATAAGTCATCAACATAGACTTAGTTATTGAGTGCATACCTGCAAATGAGATTATCTAGACAGAACATGTAGTGGGAGAAAAGATGGACACCAAATATAGAATCCATGTAACCCCCACAGAACGCTGGAGGATCTTGGGATCCTCCTTAGAACACACTGAAGTAGTGACTAGAGATAGCAGGAAAATCAGGAAAGAACTAAATAATGAAAGCCAAGGGAGGATGCATTTTCAACTAACAGAGCTTGGTAGGATATTTAGAGAGTGTCTAACAGGCCATGGATTCTAAAGATGGAGTACCGGTTCTGAGCTTTGGTTGCAAACAGTTCATTGCAGACTTGGTTAAGAACTGGTTTCAGTGGGGCACAAGTGGAGCAGGAGAGACTAGAGAAAGCCAGAACCAGCTCAGAACCAGTACACTATGGGTGCAGTAGGAGGGAATTGAGTGCAGTAGGAGAGAGAGGAGGCTGACTGGGCAAACGTGCAGGTTCTCAGCACATGTGTACCCCCTGCAATGTACCTGAGGCAACGAAGACTGAGAAGCAACAGCAGGGGCAGCAGCAGCAGCTGACCCCCCACAAAAGGTAAGTAGGGCAGGAGCTGGCGCAACTGCAGAGGATCTAGAGGGGAAGCCCCCCAATACCTCTTTGCTAAGCCAGGCAGGAAGCCGTGCTCCTGAGCCATACGCGAACAGAGCATGCAAGCAGGCATACTCTGTAAGGGCATGCCTGCTTTTGTGCGAGGAATGTGCACAAAAAGCAAGTGACAAGAAGAAGCACCTAGCAAGAGCAATGATGACGCGAAGCTCAGCAGCTAAGGTGACAGCAGTGAAGGTAAGAGTTCACTATCCAGTCAAGGGTGGGTAAAGTAACTAGTGGAGCTAAGGTGTTGGACTTCAGAAGGGCCAACTTTAGCAAGCTTAGAAGGCTAGTTAGTGAGAGGATGCAACTCAAGAACATAGAGCATGTGGGAGTCCAGGAGGACTGGAGATATCTCAAGGGAGTGATCCTTTGTGCTCAAGAGTCTATCCCATTATGTAGGAAAGGAGATAAGGGGGCAAAAAAGCCCCCTTGACTGAACAGAGAACTCTAGGAGAGTCTAGGGGCAAAGAAAGAGATGTATAGGCAATGGAAGCAAGAAGCAGCCACTAAGGAGGAATATATCCCCGGCGCACTATTCCAGGGAATCAGTTAGACAGGCAAAGGTGGGGCTTGGGCTCAGACTGGCTTTAACAATCAAGGACAATAAAAAGTCCTTCAGGTATATAACGGGCAGAAGGAATGCTCAGAGCAACATAGGGCCCCTGCAGGACAAATCAGAACAGTTGGTGGTAGATGCAGGGAAAAAAGCAGAACTCTTTAATGAGTTCTTCACTTCAGTATTTCTGTGTACCAACCAAGCCAATTCTCCCACCTCGATCGTTGATGGATGTCCAACATGGTACCAGTCTGCCCACAGTTAGTTCTGCAATAGTTAAGGAGCTCCTGGAGGAGTTGGATGGGTACAAGTCAGAAGGTCCGGATGACCTCCATCCACGTCTGCTGAAAGAACTGGCCAGTGTTATAGCTGAGCCACTGGCATAGCTGTTCAAACATTTGTGGTGCTCCGGCCAGATCTCTGAGGACTGGAGAAGGGCCAATGTGGTGCCCATATTCAAGAAAGGGAGAAGGGATGAGCTGGGTAAGTTTAGACCAGTCAACCTTATCTCTATTCCTGAGAAAATGCTAGAGAAAATAATCAAAGAAAACATTTGTGCAGGCCCAGCAGGGGAAACAATGCTGAGGGGAAACCAGCATGGGTTTGTCACAGGTAGATCCTGCCTGACAAACCTTGTAGCCTTCTATGATCAGATCACATACTGCCTGGATGTGGGGGTCAAGGCTGATGTCATCTCCTTGGACTTTTGGAAGGCCTTCGACACAGTTTCACACCCTATCCTTATTGGGAAGCTAGCAGACTGAAGAGTGGACATCTACATGGGCAGGTAGGTGGCCAACTGGCTTAGGGACCACACCCAGAGAGTGGTAATGGCTGGTTCCTTCTTGGCCTGGAAGGAGGTAGACAGCGGGGTCCTGCAAGGCTCGGTCCTTCGACCGATATTATTCAATATCTTCATCAGCAATTTGGATGAGTGTATGGAGAGCACCCTCTCAAAGTTCACTGATGATGCCAAGTTATGGGGCAAAGTTAGTACACTGGAGGGCAGGGAGCAGATTCAGGCTGACCTGGACAGGTTGGATCAATCGTCAGAGAGAAATAGGATGCAATTTAATAAGAGGCTACCAGACCTGAACCTGTTCAGCCTTCACAAGAGAAGGCTATGGGGGGACCTTGTGACCATCTATAAACTCACTAGGGGGGACCAGAAGGGTTTGAAGGAAACCTTGTTTCCCCTAGCGCCCCCCAGGAAAACAAGGAATAATGGTCACAAGTTGTTGAAGAATAGGTTTAGATTAAACATTTATAAGAATTACTTCACAGTTAGGGCAACTAGGATCTGAAACCAACTTCCAAGGGAAGTGATGCTGGCTCCTACCCTGGGAGTCTTTAAGAAGCAGCTTGATGCCTACCTGGCTGAGGTCATTTGAGTCCAGTTTTCCTCCTGCCCAGGCAGGGGTTCACACTTGAAGATCTACAAGGTCTCTTCTGACCCTACTTCTATGAGTCTATGAAAGATAAATGTAAGGTACTCCACCTGGGAAGGAGGAACCCCCAGCACACCTATAGGCTGGGGAGTGTCCTTCTCAACAGCTTGGAGGCAGAGAGGAATCTTGAAGTCATAATTGACTCCAAGATGAACATGAGCCAGTGGTGTAACAAGGCCATCAACAAGGCCAATCACACCTTGTCAGGCATTAGCAGGTGCATGACTAATAGAACAAAGGAGGTGATGCTCCCCCTCTATGCAGCACTGGTCAGGCTGCAGTTGGAGTACTGTGTCCAGTTCTGGGCACCACATTCCAAGAGGGATGCAGGGAATCTTGAGAGGGTCCAGAGGAGGGCCACTTGCATGGTTAGTGGCCTTCATGATAGACCATGCAGGGGAAGGTTGAGAGAGCTGAATCTCTTCAGCCTTCACAAGAGACAGATGAGGGGAGATCTTGTGGCTGCCTATAGGTTTATTAGGGGAGGTCAATGGGGAATACAGGAAGCGCTGTTTACTAAGGCACTCCAGGGAGTGACTATGAATAGCGGGTGTAAACTAGTTGAGAGTGGATTTAAGTTAGATATTAGGTGAAATTTTTTATAGTAAGGGTGTCCAGGATCTGGAATGGGCCTCCAAGAGAGGTGGTGCTATCACCTAGCTTGGAGGTATTCAAGAGGAGGCTTGATAGTCACCTGGCTGCGGTCATTTGACCTTGGTCCTCTCTCCTACCAGGGGCAGGAGGTCAAACATGATGATCTATTGTGGTCCCTTCCAACTCTACAATCTATGAATTTATCTTGAGACTCCATGGCGTGTGAGACACTCTCTAAATAGCCTAGCAAGCTCTATTACTTTTTGCATAGAGGGAACTGAAGATGAAAGGCTGTCCCTCTGGGTCCATGCAAGTGTCTTTGTGAGCTATGTTGAGTAGCTCTTTGATGTGTTGATCAGGGAGAATACAAAAGGTGAATGTAGTTTTGGGATGTATCAATAGAAGCATTAGGTGCAAGACATGGGAGGCGATAGTGCCTCTCTACTTGGCACTGGTTAGGCCTCATCTTTGTGCAGTTTTGGACTCCACATTTTAAAAAAGAAGACATAGAGAAGTTAAAGAAGGTCCAGAGATAGGCAACAAAAATAATAAAGGGCTTGGAAAAGAAGTTATATGAGAAGAGGTTGAAGGAAATAGGTGTGTTCAGTTTGTGGAAAAGGTACGTAAGAGGGGATATGATAGAAATGTTCCAATACCTGAAGGGCTGCCATAAAGAGTAGGGAAAGCACAATTTCTCTCTTGCTCTGAAGAGTAGGACACAGACCACTGGCTTGAAGTGGCAGCAAAGTAATTTTAGGCTAGATATGAGGAAAAACTTCTTCACTGTTAGAACAGCAAGGCAGTGGAACAAACTGCCTAGGAAACTTGTGGAATATTCATTAGAGGTGTTCAAGAAAAGGTTGGACAAGCATTGGTCAGGGATGATCAAGGAATAACTATGCTGTAATGAAGTGGAGGAAAATACCTATATGTTTGCAGCAGGAGGAGATCTATGAGTCTTGACACCACCCGAAGATTAGCAGCTGCAGTGATTCATGAGCATCTGCTTAATCAAGATTGGCCCCATCCACAGTGGTGTGGATATTTCTGGCCTGCTGCCAGGGCCAGGAGAAGGGGAGAGCCACTGGACAGGGAAAACCTGGGCATGCCAACATGCGGGCAAACTACACCGAACTGGACCAGACCAAAGAATGGTGGTGAGGACAGCTCCTGAGAGCCCGGAGGGGCTCTGCTAGCCTGAGTGTCACTGGAGAGACTGCAGCAGTGGCAAATGAAGGGAATGGCTGCTGGGAGATGTGCCAAGGGAGAGATACTATCAGAGGTGGCAGCATAACTCCTCTAAGGAAAGGACCAGACAGTGGAGAGAGACCTGCAGCTCTAGAAACTGGATTTTCCCAATCTGAGGGAAGAAGTCCACAGCAGTGACACCTTCAGTTGAGTTTTACCTGTGTTTCTTCTTATTGTATGAGTTATCTTACCTCCTTTGTACACTGATTGAATGTTGACCAATTGATCAGAGGACCCGCTTAGTCACAACCTCTGTAAACCAGATTCAAGACATGCACAAACCAGCCAAGATATAGAGCAGCTGAAGGTTTCCCTTTGGGAGATGAGTGTGCAATGAACACAAGAACAAAAGGGTAGTGCTAGGATGGAGATTATGGGAGGTTGGACCCCCCCCAAAAGCTGGACCCAATACATCCAGGTTTACACGTAACAGAAGTAGGTCACCTCCTGACTAAAACAAAGAAAGAAAAATTTCAGGAAAGAATCAGGTAACCACTGAATGTAAGCACTGGGTGAGGCCACACCCCCAATGGCACAGTCCCACAGGGTGGAGAGCCATTGGGCCCTGTGACCTTATCCTATACTGTGCTGACATATGTGGGTACTCTATTATTGGTATTTCGCTGCTTGCCACATAGGGCTGGGAAGGAACTGTTTTCCTCTCTTATTGCTGCATATGGAGGTGGGGATGGTTCACCTTCCTCAGAAGCGCTGGGTGTTTGCTGCAGCCCAGGCTGGGGATATTGACTGGGATACACCAGTGCTTCTGATGGGACTTAAACCCAGAGATTCCTTGCTATAGGATCTTACCCCTCTGATCAGGATCAGATTGATCACCATATTTAGGATCAGGAAGAAATTTTACCATGAGGTCATACAAATATGGACTGGGGGTGGGAGTTTGCTTTCCTATTGTGATGTCCTGCACCCTTCGTGCTGCTCAGCCTGTTGGAACGTAGCCCCACCCCTCAACTCTCCTGCCACAACTTTGATGTCAAAACTACTATGAAAGGGGGTCTTCAGTGGAGATCTTTCCTGGGGGCCCTCCCGGGCTGTACTTATGGTCATTTGTCATTATGTTCCATGTGGCTCTGCCTCCCCTACACCCCGTCCACTCACCAACCAGGTGAATATCCATTAATAATGGTCTTTGATAGGATAATGGTAGGATGGCCCAGGGCCTGCCTTCCTGGTTTCAGTTGTTCTGTCCCCCTTCCTGGGGTTTGTCTTAATTCAGAAAAAATATTCCCCTGAGAAGGAGGGGGCTGCAGAGCTGCCTCTTTTACCCCTGCCTCCTCCAGGGGGCTCAAATGCCTCTTTCCTCCTGCTCTTTGCAGGGAACTCCCCTGCCTCCTCTGCCTTGCCTTCCTCCAGGAGCTGGAGTGGTTCCCCTGCCTTGCCTCCAGCAGGGGGCTTAAAGGTCTCCCTGGTGCTGCCTTCAGGAGCCACGCAGTCTGTGTTGCTCCCTTCCCATGCTGGAGCTGCAGCCCACCTAGTGAGCTGCCAGCCTGCACTCTCTGTCTCCAGCTCTCCTCCTGCCCTAGTTCTGGCGGAGCTTTTAAACTTTCCTGCAGCAGCCAGTATGGCTGCTGGGATTGGTCCAGCTGTTTCCTGCACCAGAAACAGCTGATTAAACAGCTGGCATAATGCCGGTTTGCTCGGCTGTGGCCGTGGTCGCGGCTCCTGCTCCAGCTGCCCTGCAGGAGGTGAGTTATCCCTTCTGGGAATCTGCTCCCACAGCATGGGGCCCACGGGGTTTACTCTCTTCACTCTGGGAGCCTGTGGTGGTGCCTCGCTGCCACACCTATGTAGTGGGGGCCTTGGCCCTTTTCTTTGGATATCTTGAGCATCGTTTAACAACCCTTATAGGTGTTACGCCTTGTAGTTGTGTCAAGGTTAACTGTAGATCAAGGTTACTAATATGTTGAACAGTGGATTTGGATAGGATGGTTTTGATAGGAATTATCCTGCCTCTAGCTGGGGTTTGGACTAGATGAACTCCAAAAGTTCCTTCTAGCCCTACTTCCCTTCTAGTTTGCAGGTTTGCAATCCCTCTTGTCTTTTCTTTCCCTGTGTCCTCCTCTTTTGGCTGCCTCTTAACCAGCTTCAACACAAAGGGGAAAGAGGGAAAACCTGTTCCATAGTCAGGTGGTTATGGAAGTAGGAGATCTTATTTAGAACCCAGCTTATGGTACGGGGAGTCCAGAACCCAGGCACATTCCCATGTGGATTTGTGCTGAAATCTGTACTTCTGTCAGTTATGCATACCAGTTAAGATAGGGTGGGGTCTACAATTTAACTGGAAGCCCAATTCAGACCATATAGCCATTTTTTCTGGCCTGTGGAGTTGAGGCACTTCTGCAGCATTTCTGTAGTGGGGAAGCAGTGGGGAGAAACATCAGTAACAGTACTATAGTTGGGGCCCCAGGGGTAGTGACTGCAACTCCATTTCTAGCTGTTCAGGCCTAGTTAGAAGTGTCCTGTGTGCATTAGTTGTATGTCACTGCTAAGTGACTGTACTTTGCGAGTTACCCTTGAAAAGCAGTTCAGTCTTCTCACTCACTATATAGGGATCCCAGAGACCTAACCTTGTTGATTTTGATCATTTCCCCAAGATAAGGCACCTACATTTGAAATATTGTGAATTGTAATTAGCAGCATCTCGGAGGTTAAAAGTGAATTTTGGATGTGTACTTCCAGAAAATGAAATCCAGTGTTAACTTACACATTCAAAAGAATGAACAAACTGAAAAACAACAGTATCTAAGCATAAATTGAAAAGCCTAAGCCTGCATCAGCCCTTGACACATCCCTGTTAAATGCATGGATTTGTTGTGCTTTGATGTTAATGTAACTCTTGATACTCTGTTTCAGAAGGTTGTTTATTTTCTGAGTTTTAATTTACCTCCTCTTCAAAGATTTAATTTTGTCTTCTCTCCTCTGTCTCGTATTTCTCCATGAGATGTACTGCATTTGGTGAGAGCAAATCATCAGGGCAAAAACCAACCAACAGCTAATACTAAGAAAAAAAAGACTTGGTGAGCCATCAACTCCTATGTTTATTTATTAGGACAAGAACAGCCCTTGTTGTGAGCCTGTTAATTAGCCAAAGTAGAGTGAAGCTTATAAAACTGAATTCTTCTTCTTAGGAATTAAAACTGTCATGCTAGCACTGAGTGTTGGCACTAGAAAGCCCTGTTAACATCCAACAGAGACTGGAGTTCCGTACCCGACAAGGGCTCTGTAGATCAACCCAATACCATAGCAAGTGTTTTCTTGCAGGTGTGAGGAGGTTTTTTATCTCAACATATGTCTGAGTGACAGTGTCTGATTTACAGTCTGTGCCAGGCTAACAGATGATGTACAAATCCTTCTGAATGATGAGGTGTGTAGAACTTAAGATTTTAAAATTAGCACCTGCCTTTTCTGGAATGTTTCCAAGTAGTTGAGATTTTTAAAACCCTTTACTATTTTTTTGTTTATTTGTCTTTTTCTTCTTTTGAGGGTGGTATTTAATATTTGAAATGACTATTTGATGAGATAAAAGTGTATCTATTGGCTATTACTCCCTCCCACTTGATGCAAACTGAATTGCTGGGCTGGGGAAGACTCCAGTTCATTAGTTGGGCCATGGTGTTTATTTAGGCTGTGTGCACAGCTATAACCCAATAACCTTATAAAGCTCAATGAAGTAATTTAACTTTGAGGCTGTCACAGAGCACTGAGGTGCCCTGTGCCTGAAGAGGGGAAAACTGCTAGGTAAGGAGCCCTAGCAGTGGCTGAGGAGCACAGCTGTGGGTTGCTGGGGCAACCAGGGAAGGTCAGCTGACTGGAAGGAGCCGGGCCTGGCTCCCTTTATAGACCCAAAGAGCTGAGGCCAGGAGCAGTTCCCTGCCAGCAACCAGAGAGGCAGGAGCTCCTGGAGCAAAGATGTGAGGGGGAGCCTGATTGCAGGTACTGCTCTAGCGATAGCGATCGCTTCTCGGCCTCTTGAGGGCTCCAATCAGGTTAGTGGGTGGGCCTCGATCTGGCTGCTGCCTGGTCGGGCCTCAAGAGGCTGGACATCGGGTGGAGCAGAGATGGCGATGGTGACCAGGGGAGCGGCAAGGCAGACAATGGAGAAGAGAGGCGGTGACGACAGCATGGGAGTGGAGCAGAAGCGAGAGGACCTGAGGGAGACCGGAGAGTCAAGGCAAAGTGATGGAAAAGATAACCAGGACCGGAGAGGTGAGGAGACACAGGCCGGGTGGAACACCATGGGACGTCGCGGGAAGGTCCGACCAGTGGCGGGGGGGGGAATGGGAAGAACCCCAAGGGTGGTGGACTGGAGGCGATGGCAGCAGCGGCGGTGGCGGGGGTGGGTGCGGCGGTGATGGCGGCGAGACCAGGACTGGGACCAGAACCAAGACCGGGAGGTGACCGGAGGAAGGAGTGTGGCCAGGAGAAGAAGCCTGCAGGGGCAGAAAAGGCACCGGAGGATGAGGAATGGAGAAGAGACGCACGATGGAAAATTAAGGTGACTCTTACAAGAGAAGGTTTTGGAGGAGCAAAGACTATGAGTCGAATGGATTTTATGGGGAAAATCTTGTTGGGGGTG
>JAGPOW010000558.1:165920-204961 GCA_030014935.1 Caiman crocodilus | reverse complement strand
GAAGGTTTTGGAGGAGCAAAGACTATGAGTCGAATGGATTTTATGGGGAAAATCTTGTTGGGGGTGCTAAAAGTGAACCCCATTGATTTGATGTGTGTCATGGCCTTTGATAATTACAAAGAATGGCACGTGTCCTTTTGGAACAGCAAAGCTTATAAAGGGTTTTGGGAGGCACACAGGGTTGCACTGGAGTGGGGGGAGCTGGATGGGTTAAACTTTGAGGTGGATGTATATTTGAGGGAGCGGGTGTTATTTTTGAAATTGTACACAGATGTTTTGGAGGAAGGGGATGTAGTGGACTGGCTAGAAGCACAGGTGCAGTGGGTGAGGGGGTGGAGAAAGTTTTTGACTGATGGAGGGTTTGGACGGGGGCTTGGAGGGCACGGGTGATTCTACAAGAGGAGGTGGGGAATCTGGGTGGGGTGAGACATTTACAACCGGTGGTGCGGATGGGGGCACACAGGGGGTATGTTACGTACGTGGACCAGCCAAAGCTGTGTAGTAGGTGTGGGGCGGAGGGGCACTTGGTGGCATTTTGTGCACTTATGGTTTGTTTTCGGTGTGGGGGGACAGGGCATAGGGCACAATTCTGTACAGAAAAGCTGGTGTGTGTGGGGTGCAAGTGGGAGGGGCATATGCATCGGGACTGCCCCTTTTCTTATGCAAACAGGACACAGGCACAAGGAGGTTGGGGTGCACAAGGAGAAGCAGGGAGACAGGGGCAGGAGGAGGAGGGAGAGGTGTGGGGAGAGGAGGAGGAGGGAGAGGTGCGGGGAGAGGAGGAGGATATGGTGGTGGAGAAAACACCGGAGGGAGAGAGGGGCCAAAAACAACAGATTGAAGAGGCTGCCTTGGAGCTGGAGGAAGGGGGGGGAGAGAGTGGGGGGGCAAAAGAAGAAGAAGAAGGGGAGGGTGGGGAAGAGGCATTGAAACATTTAAGGGGAATGGTGGAACGTTTGGGGGAAACAGGAAGGGTGGCTGGAGGAGACTGGGCACAAGAAATGGAGGTTGTGGAACAGGCGCAGGAGGGTGGGTTGAAGAAGAGAAAAAAGCAAAGGCGGGCGAGAGGGGGTAAGAAAAAAGTGAGAGGGGAAGCTGAAGGGGGGTGGTGGAAGAAGCAAGGAAGGAGGGGGGGAAGGGAAGGGGGACAGAGTGATAAGGGGAAGGTGGTGAAAGGGGAAGAAGGGGGGGTTCTTGAGTCCTGGGGCGGTGGAGGGCTTGGTTAAAACTATGGGGATATGGAGACAGGGGAAGGGAGGTTTGGGGGGAGATTCGGAGAGCGAAATGGGGAGTGAGGTGGGGGAGTGGGATGGAGGGGTGAGAGGGAAGAGTTTTTGTTTGTTTGGAATCAAAATGGCTGCAAAATTAGTATCAATTACTGTGAGAAGCCTCTTAATGAGGAAAAGGTGGGAAAGGGTGGGGACGTATTTAGAGGCAATTGAGGCAGATATCATTTGTTTGCAAGAGTGTGGGATAGGGTGGGAGAAGAGTTATGGGTTTCTGAAGAAGCGGTGAGGGAAGGGGCAGTCATGGTGGGCAGGGGCGGGAGGGAGCAGGGCAGCAGGGGTGGGTATTTTGTTGAATGGAGAACGGGTGAAGGTGGGTGGGGTGGAGACATTAATTGAAGGGCAGCTGCCGTGTGCGAAGGTGGAGGTGGGGGGGAGGAGCTGAGAATATTTAATGTATATGCTCCAGCTGTGAAGGCGGAAAGGAGGGATTTTTTAAAAAGGATGAGCATGTGTGGGGGAGGGGGAGGGGGAGGGGGAGGGAAGAGAGTTTTTGTTGGGGACTTTAATTGCATTATAGAGAGAGGGGTCAGGGAAGGCGGGGTGGGGAAGGGAGTCGTGGACAGCACAGGGAGGTGGATGGGGGAGTGGATTCGGGAAGAGGGGCTGGTGGATGTCTGGAAGGTGTTGGGGGTCTTTATGGATGGGAAGGGGAAGGGGAACGGGCGTGGGAGGAACTTCGAGGGAGGGTGAGGAAAGTAGTAGGGATATGGGGGACGAGAAAGTTGTCATTTCGGGGGAAGGCGGTGGTTATAAAGCAAATATTGTTGCCCATGATTTTGTTTGTGGCTGTGGTGTATCCGCCCACCTGGCAACAGGTGAGGCGGGTGAAAAGGGAGGTGTGTCTTTTCTTTTGGGGGGGAAAGGGAGAGAGAGTAGAGAGGAGGGAGATATAAAAGAGGGAGGATTTGGGAGGGTGGGGAGTGCTGGAATTGGAAGCATTTTTGTATGCACATTTTTGGAAGGGGGTGGTGAGGATTGCGGGGCTGGAGGGAAGAAAGGTGGGGGGTTGTGTAAGTACTGGGCAGGAAGATATTTGAGGAGGTTGGGGTTATACGGGGGGAGGTTTGTGGGCTGAGAGGCCGGCTCGGTGGTATACACGGGGGTGGGGTTTCTTGAGGGCAAGGGGATTGGAAGTAAGAATATTGTTATTGTGTACAAGGGTGGCAGTATGGAAGACATGGTGTTTGTTGGTGCAGAAAGGGTTGTTTTTCTCGTCACGGGAGTGTGTGCGGTTAGCATATACAGAATTGGGGCACTATATGAGCAATGGGGAGGGATAGATTGGAGGGAATTGCTTGAGTAGGGGGAGAAGGGAAGTGGGAAAGAAGGGGCTAGGGTTGAGTTATTAGAAGGGGTAGGATACGGTTTTGTTTTATGTTTGGGGGTTAAGGCTTTGGGGGGAGAATGGGGCGCGCGGTTTTGTTGATCTGGGATGTGTATGTAATGGAAGTCTACTATGGAATATGTTTGTGAAGCAAAGGAGCTGAAGTTGTGTTGCAGTACTCGTGTTGAGAATGTTGGTTTGGTTTTGATACTTTGTTATAATAAAAAAAAAAAAATGATGCGAGAAGCAGAGAGAAGCCTACCTGCAGGTACAGCTTGACCTGAGTTGAGCAATGTTGTTACAGCCAGGCAGCTTAGGTTTGAGTCATAGCCAGGAGGCTCAAGTTTGTGTTGCTGTTTGTTATGACCGGTGGTTTGGGGAAGGCTATAAGGGGATGGAGAAGGCCTCACAGGGGACTCACAGCGGAGTGTGAGGACCCCAGCACCAGCGGGCGCAGCACACAGGGTGCATAGACCCCAATCCTGGAGAGGGGCATTTGAGAAGCCCTAGTGTGGATGTGGCGAGCCCCAGAGAGGGGAGTGCATTATTGAGAAGCCTAAGTGTGGGCACGGAGAGCCCCAGAAAGGGGGTAACATTATTGGAAAGCCCAAGCTGGGCACGGCGAGCCCCAGAGAAGGGGGGCAGTATTTTTAGGAAACCCAAGTGTGGGCACTGGAAGCCTCAGACAGAGGGCAGCATAATTGGGAAGCCCAGGTTGGGCATGGTGAGCCTCAGATAGAGGGCAGCATAATTGGGAAGCCCAAATTGGGCACGAAAAGCCCCAGAGAAAGGGGGGCAGCATTAGGAGGAAGCCCAAGGGTGGGCACGGAGAAGGAAGGCCCAGGGAGAACAGAAAGGGGCCAAAACAGTGAGAAAAGTGAGACGACGACGATTCCATTGGCGAGGTGTGGTCTGCAGTGTAGGGGAGGAAGCGGAGCCGCAGACAGCGCCCCCTAGCAGCAGGGCAGAACAAGGGTAGCCTCCCGCTAATTATCGCTAACTAATCAATTAAGAGCAAGGCATGGCAAGCGAGTAGGCAGGCGGTTGCCCCAGAAACAAGTGTCTGGGCCACAATGAGGGCGGCCCTGAGAGGCGACATGTCACAGAGGCCCTGATTATAAAGTCAGAATCTGTGAAAAAATGTTGCATATTTCTGATCAGAGAAAGACTGGGAAGCGGGGATGAAAGTATTTTTCACTCAGTTCAGATAATTAATCATCATCATAAACCTAGAGATCTAACAAAACAACCAGATTGTGAGCATAGGGTCTGTTCCAGTGTCCACTGAAATTGAATGAGGCCTTTGAATTAGTAATGAACATTGTACCAGACCTCTAAGCATAAAAAGATAGACTCTTACAATCATAGGGTGCATTTTACATTTTCCAGATGCTTTCCCCACTCTGATCAATTTCTATCAGAGCGAGAACCGTGGGATCTAGTGTCTTGGAAGCTTTTTTGATGAAAATTTGAAACGCGGCCAATAATGTGGCAAGTGCATCCAAATGTGTATAAATATGTAAACCTCTACCTTTCTATTCCCATAAAATAGGGAATGCAATCGGGATACTCTAAACTTATGCATACTGGTCAGTGCACTTATAATTGATATCTGTGTTTACATACATGTACTTAAACATGCTTTTATAACATTTAACTGCAATAGCTTGGGCCTAGATCCACAAAAAAGATATAAGTCGCCATACTTCTTTTCATACTTGTAGGTCCCAAACTGTTATCCTTAAAATGCCTGCTTGTTTTCTGTCTGATCTTAGAGGTGCCTAAAGAATATTCTTGTTTAGGCATCTAGGTGTCTGCTTCTGGCCATGACCAGAAACTTCCCAGTCTTAACCGCACTAAGCAACTACATGCCTTGCTGACCTTTAATCCTGTTAGGATTTCTAAACTAAATGTTTCTCTGTCAATTTTGACTTTGGGGTTTATTTTGTAGATGTGTTCAAAGTGTATCTAAGATATAGCAGGCTCTACACCAAGGCAAGCAAAGTCCGGCCCAATCTGGCTGGCAGTAGACTCTGTTTCCCAGCAGCCCCCACCCACATGTCTGGGGCTGGTCTCCATGGAGACCCCAGTTGCAGCTGTGCCGTGATAGCACAAGGCTGGGTTGCCATGGAGACTGGCCCCAGCCATGTGGGCAGGGGCTGCTGGGAAATGGAGTTTGGCTGCCAGTCATAGCTGTCATTTTGCCCATCCCTGCTCTACACCAAACGCTGCTGGTGATTATCCTTTTATTCAGTACCTCAAAGGTTACAACATTCATTTAGGTTGAGTTTTCTCCTGTCCCCCAGCGGGGGTTCAAAACCATGTTTCTATTTCCAAGGAGAGTGTGTTACCTTAGCGATATAGGCTAGGCAGTGGGTATGTGAAGGGGTTTTTTAACGGGGTAATAGAAGACCTCAAATGAAACATGGGGTAGAAGACCTCAAATGAAACACAGTCAGGAGTCACTTTATGACTTGGATAGCTGAATCCTTATGGCTTTTCCCAATCTGGGACTCTAAAACCTGAGATCTACGTAGAGAAAATCAGTTGGCGCTTACCATCTGAAGAAGCCTGAGATCCCCATGCGTGCAGATCATGGCAGGTCAGGTCCCAGAAGGACAGCAGTTTCCAGTGCAGGGGCTGGAGGATCTGTGCTGACTGCAGAGGCAGCTCTCTCCCTATCACAGGGGGACTGGGACCTGTCCCAGTTCCCATGTGGCCAGGAGGGCTATCATGGCAGTCAGGACTGCTGCATCCCAGCCATGTGGAGATGGGGTTCCAACCCCAACCCCATCTCCCTATGGCTGGGTCGGCTGCCCCTATTCAGTGGGGATGCTGCCTGCCAGCCATGTGAAGATTGGGACCGGTCCCTGTGCCCCCTGCCAGCCTAAGGGCTGGCAACCAGGTGAGCCTGGACCCCTTCCCCCCACCCTCCCCCAATTGCTGCTGCAATGAGACAGAGCAGAATAAACACAGTCTTGGACTGGCTTACTCTTGCCAAGTGCAATTTGCTCCTGATGGGGCACATGTGTAGATGTGTGGCCCAAAATGCTTAAATGAGCCTGAATTTTCACATTAATTGCATGTGTAGGTGCACCCACTGTGAGATACCACTGGTCTATCTAGACCAGTATTCTGTACAATCAAGTGTGGCATGTTCTTGCACGTGCTTTGAAAGGCTCTTTGTTTTTTAAAGAAAGGCTTAGGAATTCCCAACCCAGGAGAGGGTCTCAGGCTGCCGGTTCTGAATGAAGGGCAGTGCTACCCTGCAACCTAGAGAAGGTGCTACTTTCTAGGGCAGGGTACAACTTAACATACACCTCTCAGATTCCTTAATAGTAGCCTAAAAGATGCACATCATAACACACAGTGTTGAGATGCTAAGGTCTTATCTGGATGTAGCTGCATGACAGCTGTGTCTTGAATATTGTACCAGGGGTGTGTGGCCTGTAGCAGTGAGAATAGACATAAACAATATTTGCATATACCGTTTGAGATAGAAAATTGGCCTTGGAAGCAAATAATTAAATATTTAGGCTTGAAGAAATTCCCTGGCATGTAGGGAATATTTCTCTTTCATAAAGTTCCTGTTTCTAGGATAAAGAAAAATGTTTTCCTTTCCTTGTGACAGGTGGAATTGTAAAATGATTAGGCTATTCACACTGTAGATACCGGCTCTTACTTATTGCTGCAGTCATTGTTTTTCGTACTCTCTTCACCTGCAATTTATCTGTGAATGTTCTTGTTATTTAATCTAATGGAATTGTTCAGAAGCAATTTTCTGGAAAAGATTCTGAGGCTTAGAAAGAGAAGAAGTAAAAAAGAAAGAAAGAGTCAGACAGCAGCATGATTTTTCTCTGAGTTCCTTGATTTTCCAAACGAATGGAATTTCTAGTCATTGGCGTTCATTATGGTGACAATGACAAGAGATTTTATGGCATATTATGTTTCATCAGTGCAATTCATCACACAGTAAATATTATAATAACAGTTTTGATAGCCAACTACCATTTTCATGACATTTTGTATTCTAGAGCTTAATCCAAAATTCATTACAGTCAATGGGTATATTCTCACTGTTTTCAGTAGACTTAAGGTCAGGCTAGACATCTAAATACTGCTCTAGATCTGGACCTTAGGACCCAGTTGATTAGTCCCTTCATAAATCAGTGGGATTACTTACCATGCATATGATTATTACATGACAGTACTGAGTTCGACCTTCTTGAGTTACCTACCTATGCGAAATCTTCAGTGACACATCATAACAAAGGAAATGTTCCTCTAACAAGAGCTTTATGAATTAAGCTTGTAATAATCAGCCCTGGCATTTATGAGAGTTTTCAGGAAACTTTTAATATGACTAATACATATTAATATTCATTCCCTTTTTAACAAGCTTGACCTTTGCAAATTAACCTGTATCAACTAGACAGAAATAACTGTTTCCTCTAATTCTTTTCAAATTTGGACAGATTGAAACAATTCTACTTGTGTTGGTTACCACTAAACTGCAAAAAGACCCGCTAAAGAGACAGGAGGTTTTAAATATCCTTGCACCTAGAAAAAACACAATTTAAGCTATCATCTGTGAGGACTGTCATATGACCATATCTACAAAGATTATGTATGGTTGAAATAAATGAGTCAGTTGCCTTTTACCTTCTCAAAGTAATCAATATTGATGAGGGGACTGCATGGAGCACATCATTAGTAATTCAGAGGCCAACCAGTGGAGCTGGCTGCTGCCACATCAGCACCTTCCATGCCATTGACAAGGCTCAGTTTGCATCTGCCAACAGTCTTCATGTCATATATCATGCTGATGCTGGTCCTGAAACACCCAAACAAAGCATGCTTTCACTAACATTTTCTTTAGTGCTATATGTCAATGACTTACCAAACAGAGAATGTATTTTGATTCAATATTTGTAAAATTCTTTATTTCTAAATTTTATTTTAACTTTACCCAGTCATTATCTTACCAGCTGGGATAATGAATGACCAACACTCAGGAAGTCACATTTACATATTATGCTGTATATGCAATACTTATTGATGAAAATCTGTATGGGTAATACTTCATCAAAGGGGCTAATTTATTATTCCAGTACAATTCACTGTAACTACTTGGAGCAACAACAAAAGGAGTATGTAGGAGTTTTATTTGGTAGATTGGAGAACTATCATTTAGAATCATAAACATAGAAAATTAGGGCTGGAAGGGACCTCAGGCTCTCATCTAGTCCAACTGCCTGCTCAAATCTACTTTTCCCCTCAGCTTGATGTCATCTGCAAAGTTACTGGGGGTGCACTCCATATCATCTGCCAGGTCGTTGATGAAAATAGTGAACAAAACCAGCCCCAGGACCAACCTTTAGGGCACTCAACTTGATACTGGCTGCCAGCTTGACACCAACCATTGACTACTACACTCTGAGCCCAATGTTCCAGCCAGTTTATATATCCACCTTCCCTGGAATTCATCCAACCTGTACTTCCACAGTTTACTTGAAAATATGGTGTAAGAGACCATATTAAAAGCTCTGCTAACCTTAAGGTATATCACATCACCAGTCTCCCCATATCCACAGAGCTAGTCATCTCATTAAAGAAGGAAATCAGGTTGGTCAGGGATGACTTACCCTTGATGAATCTATTCTGACTGTTCCTAATCACCACCTTCTCCAACTGCTTAGAAACGGATTCCTTGAGGATCTGCTCCATGATTTTGCCAGGGACTGATGTGAGGTTAAACAGTCTGTATTTTCCTGGATTCTCCTTCTTCCCTTTCTTAAAAAAGGACACTATATTTACACTTTTCCAATTGTATGGGACCTCTTTCAATTGCCATGAGTTTTCAAAGATGATGGCTAGCAGTCATGCAATCACATTGGCCAACTCCTTCAGCACCCGTGGGTGCATCCCACCGGGACCCATGGACTTGCATATGTCCAAAGTTTCTAAATAGTCTGTAAACTGTTCTTTTGCCACTGTTGGCTACTCACCTCCTCCCCAAACTGTGCAACCATAATCTTGGAGCTGACCTTGCCTATAAATACTGAGGTGAAAAAGGCATTAAACACTTCAGCCTTTTCTGCATCATCTGTCATTGGGATGCTCCCTGTGGACATCAGATTGTCATCAGATAACTATATGTTAAATAAGTGATTGGATTGAATAAACTGGATTGTGAATTATACTTCATAGTCATACGCTAGTGAGTTTGAAATGACCATGGCTATTCATGCCTATGGCTTAAGCATAGTTTCATAGTTGTTAGGGTCAGAAGGGGCCTATTAGATCATAAAGTTCAACCCCCTGTCCTGGGCAGGAATGGGTACTGGCGTCAGATAACCCCACCCAGGTGTCTGTCCAATCTCCTTTTAAACACTTCCAAGGGAGGGGACAGCACCATCTCCCGTGGAAACGTATTCCATATTTTGGCAACCCTCACTGTAAAGAATTTTCTCCTGATGTCCAATCTGAATTTGCTGTCTTCCAGTTTGTGGCCGTTATTTCTAGTTACCCTGATGGGTGCACTGTATCTCCTATTTCTAGCTGCCCTCTCCCATTGATGAGTTTGTAGGCAGCCACAAGATCACCTCTCAGCAGAGGCTGAAGAGGCTCAGGTCTCCCATTTGGTCCAAATAGTTGTTTGGTTTTTTTTCTGTAGGCCTTTAATCAGAAAAGTGCCCCCCCTCTGAACCTTCTTTAGGACAGCCAGATCCCTCCTGAAGTTCATTGCCCAAAACTGGACACAGTACTCCAGTTGCAACCTGAACAATGCCTCATAGAGGGGAAGTATCACCTTCTTAGACCTGCTTGTGATGCACCTACTTATGCAAGAAAGGGTATGATTAGCTTTACTTATTACTTCATCACACTGGTGACTCATGTTCATTTTGGAGTCAACTACTACCCCGAGATCCCTTTACGCAGTTGTGCTGCTTAGAGTGGTCCCTCCCAGGCTATAGGAGTGTTGCTGATTCTTCCTCCCCAGATGGAACACATGACACTTACCCTTATTAAACTTCATCCTATTCTGTTCTGCCTACCTCCCCAGCCTGTCCAAACTCACTTGGATTTGCTCCCTGCCCTCTAGTGTGTTTACCTCCCAGCATAGTTTTGTGCATCTGCAAACTTGGACAGGGTGCTTACTATTCCCTCATCCAAGTCACTAATGAAAATATTGAATAGTACCAGCACCAGGACAGTGCCTTGGGGACTTCGCTGCCTACATTTCTCTAGGGAGAAACCGACCTGTCCACCACCACTCTCTGGATGCATCCCAAAAGCCAATTTTCTACCATTGGACTATGTAGTAATCTACATTGCAACTGTTTAGTTTATTTATAAGAACTGGGTGTGACACTGTTAAAAACCTTTTTAAAATCTAAATAAATAACATCTACCTCTATTCCTTCATTCAAGCATTTTGTGACCCAGTTGTAAAATTAAACCAGGTTAGTCAGGTAGGATCTGCCTGCTATGAACCCATGCTGATTGCCCCTTAGCATTATTTTACCCACTGGTCCCCCACAAATGTGATACTTAACAATTTTCTTAAAGGTCTTGCCAAGGATAGAGGTGAGACTAATTGGTCTGTAGTTTCCCAGTTCCTCCTTCCTCCCTGTCTTGAAAAAAGGATCCACACTGGCCCTTTTCCAATCCATAGCATAGATTGCTATGTGCTCTCCTTGGGTCTGTACATGAAGGCCACCCAGTCTGCATCTGGAAAAGGATCTTTTCAAGTAGTATTTGAAATATTCTGTAGAATATTGGAGTTATATTCTTCCTTCATCCCTGAAAGGCAGAGGTATATCCTTGGATTGCCCACAGTTTGTTTAAAATAAATGTAGATCTAATATTCAAGCTTTTATCGCCTAGGTTAGGATCACAACCCTTTTTATGCATTCCTTTGTTGTTTTATTCATTTCAGAATGCTTCTGCTGGAAAAGTACTGTCACAAATGATGCTAACAACTAATAAATACTAAAGCTTTGAACTGGCACAAAAACACTGGGAACAAGATGATAACTGAGAACATAAAACTGCTGCTAAAACTGTCCAGTGCAGAAAGCTTTGAGATGCCTAGAGTTGAATCCACTTTAATCTTCAAATGTTATAGAAGCTGTGTAAAATCATCAGGGAACAAACTGTGTGCATGTGGGTTTTTTTTTTTCTTTCTTTCTTTTTTTCCTTTGCTTAGTTTGTTTTTGGGTTGGTATGCAGCATCCTTGGAAGGTTCCCAAACTAAAGCCTAATTTTTGGATGTAAAACATGAGTTTGTAGTTAGGGGTCAAATCATAGCTCCACTGAAATCAATAGGAGCTTTGCATAGAATTCAAAGGAGACAGGATTTCACCCTGAATTTTTATCATGACTTCATGACTATAATCTGATAAATGAATTAGTTTTAGAAAAAAACATTCATAGCATTCATAACATTGCAGAATTACCCTTGATGTTTATAAATGGGAACACTTGAGAAAAAATAGCCATACCTTTTATATATAAAATTAAAGGAAAAGGCTTCTGAATTTAAGACAAATTTATTATGAATAAAAATGAAAAGACAGAGGTAGTTAGTCATTTTAGGCACCTAACAGACTAACTCGTTCAGGATGCCACTCTGCCTTGACTTAGAATCATAGAATAAGAGGAATTTAGGGTTGGAAGGGACCTCAGGGGGTCATCTAGTCCAGTCCCCTGCTTAGATTAGGAATGTTCCAACTATATCATCCCAGCCAAGGCTTTGTCTAGTTGGGTCTTAAAAACCTCCAAAGATGAAGAGTCCACAACCCTCTGGGTAACATGTTGCAGTGTTTTACTACCCTCCTTGTGAGAAAATTCTTCCTAATATCTAACCTAAACTTCCTTTGCTGAAACTTAAGACCATTGCTCCTTGTTCTTTCATTTGTTATCGCTGAGAACAGTCTAGCTCCATCCTCTTTGGAAACCCCCTTAAGGGAGTTGAAGACTGCTATTAAATCATCTCTCAGTCTTCTCTTCTCTAGACTTAATGAGTCTGGTTCCCTCAGCCTCTCCTCATAAGTCATGTTCCCCAGCCATGTCACTATTTCCATTGCCCTCCACTAGACTCGCTCCAATTTTTCCACATCCTTTCTGTAGTAGGTGGGGGAAGTAGGGGAAAAACTTAACACAGTACTCCAGATGTGGCTTTACTAGTGTTGACCAGAGGGGAAGAACAACTTCCCCTCATCTTCTGACAACACTCCTACCAATGTAGTCTATTATCCCATTAGGCTTCTGGGGCCTCTGTACATGCCACAAAATTGGCCTTTAAAGTGCTTAAATGCCCTTTTGCATCGCTTTAATAATGTTGCTGTTTACCCTGTCAGCGGTGTATTTTGCATTAAATGGCTTTGAGACATAGCAAAATAAAACACCTCTCAGGTGTTTTAGTTTGCTACCTAATTAAGTGCAACAGCTGCAGAGGAAAGCAATGGGCCCCATGCAGGCAGCACGTGCAGGCAGGCTCCACTTAAGGAGAAGAAAAAAACCAAAAAGCGGTGAGCCTGACTTTTTTTTTTCCTCCCTGGAGCCTGCCTGCCTGAGCTGTGCGGGGGCCAGTGCTTCCCTCCAAAGGTGCAGCGCCCCCTGGGACCTCTTGAGTGGGGTGCCTGCAGGCAAGTGCCACCTGGGGGGCACTGCCCCCTCCACAGAGGGAAGCACTAGCACCCCCCCACACCTGCAGCTTAGGGACTGCTTGACTGGCTGGCAGCTCACTCACCCTCCCTCCTCGCCTGCCACTGCCAGAGAGCCAAGTAAGGACACTTGTGTACACACCATGAAGGTTTCCTTTGGTTTAATTCTCCCTAAATTGAATCAGTACTTTTAAAAACCCACTGGTTCAATTTAGGGAGAATTAAACTGCAGTAAGCCCCCATGGCATGTACAAGCCTGCCTTGACAACAAGGGCACACTGCTGATTCATATTCAGCTTATTGTCCACTGCAACCCCTCAGGTCCTTTTCTGTATCCCTGTTTCCGTGGGGTGGGGGGAGTTGGGAGAAGCATTCTGGGATGCTAGAGGACTGCAAATTGCTTGTTTTATCTCCATGCAGCAGACTGAAGTTACCTTAATACAAGCTAAATAGCACGGCCCAGAGTTAACCCTATGATGAAGTGGCATAAATTTGAGATGCTCTGGAGGTTTAAGTTAATACCCTTTAATGGGCAGACATTTACATTTTAAGTCCCCTTCATATGGTCTGTTACATATAAACTCACCCACAGACTGTCCTTCTGAGAGGTGGCTTAATTCAACTTCAGAGATTTTTTTTTTTTTTTAATGGGACCCATTAAACATGTTAAAACATTTAGTTTAATCTGAACATGACACATAGGCACAAGGCCTTATTCCATCAGATAGGCCTTACAATGGGCTTCTGCATATTATGTAGGGCAATGCAGGAGTACTCCACTGGAAAACTTTGAAAGTCAGACATTAATTCTATTTGGTAAGTAAGAAACAGTGAGAAATTTTAAAATCTCAATCTATTTAGAAAATATAAACAAGCCACCTTTCAATTTCCTTTTTGACAAGATGATTGGCATCATGGGAAAAATAGAGTACTAATTTTTTGATCTACTGAAGAAAGGTATAATAAGAACTACTAGCTGGAACCTGGAGCTAGGCAAATTCAAATTTGAAATGAAGCATATTTTTTTAATAGTAAGAATACTAAGCAAACTGCACAGGAAGGTGTAGGGTTTTCCATGTTTTGATGTCTTCTGATTAAGAGAGATGCTTTCCAGGAACATATGTTTACTCAAAGCTATTGTGGTCAATTCAGGGAGTATTGGATGAAATTTGATGGAATATATGGAATGTTAGATGAGATCTTCTAATGGCACCTTTTGGCTTTAAACTTTGAAGCCATGATGAGGGGAAATTCATTCCAGTGTTGGGGGATTGAGTCAAGGTGCCCTCTGCCACCAAATTTTGTTTGCGAGTGAAATTCAGTCTATTCCCGAAGGAATATTGCTTATTGCTAGCAAAGTACTAAAATTGCTCTTTAAGGTTTTAGGTTAAGCTGTGTGGAAAAAAAAAATAGTTTTGTTATAGTAGATATCACCTCCTATCTCTAGCCCTGATCCTGTTTCTTAAGTGTAGCATACATGGCTGCCTATCTGCAGTTTCCAGCACTTGCCCTACACTTCCCTAATGAGCATGCTTAACGGGCTGCATGATGGCTATTTAACTGCATGAGAAGAGAGTTTCCAAAGGACACGTACACCATTAAAAAAATCATGAAACCTTACTTTCAGAAAAAAAACCCAACCACAATTGGTGGATATTAGATACTGGAAGAGGAATTCCTACCTTTTGTCTTAATAATTAGGGTTCAGTAAGCTGGAGACTGAGGTTCTAGGTCCACCCTCATCCAAACTAATTTGAGCTCATCTGTTCTGCTTTCCAGTAAAGTATTTTAATCACTTGGCCCTGAACTTGGTATTGCTTAGAATACTCTCCACCGTTCCAGCTGAAACTGACCCCCAAGAGTAGCCAAGAGGGGAAAGAGATGAGAGGCCAGGAGACAAGGATGGTGTCACAGTAAGATAGGTGCTGAGGGATGGTATGTCATTGAGATGGAGGCTGCTGTGGAATTGAAGGATACCCATTTCCATTGGGGCAGAAACTATCTGAAAGCTATTTTTCCATGTCATCCAATGAATGTTAAATGCAAGGTGTACTGGGCCAAATTCAAGGGACAGTTTTAAGGGCACTTAAAAATAGTGGAATGTTTTAAGTGATGGATTAATTATGTCAAGTACAATGCAGAAAATACAAGTCGTTATATTTAGGCAAAAATAATCAAAAGCAAAAATACAGACTATATTGGACCTATCTGACTTCTGGTCAAAGTTTATAAATGTATATAGAACAAATCGTGGTGCTGTTATCTGCTACAAAGCTTCAAAGGCTCTGGTTCTGCATAAAAGTTGAAGATGGAAAAGATGATCATATTTGCATTCTACTCCCACACTTTAACAAAAATCGAACAGTTTCCTCAATATTCCATCCCTTCCATTGGGTGTGTGTGTGTATATGTGCATGTATCTACACGCACGCGCGTGCACACACACACACACACGCGCGCACACACACACACACTCTAACTGTCACATAATCTATCCATAACTCACCATTGGACCTGTCTGATTTCTGGTCTTGGGTCATAAACGTATATTGAGCAAATCATGTGGTGCTAGGTTTTATATATACTGTGCTAGCACCACATAAATATATACATTTCCAATAGAAGGAAGGGCAGTTGAAGAAAATATTCAATTTTTGTTCAGATACAGGAGTAGGGTCTAAACATTGTTATCTTTGATGTCTTCAACTACACTATACAAAGCAAGTGCCTTTTAAGCTTAGTTTCATGAAAGACAGCAAAGGACTGGATTGAGACTTCCTACTCTCTCCCATTTAAGAGGAGGTTTTGTGCCTGACATTGATAGAAATAGCTTCAGAAGAAGTCATGCTACCATAAGGCAGCTGGAGATGAGTAGTTTTGGCTACATGTGAGACAATCAAATGTCATGGTCACTAGTTGATAGTTCTGAGATTCATGAGATTTGTCCAGGGATCCTGACACAACCACAGAATTGCAGGAACATAATCCATTTTTGGTGAAGAGGAGGGATGTGTCTATGTGATCTAACGGTGATGACATACTATAAATTTTCCTCTGTGTCTGCCCACAGAGGAGAAAGTTTGTTAATCCCTACCTGCAGAACATCAGACATTTAGTTCAAGTTGTAGAAGTTCAAGGATTTTGCTTTAGAGGGTTCTTGCTAATCTTTGGTATACTGATTAAATTCAAATTCATTTACGTTGAGCTTGAATTTTCTAGCCTCTTTCATAATATTGCTAAACAAGGGTATGTCCAATCATTAGCTTGGAAGAGTTTGGCCCTCAAATTGTCACACTTTCCCTTTAAAAATATTTAGTTTTTATTAGCTAAAAAGAGGCATGTTATATATCCCAATTAAAGTTGTATAGGAAACAGTTTTCCTATTCCGTGAAAACAGTGGTGATTTCAGAAATATTCCCAGGCTTCATGTTGAGGATTCTACAAGTTGAGACCATTGCAAAAAGAACTTCAGACTTGTTCCAGAGCAGCCAGTGTCCAGTTCTAGAATTCAGGCCAGAGACTTAACCTTCAATATGTAGCGTCCAGAGAAATGCCCTATTACTGGGTTATGGGCTAACCTGACTTTGTGCCTGATGTTTTTGGAAAAGAAACCCAAGCATTCCTAGTCCTCAGAATCCTTAATTTATTAACATCTATCAAAAAGTTTTGCACGAACATGCCAGTTTCATTTTCACAAACTGACACTTTTCCCAAGGAAAACCATTAGAAACACTGTAACACTGATTGGGGGAGGGGGATGCCGGGGAGGGAAGGGGTATTCCTCCATTATGGTGTACAAAATTATTAAACCTTGAAAATGAATTGGACTTAATAGCTTGCTCCCCAAGCAAGGAATATGGAAGAAAATCCACTGTAATAAAGTACCCCATAAAAATAATAATGAGTCTAAAGATGTGAAAAACTCAGTAGGGCTTCAGTGTCTTCAAGTAATGGATTTCTAAATAAAGAATTAATCTTCCCTTAATTGTCAAAAATCTCTTACAGTTTTACAAGTTTTGAGAGCCTAGCATCATTTTATACCATTCTCTCAAACCTGAATTACTGTCTCCTGTTAGCTGCCATTCTTTGTCCTCCATCAGATCTTGCTTCAATGAAAGAAGTACAGTTTAGTACATTTGTTGCTCTGACTTTCTCACTGGGGTGGCTGTTAGTCATTTACATTAAGAACCACCTACTTAAAGTACTGATTTGAACAGCAGGATCCTGTAGATGGTGGCAGTAAGAGAGGAGGTATTTAAAAATGTATTGAATACAGTAAAGAAAATGGGTAGGAGAATGGAACCAAAAAGGAAAATATGATGAAATTAAAATGTTAACATTAATAAAAAAAGAAAACAAAGGAGGAAGCTGAAGAGAAGGGAAGGGTGAAAATTAAGTTATATGGAGCTACTGAACATGCTACAGGAAGAAATCTTGCATGGGCAGAGGATGTATTTGGGATTAAGGCTAGTAGGATTCTTCTAATTATAATAATTATTATTATTTGGTACAAATTTTTTGTGCTGAAACAAACTGTTTTTTGTGTTCGGAGATATGGGCCGGTTTCACCGCAAGAGTTCTTGGTTGTAAGGAAAGGGATTGAGGAAAAAGTGCATCACAATGCCAGTAGTTAGGACTATCCCAAGGGCTGCAACAGGGTGTGTCTACATGTTCATTAACGTCTGTGGTTACTGTACATTCAATAGTATCTGTAATAACAGGTACTTAGCTGAATGTGCAGTAACTAGTGCTACTACACAGTAGCTTTGGCGCACAGGTTTTGTGATCAAACAACATCGTTGTGATGCTAATGTGCAGTAGACTAATTCTTCTGCGCATTACTGCATTAGCACAGCTTTTGCTGTGATGCACTAATGTACAGTAGAATTACTCTACTGAGCATTTAGTCTCTTCTGTAGATGCATGCACAGGCAAGCAACTTGAACCATGGTTTCCCATATTCTAGGTGAAAGCCTAGTCACAGAGCCCTGATAGGTCTTTCACTCACTTTCTGTTTATCCATGAAAAACTTCAAATGTCTTGGTGCTTCCCCCTATTTAGAACAAGAATTTTTTGCTGAGCAGAAACATCATTTTCTGTCAAGCTCAAGTGCTCACTAAAGCTCAACCTAGGCAAAATGAACGCTGTGCTGTCAGTCAACCAACTTCTTCTACCATGATAAATCCTCAATTCAATTCCACCTGTCCATAAACTGTGATGACAGCATGAAAGAGACCCTACTGGATCAAATCTTTCCTATCACATAATTCTCAGAGCATCAGCTATGTGAGGTTTCTTTTTTTTTTTTCCAAGCTTGCAAAAGAAAATATTGCAGACTGTTCCCCAGACCTTTTGCAGGTGCCTTGGCATCAGTCTGACACAACTTCATTACCTCTTGACATGACTACTGCTATACAGAACGCTTTGTCCTGAAAACACCAGGACCAGAAAAAAAGAGCTGTAGTTTAGCATTTCCCAAACATTATGGGTTTACATCCCACTGTAGGGAAGTCAGGCACTTCAACATCCTCTGTACTTCGGCTATAGCCTCTTTCCTTGCTGTCAATTTGTTCACACATGCCTACTTCAGGTGTCAACACTGCCACTTGCTACTGATGCCCCCAACCACTGATTCTCCCCACTGATGCCATGAATTACATAATTGGCAGTGTAAGTGTAAATAAAAAGTATCTACTAAATGATCATTGTATCTATCCCATGCCTTCCCAGTTTACTTATAAGAATATCATGTGGGACTGTACAAACAACCTTAGTAAAGTATCCATTGCATTCCTCATCCACCCTACGATTTATTCTGCTGGAGAAAGAAGTTAAGTTGGCCTGCTCTTTACCAATTGATAATAGCTGTTAGAGATCACCCTTGCTACTCTTTACAAATTAACTCTTTTATAATGTAATCTACCAACATCCCAGTATTAAAGTCAGGTTGCACTGTCTATGGGTATGTACAGGGATAGACTGAGCTAAATGCCCACTCATGCAGGTATTTGGAGGGTTCAAATTGGCCAAAAACTGGCATGCCTGATCTAAGTCAGTACACCTCAGGAAGTGCTATCACTTAGACTGAAAAAGGATTAACCCAATCTAGAAAGGGGCTAACCTGATCTAGTGAATGAAGGGGTTGACCTGATCTACTGAACACTCACATTGGTTTGTAGCACAGCTCCGGGGCTGGGAACGCCCAGCCACTTGTCCCAGCCCCAGGGCTGTGCTATTACTACCTCAGTTCCCTGACCCTTACCAAACTCCCTGACTATCACTTCTGAATGAGCAACTCTCCCCCACCTCTGTGTACCACCCCCCCAGACAATTTATGATTCATTCACTTAAATGTGGGAAAGGAAGGGAAGGGAATGGAGAGGAAACAGTAGGATTTAAAGCTCCCTCTTATGGTTTAAAAAACCCCAAAGTGCCATGGGAGAGCCCTACAAGAGGGAGGGCTGGGGAGGTAAGGAACAGGGTATCCCCAGGGATCAGAGGGAAAGTGCAATATGAGCTGGGTAACATGGATCAGAGATTATCTTTCCATGGAGTGACAAAACCCTGAGCCACCTAAAGAGTGCTTAAAACTACTTTTAGGTTTTAATGTGTAGACAAAATTGATAAGAGCTCCAGGAGCTGCCCAAAATAGTGTAATAAGGCCCTAACACCAATCAGCATCTGAGCAGCTTGCAATGTAATCTGTAACAAGGCCCTATATTAGCTTTTTATCTCCATGAAACTGAGAAATCATGCATGCCGTAATTACAATATTTTTAAACCTTCTGTTTTAAAATTCCAATATAATTCACAGCTAAATTCAGAGACTTTGATATTTCAGAATCTGAAAGCATGTATTATTTATCTGGCAAAACATATGTTGACTATATATTTAAGTGATCATTAAGATTTAGTCTCTCTTGCATTTTAACATATTGACCTTTATATTTGGTTCATTTTTAAACTGGTGAGTCAACACATATTATGTTCTCAGTCCATGTACATGATGGTAGTATTATGTAATATACACTAGCTGCCTGAAGAACAGTAGAAAGCGGGAAACTAGCATGTTAAGATAAGTAGAGAGATTACAGGGCACTGTGACACATGATAGCAAATAGGTCTATTGATAGTACTTGAAGATAAGCAAAAACATGACACATGGATTTGGGTCAGTTTTCCAAAGCTTCGAACATTTTTTATTTCTTTTAAAGAACAGAACTCCAGAGTTCTGCCGAAGTTTCACAGAAACCTATGAAATGGTTCTCTGGTCAATGAACCCTGGAAAGAGGCTTCCTCAGAGCTTGTGAATTGGTAGTCCCTGCCAAAAGGCATCTTATACCTGGTATGTTGTGAGGTTTGTGCTTGCCAGAAGTAAAGAATAAAACTCCAGGGCCCTGTTTTTTAGGGCAGATAAGTTCCCTTTCTATGACACGGGAGATTATAAATGGTACCTATTTTTCTATCCCAGCATTTTAAAGGTACTTAAAAGGGTAATAAAACTGTTCTTTACTGCAAAGGGTTCAGTTCTAGTTCTCTCTCCTTAAACTAGAAAATTCTGTGCTTAAAAGCAGTAAAGACAGATTGCTTCCAAAACCAAGCAGCATGCAATCTAAGTGAATGCAAATAAAGATCACAGCAGCAGTTTTCATAACAGGAGAGACTAATGCTACATTTTTTATACTTCCATTGTGCTATGTACTTGCATTATTGGGGTTGTAATCAGGATTACAAACCCCATGGGTCATGTAACTACATGCACAGAATGAAAAGCTGGTCCCTATTGTAAACACCTTGCAGGCTAAACACACAGCATAATGTCAGGCACTAAATGAAGAGAGGATACAGGGAAATAATTTTTTCTAGCTTTAGGAAACCTTTATAAGAAGAACTTTTCCAAGAACAAGAGAGACCTACCAGTTCAGCCAACAACATGCTCAGATGGAAGGCCATGTTGCTCAAATTCGGCAAACCAAAAACTTGAATCGGGAGTCTCAGTCTTCGGCGAGTGTTACTGCCATTGGGCTTTCCAGCAGGGGTCACATTGCCTCTAGCTTTTTTCAAAAAGGGTGTGTTGAAGTGTCTTGGTTTTGTTCTAATGTGAAATAATTTCAGAAGGAGAGTCTGTGAGAACCCATCGCACACGATCCTGTTGTTGCTCTGGATAGTGCCCTGATATGGGATGGGCTGAAAACCCATGGGGCAAAGCATAGATCAAAAGCTAGATCTCCCATGTCTTTGATGGGTGCCTTAACCTTTGGACTATGAAATAGATTAGTACCTCTATTTGTCTTGTTGCTGTTTTGAAGATAGCCTCAAAAATATTTTGCAATTTTTTTCTGAATTCACGAATACAGTAGTTTTTGAATTTTATAGTTCATGAATAGTGGTTGACCTAAACCACAAAGTTTTGATGAATACACTGTTTGCTCAAAAAAAAAATTGCCCACTTACTCACTCTAGGTATCGTTCTTAACTCAGTCAGTTACAAGCTCTGAACACTTTGCAAAAACTTTGTATTACAGGAAAAATGTAACAGATGAGGCTGGGAAGAGTTAGAGCAATAAACATGATCAGGGAACTGAAGCATCCCACTAAAGCATACCAAAGGGCCAATCCTGCAGAGAGGATAATGCTATCTGCACTGCTTTTGTTGTATCTGTCTATTGCATGCTGTACTTGTCAGGGAAAGCATTTTACCCTGGAACTAGGAAACATATTTTTGTACACTAAGTCTTCTTGTAAAACTCCACAAGAGTGAAAAGGTAATGCAATAGGATTTAAAAGATGAGAAAAACAAATCAATATCAGCAGAAGAGCAAGTGGTAACCTTTGTCAAAGTATAATCAGAAAAGAAGTCAGGGAAAATGTCTTCTCCATTATTATGTACAACTCAGGGACCTTCAAATATAATTAACACAGAACAAGATTTCTGGGTAGGATGACTCATAATCTATATATGTATATTTGTACTTCAGTTTATGATGCACTTCCTTATGAGTAGTAAAAAACAACAGGACTTAAAGTCTTGTTTTATTCTGTCATATTATCTTATAGTTCAGAATCCAAGTACAGAAATTTAAATGTAAAATACAAAAAAGTTATAGAAATGAAGATATTAAATGTAGGGTAGTAGAAAAATCCCCCCAAAATAAGGGCTGAGGCTGTGTGTTAATGAACTCCATTTGAAAAAAATATTGAAGAATAAGTTTAGTTGCATTTGATTAAATGGATTTATCATTAATTGATAAATGCAATCATTTTGAATTAAATTCAAATATCAAAAGACCAATCAAAGAGGAAGAGAAGATTATGTTAAGGATAAGGTACATTCTCTTATAAGAATGTTCAAGATTTAAATGTTCTCTTCTAGTTTTGATCTCTTTGGCTGCTTGCAGACAAGTTAAAAAAAAAAGAAGCAGTGCTTTACTTCAAACTCAGTGTGCTCCCGTGCCAAGCCCAGCACATGCCCAGAGGAGGCAGCATGTTAGTTGGACCCAGTTTGCCTGACATTTGTATGGATTGGGCACTTTATTGGGGCTTTCTTTGGTGCTTTTATCTAATATCTACTTGAATCACCTTCAGCTAGCAGTGCCAAAAAATCCAGCTGAAGCACCTGATTTATGCAGATGCTGTAAAGCCGGGTGAAAGTAATGAACTGCTTCTTCCAGTAAAGTGTGGTTTTATTTTTTTTTAACATCTGCAAGCACCCTTTGTTTTTGTAGCCTTGTGTGAACTACATTGGCTCCTACTGTGTTAGGCTCTACTTATAACTAAAAAACTATCTTGTCCCAAGTGCTTATGAGTAGAGTTGGGTAGAAATTTCCTGATGAAGTTGTTTTTTTGGGGGTTTTTTTTTGCGGGGGGGTTGGTCAAAAAAGAATGATTCATCAACACTAGAAACGCACCAGATTTTGCAAGGAAATAAACTTGTCTTGATTAAATATTGTTGGGAAAAGTTTCTCGGTTCTGGGATGATTTTTCAGCTCAGAAAGAGGCAGAGACCAGAATAATATGTTAATGAAAAATCAAGCACAGGACAGATTAGATTTGCACTTCACAGACTAACTACATTAAAACTGCAAAAGCTTTCAGAAGCAGTGACTTGCTTTATCAGATGATTTGAAGGTACTGAGGGAAGCAAGGCTAATATATAGAAAGCAGTGACTAGAATATACAGGGAGGGAGAAGAAGAAAAAGGGAGGGGAAACTTCTGGAAGAGGCAACGTGGGTAGGAGAGAGAAAAACAAAACAGCTAACCCACTGGGGGAAGTAGGGGTTCTACAAGCTAACCAAGGTAATAAGATAAGGATCCATAGGTTTGCTTTAGACTATACTTCATACAATCTAGTCTGTGAATGATTTTTGGTTCCACGATTCATTTTTTTTTTCACAGTTCAAGTTCATTTTTAAAGTTTCATTGTCTAAGAACAGCTACCCTGAGGTTAATGATGGAATGTCCAGGTTAAAATGTTCTTCTACGGGCTTGTGTGGCTTTTTGCAATTTATATTAGATTTGTGTTCGTTCATTCTTACGTGACAGGTATCTTAGGGTGATATCTTCTATTAGATCAACTGCATAGCTGGGATAGAATTCAACAAGTTTTCGAAAGCGAGACATTCTTCTTCAGGTCTGAGAAGTAAAAGCCAGAAGAGCATAATGAAAACAGTTGAAAGAAGGAGGGAGGGAAATTCCTTGGGGTAGCAGACAAACAATTAGCTGAAGAAAAGAAGCTGATTGCTGAAAGATCAAAGCCTATCAAAAGAAAGGAGGGTCATTATCAACTTCCATGTGGGGGGAAGAATGAAGGAATTGAGTAGGTTATAATGTGCCATAAACCAATATCAATGTTAAGCCTTTAGTTCTTAGTGTCTAGGCAACTACAAGAACACCTACGAGAACATGGACTATTCAGATGTGCAACATGTTGCACAAAACACCCACTACTTCATCTCCAATCACAATAGCGTCATAGATTCATAGATGTTAGGGTCGAAAGGGACCTCGATAGATCATCGAGTCCAACTCCCTGCATAGGCAGGAAAGAGTGCTGTGTCTAGATGACCCCAGTCATGTTCAACAATGGTCACTTTCTCCAAAATATGGGCATTGCTATCGGCACAAAGATGGCCCCTCAGTATGCTAACTTCTTCATGAGCCACCTGACAGAAAAATTTCTAGAAATTTGCACCATCAAATCTGCACTATATCTGACTTACATAGATGACATTTTCATCATCTGAACCACACACCTGCATTCACTTATTGACTTCTATCATAGGTTTAAAAACTATTACCCCTTGATCAAACTTTCTCTGGAATATTCTTACATGATCATTAACTTTCTAGATACCACAATCCACATCTAGCATGCACCCTGCAAACCACTACGTACAAAAAAATCCATGGGCCACCATACTTATGTCCACAGGACCAGCCATCTTCCCAAGAACAACAAAAACATTGTAATCCACTTTCAGGTGTTTAGATACCACCATATCTGCTCTGAGGACACTTGGGATGTCCACCTAGCCAACTTTAAAATGTTCATTTATACATCAACCAAGAACTTAACACTGATATTGAATTATTTGAATGTGAGGACAAAGGGAGTTGTGTAATGGAAAGGTTAAGGTCAGTCATCTAAAATGTAGAAGACTGGCTTTCAACTTTGTTATGAATCAGACAGAGCATAGACCCTTGCAACATATCTAGATTACTTTAATATTCTCTCTCTTTGTCTTTCTCTTTGGCATTCATTGAAAACCTCAGAAAGATTTGAGGTTTATCCCAAAGGTGACAGGGAAAATTCTTGAAATTTCTAAACTCTGCCAGAAATCATTTTTTTGCCAAGCTCTGTCTACAAACTGAATGACCAGGAGAAGTGGCAAAACATGTATTTTTGTAAAAGGAACATTTAAAAAGCTAAGTGCAGGAATGGTTGATTATGTCAATATAGTATCAAAGTCAGATAAACAGTTGTCAAAAATAGTTTAGAATTTATACTGTCTTGAAGAAAGGGGATGGATTAGATAATGTTTTAGTGTCTGTTTCAGCCTTATCTTTATGGTGTTATATGTATATAGTATTGTATTAAAATAGAGCAAGAGAAGAGTTATGAACATTTTTTTTCACTGAAAAGGAGTGAATAAGTGTTTAGGAAGCTTATCTTAAGCCACTTAAACCTAAACCATGAGTAGTGCATGCAGACATTCACCATTGCCAGTAAGTAACTTGGGGAGTAGTGAGGGGCTGGCAAAATCAGGCAGTTGATGAGTTTATGGAGGGGCTTCCATGGACCCTCCATTGGGCCATGATCATTGTTGAATGTGAAGCTATTGTGAGTGACCATGAAGTGGGTGTTCGGTACAACATGTTGCACATCTGAATATTCCATGTTCTCGAAGGTGTTTTTGTTGTTGCCTAGACACTAAGAACTAAAGACTTAACACTGATATTGGTTTTATGGCACATTATAACCTACCTGATTCTTGCATTCTTCTCCCACATGAAAGTTGATAATGATCCTCCTTCCTTTTGATAGGCTTCCATGTAGAGTTGTTGGGTTCATGAGGCAGTTTTCCAGTCAGGGGCAGTAGTTGAGGAGGGAGGGGCAGGGGAGAAGGTGCTAAAGATAGCCCAGTCAGGGTCACAAAGTGACAGGTAAGAATAGCATATTCCCAGGACTGTGGCAAGTGGATGGGCTTTCCTAGCCCCAGGGCTACGTTCTGAATGCATGCAGGTCTGAGTTAAACTACTTTAGATCAGGTTTTCCCAGACTGGTCTAAATTTTAGATAGGATGTGCCAATTTTTTATGGTGACCTAAACCCTGTAAATAACTGCATGCCCAGTTAGTTAGACCAATCTAACATTGGTTAGGTTGGTCTAAATGTAACACTTTTACATACCTTTAGAAACATTAAAGCATTTCACAAATGTAGTTTACGAATTAATTGTATAGGTAACAATTAACAATAATTTGCTCATGCATAAATGTTTGTGAAGAATGAGGAGGAACAAAAGAAACTTACAGAATGTCCCTTAAATTGTACAGTTTATCTGGCTCATTCCACACTACAACATCCTTAATTTCCTGATCTTATTACATGAATATTGTCTGTAACAGGAAAAGGAGAGAAATTCCAAATGCACCTATTTATCTGACTGTTTTACAGTTATTTTTTAATAAAAACTAAAAGAATCCTAATATATATAGGAATTTAGATGTCTTTTGTCATCTCATCACATGTTGATCGCTCACGTCAGTGGAAGACTTATTCACAGTGTTATTGATTATAATATACCTCACACTTTAAATGGGACTGGGCCAAAAATATCCTACGTCAATATTTTTATTCTCTTTTCCTTCAGGGATGCTATAACTATGAGTAATTACCTTATGTTTTCCTGGAACTGTTTCTTTAGACAAACAGTAAAGGTGACACAGGATAATTTTTTTTATGTTCACAGAAAGCATGTAAGCAAAGAAAATCCAAGTATAATTAGTAAATATCATCTCTGAGATTGGTGTTAGTCATCTGTGGCTATGACTTTGGTACCTAAAAGTTAGATGCATAAATGCCTGACTTGAAGACTTCTTGCCTCTGGAGTAGAATTTAGAACCAAGTGCTAGGCACCACAGATTCATATGTACTCCAAAGTAGGATTAAGAGGCTCAGATTGGACTCCAAAAACATCAGCACATAGAGAGGGCAGCTAGCAGCATTGGTCAATGCTGAGGATTTATAGCAACTCAACTGAAGGGAGAATCTGGACCACATCTCAATTCTTTTTTTTCAAAATGGCTGGAGGAGGAGGTGATGCTGCCCCTCTGCAATGAAAGTCTAATCCTACAGAGCACTTCTGTAGGATATGGGGGGCCCATGTTGATGCATCAAAAGGTCTTAGGGGGTTCAAACCCACTTTTCCACTTGCCAGGAAGGCACTGTAATCACAAAGGTTCAGGTTGATCTGGCCGTGGGCTTCCATCCACATCCACATAAGCAACTAACTGATGAAAGACAACACAGTGGACCACGAGATTGAAATAGCCATCTTCAAAGACAAGTGCAAAGTTCTGCACTTGGGATGGAATAATTATCTGCACAAATGCAGACTGGGGACTATTGGGCTAGGTTGTGGTACTGTAGAGAAGGACCTGGGACTTACAGTGGTTCGTAAGCTAAATATGAGCCCCAAATATATCAGGTTGCAGGAAGGATGTGGAGAAGCTTAAGAATGTCTAGAGAAGAGCCACTCATATGATCCAAGCCCTGGAGGGCAAGCTATATGAGGAGAGGCTGAGGGACTTGGGACTCTTCAGTCTGGACAAGAGAAAGTTCAGGCGGGACTTGGTGGCAGCCTACAATTACATAAGAGGGGTACATCAGGACCTCGGAGAACAGCTCTTCACCAGAGCTCCCCAAGGGATAATGCCCATAAACTCCAGGAAGTCCGGTTTAGACTAGACATAAGGAAAAAGTCCTTTATGGTGCATGTGTCCAGGGTATGGAACAAACTTCTCCCAGAGGTGGTGCAAGCACCTACTCTTGACTCTTTAAAAAAAAAGGTGGATATATTTCTTGCTGGGGCCACTTGATTCCAGCTAACTTCCTGCTGGCAGTGGGGCAGGGCTGGACTTGATCTCATGAGGTCCTTTCCAGCCCCTAAAGTCTATGAATCTATGAAATAACTGGCTTGACTTTGCTCTCATTTCATGATGGTTTGATATCCGTTTCACTCTGTTTACTACAGCAGTGATACTGCTGATTTAGACCAGTATAAAGTGAGGAGAATCAGGCACAGGCACAGAGCTCTTGGCGTGCTTTGAACCCATTCTGTGACATATCATTAAGAAATGTAATATATGTTTAACAAATGAATTTAGCAGACCACCAAACCAGTACCTTTCGAACTATAGTTGCTATGTTTATAATTGATTGCTGAAATTAAAACAATAACCATCATCTGTTGTAAAATAATTCACCCAAATCACTTAATTGATTTATAGAAATGTTTTCCTACCATATTTATAGTAATTCACTAAAAATAATCTAGCAGGCAACCCCAAAGAAACACTATTATAGCAATTATTACTAACTGGGACAAAAATTCTGGGTGACTGAAATTTGTCAATTACCATGTTAAAGCTTCATTGCACCTTTTTAAATCACACTTCTATTGAACCCTTGTTTCTCTGATTATCAAAGTGTTTGATTCTTTTTTTTTTTTTCCCAACAAATTTGAAAACTGTGGTGCCTATAATCTAATCTCAGCTGTAGGGGTGATGTTTACAACCTCTAAGAGGGAGACAGGCAACACCCACCTCACATAAAATTTATATGAAAGCAGTTATTAAAACTTCTATCTGCCAATCTTCAGATACCCAGGGTTAGAGCCACATAAAGGCTTTGACATCTCAAAATGCTGTGTGTTGTAGGATTTATCTTGATACCTCCTAATGGAAATTGCAATCTAAGTTAGGTGCCTAGGCTTCTTATTCTTTGCACTGGTGAAGTAGAATCCATAAAAGATAACACATGGAGTGGAGAGCTACCTAAGACAGTACTTAGGAGACAAATAAGACCTAGCACATAATAAGTACCTTTCTTTGAACATCTGTGCCTTATTTTGAGGTGCATGGAAAGAACCATTTACAATGAGGGTTCACAATTCTGAATCATCTCCTGAAGATGGATACCTACAATAACTCTTGTCATTGCCAGATACCAAAGTTAGGAGGTGGCAATACCTTTGACCCACTAGTTATATTTCCCATTGTTCAGATACATTCAGTTTCCATAATGCCCCTAGGTGAATGCTCTAATGATCAGACTGTATGGAATTCTAGGGAAGAGTCTCAAAATCCCTCCTGTTAAAAGTGTTCCACTTCATAGATTTCATATAGATTTCGTAGACATTAAGGCTGGAAGGGACCTTGGAAGATCACTGAGTCCAGCTCCCTGCCCCAGGGGCAGGAATTCAGCTGGGGTCACAGGATCCCAGGAAGATAAACATCCAATTGACTCTTAAAGGAGTCCAGAGTAGGTGCTTGCACCACCTCTGGCAGCCTTGTCTGGGCCTCGGGGGCTCGGACAGTAAAGTTCTTCCTTACATCTAGCCTGAAATGGTTTTGGAAGAGTTTGTGACCATTTGACCTTGCCATCCCATGGGGCACTCTGGTGAACAGGCGTTCCTCCATATCCTGATGTAGACCTCTTATATGCTTATAGACAGCCACCAGGTCCCCCCTGAGCCCTTTTGTACTTTTCCTGGTGGAAAAGTCCAATAGCTCTAAGACTGTCATCATAAGGCCTGTGTTCCTGCCTGCCCTCTGATCATGTGCATGGCTCTCCTCTGGACTCTCTCAAGCTTCTCCACATCCTTTTTAAATTGTGGCACCCAGAACTGGATGCAGTACGCCAGCTGCGGCCTCACCAAGGCTGAGTAGAGTGGGAGGATGACATCCTGGGATTTGCTTTATTTTATATACTTTATTTTACTGGTTATTGTTGCAAGGAATATGTAAATCTTTTTAAACAAGTGGGTCAGCTCCCAAAGGCAAGATTGAGATCCCCTCCCTATATCCCTTCCACCTACTTTAGACTGCTTCATAGCTTAGTGATTAAACTAATCATCTGGGAGATGTGTGCTTTAGGTTACCCCAATCTCGATCTAAGTCAGTACATCTCCTCTTAGATCAGGTTTTCCTTTTTGGGGGGCAATTTATGTTCTGGTAGGTTGATCTAACTGTAATGCCTGCATGCCTCAATGGTATACTGTGGGTCTCCTGTGCCCAGGGGCTAATGGTTGCATTTGTACTGCCCCCTGGCTGATTTCTGAGCCTGGCAGTGCCAGTGGCAAAACTGGAAGTGTCAGCGGTGAAGCCTGAAGTACCACTGGGGGACCAAGTACCCACTGGAGAGCTCTGCCGGTGCCCCACCTCAGGCTGGTGTCTGGGGATGTGGCTCCCCTTCTTCCTCTGGCGATATGCCACTGGTACCCCTTCTTAATACAAATGCTGGTGAAGTGATTAACTAAAGCAATGGCACACCTTTTATAAAAGCAGGCTGAGTCTAACACTAAGGTCTGTGAAGGAAAAAACAGGAATATATTGCTATACATAGGACTAGACAGGACTATAGGAAAGTAGACATTGCACTAATGAAAGGTTCAGAAATATATTATATCTTAGGATAACATTGTTTCTAAACAACCAATTTAAAAGACAGAGCAAGCAAAATATGGTCATGAAAGCTGAGACTGGACATACACAAGTTGAACACATCACTCTGCTGCTGGGGGGTCCAGCCAGCAGACGCAACTGAATATCAATTACCAAATAACAGCATCATGCAATTTGTTACATCAATTCAGTCTTTACTAAAACCCCTCCCAGCCTCTCCAAATGCCTTGCTTACATATTCTCTCTTAAAAATACTAGGTAAGTTCCATCTTTTGTAGGACCTTGAAGCCCATTCACTTTACTGACACAATGTGCTGTCCCTTATACACAAGTAAATAGTACCAACGTCCTAAATTTACTAAGGACTAAATTATATCTTCCTGCTGCAAAGGTAACCTTTGGGAGGAGGGAAAAAGCCCAGAGAAACTCTCCCATTTAGACAATGTCCTTGCACTAAGTATGGTGTTTGACTAGTGTCCTCTGGTTCTAGACAGAGCCAATGTGGCAGCTGATCCTGTCCTGTGTTTTCTAAGTCATCCTGCATGCATGTAACAGTATATATCTTCTCCCTTCCCAGCATGGCTCACAACCATAATTGAGCCCTTAATTTCTTGTCTTGAAGAACTAAAATCTGCCTGTTAAACTGCCAGGTGCAATGTGATGCTAATGACTGAGTAGTGAATAATTCTGTGGTATTAATAGCTATTTCCAGGCATGTATATACCTGTCCTATTCATTAATTCTTTTCTTACTGTTATATTACTCCATCTCAAACAGGATTTCTCCTTCTATCTATCAAGGAGCTCTTTGTGTCTCTCTTGATTTGTCTACTTGCTATAATTAGGTTTAAATCATGTTTCTCTCCAATGGAGAGCTTTCAACCTGATCCCTTAAATTTCACCATTCTGTGCTGCCTATCCTCTCACATTCAAGAGAAACTTTTAAAAAAAATTGTACAAAATCTCCATTAAACAAGAGAAAGCTCAAAGCTGGGTGCCTAAAATTAGGCAGCTGATTCAAAATTAAGGTGGGTGCCCACTTCCTGAGTACCATAACTCCTGATAACCCATAATTGTCAACAAAATCCGTGGGGCATGGAAGTGCAGGAACTGAGTGACAAATTTGCCCCATTGTCTTTTTGTTACACTAAAAAATGATATTTCACAAAAGGAGAGAGAGTGCCTCAGTAATTTGTCTCCCCCTGACTCCCTTCAAGATGCCTCAAGGCAGGATAAGGCAAACCAAGTATACCTTGTTCAGGCAAGAATACTATTTTCACTAACAAATTTCTGTCAGAAACTGAGGGAAAAAAAAGCGCAATGATTTCAAAAGTGCATAAAAGCCTTTCATGCTCCTGTCTTTCCCTGGGTTCATCCTTGTCTATGTATGTAACCTAATGTGATGCAACTACAGCTCTAAAAGAGTAATATGAAAGGGAGAATGGCTAAGGTCTGTGAGAAGGGTTGGAGGAGTGGCAAGCATAGAGGAAGATGTTGAAAATGGGCCTGTTGAAGAGAAATTTGTAATTGGACAGTTTCTTTGAGATGGTTAACACAGGTTAGCCATCATTTCATCTCTTTTCCTTCACATCCCTTCTAATTTGTCCAAGGGCTGGGATCTTGCCTTTTTATATTTTTGTCGGTTGTGTATGAATAATTCTGTTTAAATTTGTTAGCCGCAGCTGGAATTTTGCCGAAGTAAACTCTGTAAGATTCAGCCCCACTGGGTCTGCACTCCTGCCAGTCTGCTTCAATACTCTTGCCTGAAGTGAAGTCTGCCCTCCCTGTGGACACTCTTACCACCCTGGAGGACCACCTCTGCACAGGACAAACTCTCCCTGATGCCAGTTAGCTAATCATGCAGTCTTAATCACTAGTTCTCTATCCCTGGGCAGCAACAAGAGTGGCAGGCTCTCCATGTGCACCTCTCTCTGACACCTCACCTTGCAACAGGGCATGGACCAGTTTATGTCATGTTGGGCCATCAAAAAGTTTCAGGATGGCTGGATGGCATTTTTACTGGTGAATGCTTTCATGCCCAGCCCTTTGAGGAGATATACATTTTTGCATGTTCACCCTCTGGGTTGAAAAAGTAAAAGATTCAGCTCTGTTTTGACTGACTCATTTCAGGAATGATGCTATGTTTCTTGCACACCCTCATTCCTTATGCCGTTGAGTCTGACTGTGTGCTAAAAATGTTGGGTCAACCCTTTGTCATCATAACAAATCAAGGAAGTAACATGTTTTGATCAGTAATAATAAAAGTCACAACATTTATGCCAATAAACACCAATTCACATCTGTTAATTACTGTGACTAGCCTTGCAGACAACACCTGTTGTATCAATTGAAACAGATTATGTGTGCCATTTATCCATTGTTCAGTGTCACTGAAATGCCTAGTATTGCATCTGTTCCCTGGCAATCCCCCAGTAGAGCAGGTGTGTCATATCTCATGCTGCAGAGTTAAATGAATTTCATTGTATATTGTTGTGGTTCATTTTAGCTATCAGAATACATAGGTTCTCAACTAAGACTGGCAGTGATTATAGGACATTTTAATGGGATTTTCTAAAATATTGTATTTCTTAAATAGAGATGTGTAGAGGATAGAAAGGTCATCAGCCATATTGTCTAATGAATCATAGAAAAGTATATCTGGTACTTTTCCTTTCCTGGTAATATGTATTATCTGTTTTAATGTAAGATACACATAAAGTTCCAGCTCTGAAATATGTAATATAGAAACAGAAAAAAAAAACTGCTTTAGAAAGTGAAAATGCTCTGAATTCCTTTGAGTGCCTACAAATATTAATTAACAATTAAGGCCTTCACAGCAGCTTAATGAAACTAAATAAAAAACAGATATCAGCCATGCACAGGTCGAACCTGTGTCATTCTAGGAGACCATCTACCCAAGACTCTTAATGAAGTTATATAAAGATTCTCAGAAAGCTAAATTCAGCCCTGGCTTAATGGAATTGCATCAGAGTTGAATTTTTACTACTATTATTTCTTGAGAAGATTAATGTTATAAGCTTAACACCCAAATAGGTTGAACATGGAGATGCTGTTTTTCTAAAATAAATTACACTGCAAGAAAATGGATTGTTTTAAAACTCTCCAGTTTTAGCAGTTAAAGAGCATGTTATAGATTCTGCACTAATTAAACTAAATTAATCTCAAATAGCATCCACCATTCAGTTGCTTTATCTCATGCATTGGATTTATTCATTGGGATGCAAAATAAGTAAACAATGGAATTCTGTCATATGCTGTCAGGGCCTACCCCTAGGTAAGGTGATGTATTTGACAGCCTAGTGCCTTCCTGACCAGACCATTGGTCTCGCAGAGTTCACTATGGTGAATCCCAAATCTCTCCTGCCATGTCTTGATGTTCTAAGGCTGTTCCTGATTTGGAGGTGTTAAGTCTCCACTACCACCAGCCAATGGTAACCTAGATGCTAATTTCTTCTGGGACTCCAACCTCCCTTACACCCTGTCCTAGTGCCACCCACATGTTTATGTTACCAATTGCGCCCACGCATCTTATCAGGCATTTTGACTCTTCTTTCCTCTTTCTTTGCTATAGTCTCTCAAGTGTCACAACTGAAGGCCTTTGTGGAACAAACGAGCAAACTGCTGGACTTCTTCTCAGTCAGGTAAGTGTAGTGCATTGTCCTTGGAATGTCTCATGTACTCCTGCTCTTTCAGGGGAGCATGTACTCTGTCAGTCCAAAAGTAAGCTAGTCCAAAAAAAGAAACCCTTTCAGGTTCTCCTCCCATTGGAGCTTGTTAATCCTTGACTCTTGACCTGTTATTCTCCTTTGGGTCATCTTATCTTATTCTGGAGCTAGTCCCAGCCCGAGTTCCCTGCCATTCCCTCTTCTGGGCCCTTATGGTGGAGGTTCTGCCTGCCTGGCTTCCTCACTCACCTTACCCATCCGGGTTTCATCAATACAGACAAAAAAACAAACAAGCAAAAGAACAGGCAGTGCTTGCACCTGAATCAGTGCATGGCCACTCCTCTCCTAGACTGCCCATCTCCAGCAGAACTCCTCTGCTACATGTTCCACTTCTTGTGGTGTCTTGCTAGCTGACAGCTTCCAGCTCAGCAGAGCTCTGTTAAGCTCTCTAGCCAGCTCACTGCTGGATCTGCAGGACTTAGAGGCACCTACCCTATGTCCCGGGCTTCAGGATGCTCCTCCCTTTCCTGTAGCTCCCTGCTCATGTTTTTTGACACTCCTGGGGTGCCTGCTCCCCTTCTGCTACTCTGGAGCTCCTCCAGGCAAATGGAGCTGCTGGAACCTTGGGCCCTGCAGTGGCCTCCTTTCCCAGGTCTATGCTGCTTCTCATCCTCCTGGCTCATCTTCCTCTATGGCCAGTTCTATATCATTTTTCTGTCCTCCAAATATGTGTCCATATTTTTTCTAATTTAAATAATCACTGCATGCATATTCATGAACTATTTAAGTCAGACATGCTGGAAAACAAAATATCAACCTGATAAGGAGAGAGAATGTTCCATTATGCTTTGTGGTGCCTTGGTAAGTCCATCAATCTATACTTAGCTATCTGTTAACTCCCATAAGCTACAGATAACAATATTCAGCTTCAATTCAAGAAAGTTTTAATTTACCTTCTGAAAGCATCAATGAATTGCAAATACCTTATTTCCAGGATAATCTTTACAACCAAATGCCGCATGGATGTGCAGAAATAAGGGACACATACATTAATGTCACATAGGAAATGGCCTTTGGAATGCTATTTTCTTAGCTGTATGATGAATGGCAAATGAAATTATTCCAACCTGTGACCACTACATGTGAGCAACATTTGCCATTAGTTATGTCAATTCTAGGGGGAGTCTGCTATATGTGTTTTACTTCATTCTAATTATGAACTTCAGAAAATTTTGTTGTTTTATTTCCCCAAAATGTTACAATAAGAAAAAATATAGATGGAGACAACTTTGGAATAAAAAATAAAGAAATAACTGAAAGTAACTTCAGACTTTGAAGAAAGAAGGATGGAGTTTGGAATGAAGCCTGAAAAGATGCTTTTAAAACATTCATGTCTTTGAGCATCAGCAGGTGCATCTTCACGTGCAATTAGCATGGAACAATACATTTCAGTGCAGTTTGTGCTGGAGTCAGTGGCTCCTGGTTGAAGTGTATACACATGTTCTTGTGACTGCAGCAGTTAGAGATAGGGCAGCACATCCCCAGTCTGGAAGCAGACTCAGGGGGTAGGGGGTCAGTTTCAGCTCTGGATCATGGTGTCAGGCATCAAAGGGGCTGTGGCTGGGACACAAGGGTGCTACAGTGTGGGGCTATCCAGCAGGCAGCCCCCACACTGTAGCATGCTTGTGCCCCAGCCAGCCCTGGTCATCTATACATGCATTGAAGTGGTGAAATTATTCTGCTGTAGGATAGTATTTGTCCCAGACAGTATTATCCTACTGTGGAGTTAATTAACTTACTATGCCCTAAAATGAGCTTGTGTAGATAGATGGTGATGCTTTACTGCAGAGCAAATTAGTCAACTTCACAGTGAAGTGCACATGTAAATGCACCTAGTAGCGGGTGCATCTACACATGCAATTACTCCAGCCTAGATTTAATGTGCAGCTATTACACAGTGGGTGTGTCTACACAAAGTACTTTAAGGTGCATTAGCCTACATTTAAAGGGAGCTGCAGGGGAACCAGGCTTGGGGAGCATGTTCCCCCTTCAGCTCCATACTCATGTAGATGAGCAAGGAACAAGCTCCTAAGCCTGTTCTCCCCCAAGCTCCGTGCTCATGGAGCTGGGCAGGGTACAGGCTCACCAGGGAGCTCCTATTGCCATCTCCATGACTGTGGGGCTTGGGCTGGGAGACCCTTATCTCCCAGCCTGAATCTCATGACCACAGAGCTCAGGCTGGGAGATACAAGTTTCCCAGCTCCCTGGTCCCCAACCACGATGGCAGAGCAGGATCTTCCAGCTCCCGCTGCCCACTTGTGATCTGGGAGCTGGGGGCTTGGAGCTCCCTGCTGCAGGAACAGAGGCACATAGTCCCTGCCTGGGTTCCTGTGGTGGGGCCCACCCCTGCAACAGGCAGCTCCAGGGGACAGAGCCCCCTGATGCTTGGCTGACCAAGAACAGATTTTGTTCCCAGTCAGGTGTCTACACAAGCACCATGGCACCATTACTAATGCTGAGTAAATTTGCTACTTGCATTTGCTGATAGCAAATTCACTTGCTATTAGGGAGATTTACTGTAAAGTAAGTATATGCACATGTTGATGCACATGCTTACTTCACAGTAAACTATGCTAATTCACCATTAAGCATCTTGTGTAGAGACTCCCTGTGAGTACAAGATAGTAAAAGAAAGCTAAAGCATGGATTTTATAGAGTACATTTTAGTTTTCAGAGATTCCATGTATAGTTCTAATACCTTGTAAAGACAAAGAAAATATAGATGTTATGCACAGCATGGGTTCAACTTTACTGAATAACTTAATGAACCTAAAATCAAGTATCATAGCCTATACCATGGTAGTTACATTGATTTTTTTTTAAATGTGATTGTATTTTACTGGGCTCTGGTATGAATGAGCCTATTAAAACATGACCACTTAGCCATTCATTCATTTTGTGACCAATTGAAATTAGTATATTAAGTTGATGTAATACTTGGAACCAATAGATCCATGATTCTTATTAAAGGTGTTACAACACCCACAGGTGCCTTGAAAAACTGTTAGGGGTGCCAGAGAGTATCACCATGTCATCATTGTTAGTACTCCTAGGCGTTCATACATTATTTGCAAGCTAATTCCAGTGATTTCAAATAAGAAAGAAGGCGTGTCTATATGCTCATTTATTTCCCATAGTTAATACACATAAGTTTAGTACTTGGTTAACGAAGTAGTAAATCAATGAACAGTAACTGATGCTACCCGTGCATGGGTTTTTAGTGATACTTACTGTGCAAGTAGCCTAATACTACTGCACAATAGAGTATTAACATGGTTTTTGCCCAGCACGCCACTGTGCAGTGTTATTAGGCTACTGCACAGTTTGCATCTTGTGTAGGCATGCCCACAGTATGTTAAAAACTTTCTGACCTGATGTGGTCTTCCTGAGATCTTTGGAACAGAAGAAATGTGATATCATATTTCTGCAGTCAAAAATTGAGTGAAAACTAAGAGCTGACATTTTCTGAGCCTAAAAAGAAGGTTGCCTTGAGTATAAAAAGAATTATGCAATTTTTAGTGTATTTCTTTAATGAAGAGATAATGGAGTGTCATGATTGAATTTAACCCCTTTTCTTACCTCTCTTAGTTTGAAAGTATAAAGGAAGCTAAGACATTACATTGGAATAAAAAAATAAATCTATGCCCAGCCCCTGCTTCCACTTAGACTCCATTGGCTTCATTCTCACACAGGTGAGTTCTCATAATAGATTGCTAATTTGCATTACAGATTGGTTCTGCTCTCTCTCATGATTGGTTAGACATGAGATAGAAATGCCTACCAAAAAACCCCTCTTACCTGTAATTATGCTCCTGGTGCACTGGTATCACTGGATACATGCACATTTGTAGTCAATTTGAAGCAATACACTCTGGAGCAATTTGAGCCAGGGTAAGCTACTTCTGGGTACTGTGTCTACATGTGCACCCAGGACAGCAGCATTTTGAGCCCAGTGGAATAAGTCTGTGCCACCCAGGGGCAGGTGGGGTCAGCCCTGGGCTCCAGGTGGTGGCATTGGTTGGTGGTGGGGCTGGCTGGGGCAGAGGGTGCTGAAAGTGTGGAGTCATGTGACTAGGTGGCAGGCAGGACTCTGACCCTGGCTGGCTGAGCTGATTTGCAGGTGCAATTTACACCACAGTCAGTGTCTACATGTGTGTTTAATTCCAGTTAATTACCCTGCTGTAAAATAGTATTGTCCCCAAGAGTATATCTTCTGGAGCTGTAAATTAATTCACTGTGGCCTAATAGTGCCGCACATGTAGACAGTGACACTTTAGTCCATAGGTAATTAGTCTGCTTCACAGTGAATGCAACTACATGAGACACCTAACTGCACAACAGCCTAGTTTACTGTAAAGTAAGCACATGCATCTATACACACACTTGCTAACTGAGCAGTAAAAACCCTTAATTATGTCTACTTGCCTGTACCCTAGCCTGGAACTGCACTGCTGTATGACTGCAAGGACCACACCTTCAAGACTCACAAGGTGCTGCAGGCTGTTTCAGCCTCCAGCCAAGCCTGTCAGCCCCCAGGCTTAGCTCCACCTGTCCACAGTGCACCCCCAGGAACCTGCCTGGCCGTGGCGACACATGGGCGGTGCATGGGGGTGCACATGCACCCCCTGAGAGTGCTGGTGCACCTCTGCCAGCCAGCATGCCCAGGCTGGGGGAGCAAGCGATAGTGGTGGTATTTCTGCTGAGAGCACTGGCCAGGGAGCATGTCAAGAGAAGCAGTCCCTCCTCAGCCAATCCCACCAATCCAGAAGTGCCAGCAGCGCACTTGGAAGTGCCTTTGGTGCATCACTGCCAGTTGCGGGTCAGTAGGATTGGCCACCACAAGGGGACCCTTTCTCCAGTCAGCAGGATTGGCTGCAGAGAGATTCCCTCCAGTTGCTGACTGTCCAGTTGAGGGGGGACACTTGCCTCCCACTGACCCAGGAGGCATCAGTCACCCATGGGTGCTGCAGGCTGCTCAGCTGGCTTGTGTAGAGGAGTTGGGCAGTTCAGGTCCAGCAGGACTGAGCTCTTAGCTTGGCAGGTGCTGCTGCCTGAGTCAAACTGTTCCTTTGGCACCTGCTGAATCAGCAGAGGACCTGATCCTGCTGGAACTCAACAACACATCCCCTCTTTTCAAGCAAGCTAACTCAAGCAGAAATCACTGGCTACCCACCATGTTGAGCAGATGGACTGGACAGCTTGCTCCCACATTTTCTTGCTAAGACATGCACCCTGGTTCCCCGTAGCTAATTTTCAAGAAAGGGATGCATGTCATATATGTATGAGGAAGGTCAAAAGTAGAGGAATGCTTAACAAAAAATACAGGTCTAATTAAATTAATTATTCTAAATTTACTTACTGCCCATTGTCAAACCACTGAGAAAAAAATCAACTCATGCCATGAGTTGTCAGGAACCTTTGTGTCATGCAGTATGTTGGAAAGTTTCTGCATTGATATAGTCAAGGGGCATGTCGAAGTCAACTGTCCCACTCCCCCATGTTAGATCTAGACCATGGGAATTCTTGCACACTGGATCTGTCCCTGGCAGTGTCACCAGAATGTGTGGTAGTGGTGGCCTGGTGACTAACACAGCCATTGTTGATCTCCCTTTGACATTCATCTCCAATAAGGCTCCATGCCTGGGAATTCAGTATCCAGTCCCTTCCCCCACCCCTGAATTCCCTACTCGTCCAGGAGCCCTGTGGGCTTGTTATGCTTCAGCCCGAGTCTGAATTCGTTGCCCGGCATGCATGAGCCAATATATGAATGCCAGTTGGAAGTTTGAAAGAAAAAAAGTTTTTATTGCTAGCAATAAAGGTGCAAG
>JAGPOW010000558.1:143085-165820 GCA_030014935.1 Caiman crocodilus | reverse complement strand
TTGAGGTATAAACCCAAATGAACAGTACAGAATGTGACAAAGCAATTTATTTAAACGTAGTCAACTGTGTTACATGAAGGTCAAGGCCTTGTGCGCATAGTGGATCACTGTGACAGACCACAATCATTGGTTCAGCAGTGCCCATAAGTCCACGCCCTATATGTGGCAACTGGACACCATCCTTGTGCCCTGGGACCCAGACCACAGCCATGCAGTCTACTAAGGAATTCAAAGTGCCCCAGCTAGACCACCCTGCAGCACATGAAGCAGTGGGACAATGTGTTCTGCTGCAAAACACACAAGCAGGGGCACGCGCTGCAGCACAACATAATGGCACAAATTTGTGCCTCTACTCTTTGTGCTGCTGCAAGTATATGCCCCTGCTCTCGTGAATGTGACCTAAGAGTAGATTTCTAGGGGTTATGCATGGTGAGAACATGAGCCCAGGGAAGTATGCCTTCTTAGGCACCATGCTCACAACATCTGGTTGCTTAACTTCCAGTGTGGACCCATCATGGTATAACTGCAGTGACAGCATGGACTCCAGGGAAGCATGGCTCCCCAGATGCCATGCTTTTACCATGCTTGGCACTAGGCAGCCCTTTCACCCCTCCCTCAGGAAGCTTGACTTGAAAGCTCCCCACCCCCCACCAAATAGCTATGGGACAGCTGCCTAGAGGGCAAAGGCTTAGCCCTCTGATGGGAGGGCCTGCCCCACTGGCCAGGGGCTTTTGGGGTCTTTGGAGCCAGCAATGTGGTACTATGTGGGCTGAGGACATACTCATTGGGTGGGTGGGGATGTTGGCTTTGGGCCAGTACCACCCCTAGGCAGTGTGGAAAGCATATCAGGAATAAAGGGGCTGGGAGCTGAATGACTTCAAATTGGTCACTTTATGGAACAGACTAACAATACTCTAGCTCAAGCTATGTAGAACAGCTCAAAAATAACCCTCATCTGAAGTGGCATAACTTTAGATATTTACTGGGTACGTAGCACAGTCTAACAACCTTTAATGCACAGAGACTCCCATTTTAAGTGCCTTTAGAATGGTTTAATGGTAACCTGCAACAACATCTTACCACATGTTAACTTTAATACATTACAATGATATGCAACTGTTGCAAGGGAATGTGTGACAGGGCTCTTGGACTGTAAGCTGTTTGGAACAGGGAATTTTTTTTGTCATGTGCTTGTATTGCTACTAGCACAAGGGAGTTCTTACCCACAGCTTGGATTCCAAGTTAAGACTGTTAAGAAAATCAGAATTCATGAGATATGTTGAAGTGTTTGTATTTGTTTTTATTCCCTTGCAGAATGAGACCGAGATATCTTTTAATTTTGGTTGTGGAAAAAAGCTCATTACTCTGAGTGATTGAACAAATACTATATCTGCACGGCAGCAATAATGCCAAACATGCCCAATATAAATGGAGAACAAAATTACATTATTAAAAACAAAATGGAGAACAAAATTAAATTATTAAAAACTAGCAGAACCCCATATTTGCATAAGCATAAATAAGAAACTTGTGTAACTTCAACATTCAAACAACTGCTTCAGCCTCTCTCATTATGACAATCATTAGTGATGATGACCCAAAGCAGATATTTTGCAGATGAATAATATGGGCCTAAATAATTAAAATGTCTAATTTAATAAAACCAGACTATTTAAAATTTTTACTTCAAATCACTACACAAACATGTCTGTATTTGTACAGACAGATGCTGCTGCATGTATAGACTTACAACTAATACATAATTTAGTTGCTTGACATGAAATGACTTCTCCCCATAGCTTTTACAAAACGTTAGTAGGAAGAGAATTAGAAGTAGCTGTTTGGACCTAGAAAGAATGCTTTTGCAGGGGCCAGTATTTATTCAAGTACAATGAGGCGATACACCTTTTACTTTTTTTTATTACTCCTTGTTGACTTCAAATGGTAGTCATAGTTTTGTCACAAGGTTTTTGTTCTTATATATATATATGAGGATATTATAGAAGTAGTTATTTATGGCGTTGTAGAAATCAGTTCATTTCACTGTCATTGGTAAAATACACTCAAAAAATTATATTCTTCATTTAGTTTTTCACCGAGTTTTCTGCTAGAGGGGATTAATTCAAAGACCTCTTTAAAATAAACATTAATGGTCTTCAAAATGTTTGTTGTGCTCTTTTTGCCCTGTACATACTTCGACAGTAGTTACCACTTCGCTTCCTTTTATTCTGCTCTTGTTTCAAATTACAACAAAAGGCAAAGAGCATTTATCTTGATGTCATTGTCTTAGTTTCCTATGTGAGAAACATGAGGATAGAATTTGAATAGCTGCCTTGATTTAAAGAACCTAGGATCTTGTGACTGCTTGTGAGGCATGCACTGAGTTAAGCAGAGCAACCTTACAGTACTCAGTGTTTTTCTGATACTGGAATTTTCTCCATTGAAGTGACAGACTCTGGAAAATGCATTGGGAAAAAGTGCTTGAAACATTAATCTCTGTTAATTGCTTAAATGCAAAGTACTGAATATGACCCCAAAGTTTATATAACTTCAGTCAAGCTAAGTTGCTGAGTGAAATGGTTTCCCTTTGTAAAGCCTCATTTTTTTTTATGTATCTGCTTATTTTACATTATTCTGTTAACTGCTTAACTGCATGGACAGGCATAAATGTGATGATTCAAATTTCCCAACAGGAAAAAGATTAACTGTATTTTGGTTAATCCATTTTTATTTTAAAGCAAAGGAAGGAAGAAGAAATGGTTTACTTAAGATCTAATGCCAGGCTGAATTCCTTTGCTAGTCTTCCTACTTACTAAAAGCAGGGAAGTGAAAATCCTCAAAGTGCTAATATAATAGCCAGTTTTTAACAATTATCTAGAGTGCCATGTCTAGATATGGTGAAGTTAAAACTTGGAGCATACATAAAATAAAGAAGAGAAGGTGAAAATTCATGATGCCCTGACATATTTCTTTATGTGCAAAGTATTTGTCTTATTGGGACTATTTGTTAGATTTTGCTATTTCTCTTCAAAGTTAACACAGGCCTCTGCTTGGCTAGCCAGGCAGCAAACCCCTGCACTCCAGGTTGCTGCCAGGAGCCACACATTTTCATCTCCATGGGGACAGACTCAGGCTACGAGGTACCTCTGCCACACCCACACAGTAAGCACTATATTGGGGAGAGTGATGTCCCACCCCACCGCCTCTGCCCCCCCCCCCACTTGGCACACAGGGAAGTGGGAAGGAGAGAAAAGCTTTACTGAGAAGCCCGTGCCCCCTTGGCAGGCACAGGCCTCTCACATACTAAGGAATGGATCAATGCTGATGGTGATATCATCCTCAGCTGGGGGTCAAGGACATGTAGCACATGCACAAGTAGCCCTCTAGGTGGTGGTGGAGGTTGCGTGGCAGTGTGGACTTCCTGCTGCACTATTGAAATTCGGGATCGTGCACAAGGTTCCCAAGTGTTCCTGGGGCACCATGACAGGCAGCAGGGTGTAGTGGGTTGGATACTCTTTGGTCTGCAGTTCCTCACAGTGTGCCCAGGACACTCTCAGCAGGTGCATGCTCAGGGCACTGGGCATACATGGGGTGGGTTGACCCTGGGGCACCTCTCCAGAGAGGTCACCTGGGAGGAAGGCAGGGGATCCACCAGTTCTGTGCCCTGGTTGGCTGGGACTTCCTTGCCCCCCAAGCCCAGGTTCTGTGGGCCTGGGGGAAAAGGTGAAATAGCCTGGCTTTCAGGAGGAGAAGGGAGGGATTGGGTTTGTAGCTGTTGCAGCAGGTGTTGCCAATAGCCAAGCCTGTCCTGTCCTGGAAAGTGGGTGGGAAAGGCAGTCTTTCTGCAGCCAATAACCAATGACTTGCCTGTCCCTGTGGAGCAAGTGGGGAAGTGAGGGGCTCATCCAGCAGCTGCCTGTGCCAGAAATTGCATGGCTGACTTACCATGGTCCCTGGGCACCTGCAAATGCATGGCCCTTTCTGAGGCCAGGCAGAGCACAGCCTCCTGGTATAATGCTTCTTAGCTCAGCAATATTGCAAACTGTCACAAGCAGCCTCTTTCTCCTGGCTATGCAGGTCCTGCAGCTGCACGTGTGGGAGAGGGACCAGCTGTCATCAGGGATGCACCATTGGGATCACCATCAGGCTCAGTTGGGGCCTTTTGCATGGGCTGGCCACAGAGGGCCCAGGACTGGAGCTGGAGTGAGTAGTGGGACAGGACCCAGGTTGGGGGGCTGGCTTATGGAGGACCTGGGGTGGGTGCTGGGGCAGGGACACCTGGCCAGTTGAAATCCCACTGTGCCTCAGTCTAATCCCACTGTGGGACTTGTTGCTTGGTGGTGGGTGTCTGCCAGGGGGCAGGCAAGGCTGCAGCTGGGGCCTGGGCAGCAGGTAGCATGATGGTCACCAAGGTAAGAATGGTGTTCAGCACCTAGCGGTCCTCCTCCATGGCCTGCACTGCCCTGGCCACCATGGCAGACTGCCACTCCGGGTGCTTCTTATCAAGGGCCAGGAGCCTGTCCCAGAACTCCTGGTCAGCCTGGTCCCTATGTAGGCTGTGCAGATGACCCTTGGGATGTTGGCCTCTGTGACCTCAAGGTAGGCACGGAGGGTGCACCAGTGTCCCCTCAGGTACCTAAAGGCACACTCCACCAGCATGCAGATCCAGCCCAGGCACTAGTAGAACTATGCCTGGTGGGGATCTAGCTGACCAGTATAGGGCTGTCTGAGACAGGGGAAGAGAGTGTAGGTCAAGTCCCCAGTGATGAGGGGTAGGACTGCTACCTCACCCAGATAGAGGTCCAGAATCCCTGACACAAAGTCCCTGCTCTCCACCAGAACTGGCAGGACAGAGTTGCAGAACAGGTGGGCATTGTAGACACTGCCGATACTCGTATTGGAGAAGGTGCGATGGTGGCCAATGAAACTGCAGCACAATGGAGTGAAAGCCCTATTGGCTGCAGTAGAGGCAGTTACGATGAGGCAGGAAGGTAACACGGATGTGAGTCTCATCCAGAGCCCTGATGCACTGGGGGAAGCCCAGGGCATGGAACCCCACCACCACCTCCAGCAAGTCATGCACTCAGACCACATTGTGCCCCAGCATGTCCTGGAGGGCACTGCACACTTCCAATACAGTCTCCCCAGCAGTCACCTTGCCCACACCAAAGAGATGTAGTTCAGGCTAATGGGCATGGCCAGCTGGGTATCTGTGGGCAGAGGTCACATCATGGTGGCTTACCACTCCAGGTACAGGTTAATCTTGTCAAGGAGCTCCTGGAAGGTTGCCTGGGTTATCTGGAACTTCTCCAGCCACTGCTTATCCAAGGTGACCTGGATGACATGCAGCCACCAGTCCTGGTTGGCCAGGCAGGCCCACAGCCAGTGGGGCTGGTAGCATCCAGGTGCATGTTGTTGGCATCCCTGTTGGGGTCTGGGTAGCAGCACAGGGTCTGGGGAGCAGCAGCATGGTGGCAGGGGGCCTGAAATGCCATGGTGAGCCTGGCCAAAATAGCCGCGCTGCATGGTGAGACAGCCATGGCCAAAACTGACCTGCACCACATGGTGGTCACCACAGTGGTGAAGCAGGGCAACCAGGGTGTCCAGGAGGAGCTTGGGGCACTGGACATTACTCCTGGGGTCTGGGAATGGAGGAGCCATTGCACAGTGGGCACAGGCTCCAGCAACAGAGTCGCAGAGTGCTGAAGCCTGCTCCAAGCCAGGAACACATATGGCCCCCAGCTTTTAAAGATGGCCCCCAGCTGCAGGCTACTGTGACCAGAGCCTTCAGCTCCCACTGGCTGCTTCAGGAGACCATAGGGGATAGGAGCAACTATTGCCAGGGGCAGCAAATCTCCCAAATGCCCATACATGTATATGCCTGACCAGGGCAGATTTACACCACAGTAAATTAATGTGTCATGAACCCATCTAGTGGTTTTTGCATGTGTAGATGCACCCTGTGGGTACGATACTGATCATCATGTGGAACCTGGCTCTGCACACACGTGCTAACAAAGGTGACACATACAGAGATCCCTTTCAGCTGAAAATACTAGCTGTCCTCAAAGCTTTCAAAGATGTAGGGCACAGGTTTCAATTCTACTTGAGGGTAATCCCTTCAGGGAGGTAAAAAACCCAGATAGGGCAAGAAATGAAATAACTCCCAATGCTCCAGTTCTTAAAAAGTGTTACTTCCCCTTCACATATAGTACTTGAACTCAGAAGAGAGTAATTTCCTTGCGAAACCCCATTTTGTGGGAGTTACCGACTTTGGTAACCCTAATATTTCATAGTCTTCCCTTTCTTCATCACCATTGTACTGTCTTGCTAAGATGAATGATTAAAGGAGATTAAAGGAGACTTGAATTCCTTTGCATATTTTTTTTTGTATGAAATGATTTAAAAGTTTCAACACTTGCCTTGTTGCTTGTCTTACTGATACAATGCAAAAATTGCAAGTAAAGTGAGATACAGATAGTTAAAAGAGCTAAATCAAATTGAAGCTGCAGACCATTCATATAGGATTAAACTGAAATGCTTAGGGAGGCTGTGTGGCTTTACAACTCCTCCACTGCAATATCTTTACACTTTCCAATTGTTTGCATAATGAGAGGTGTTAATACTGAAAGTAAAATAAAAGTTTCTAAAGAGAAATAAGGGTCTTTGTTGCACCAGCTGTTCTTGAAGAAGTATTAGCACAAGGGTTGTAAATGGCTTGTTATTAAAAAGTTGCTTAAACACATATTTGCAGAGGGCAACTGAAGCTTCCCTGTGCTGTGACTCTGGAGCTGTGATTATTCATCTCCCTGTAACTGTTCTTTATGACAATAATAATTCTGTTATTGTCCTTAGAGACAAAACCACTGCAGACAGAGATGTAACAAAGCACCTGGGCTCCTGGGGCAGCAGGATGCATGGGGGCAGGTGTGACTTCTGGTTGCTGCCATGCTTCTGACATGAATGCATGGCTGAGGCATCAGCTGACATTTTTCTAGCTCTCTCCCTCCAAAAAATGGTATCCACAGTGGCTTTCCCACCCTAGTAATGCTTCTGGTTGCAAAGGTCTCCATTACCAAGCTATTTCTATGAGCTGCCTCAGTTTAGACATCTACTGTCAATTCTAGGGATTAGAAAATGTCTTTTATGCACAAATACACACACTTCAACAGCTTAAGAATCATCTTTAAGGTACTTGGATTTTCCCAATAATCCATAGAAACCTTCAGGTTTCTCCATTCCATGTATATGTTTCTAACCTTGAGAATGGCCTTTTTAGATGGGGTAGATTCATCATTAAAATATCATCATTGAAATTATGGCCCAAAGTATCAATAGGAATCCTGACACTGATTTAGATAAGCCAGGATTTTACTCAGAATTTGCAACGGGCTAACCTGTTAGTACCTTAGAGATCAACACTTTCCCCTGTAGTCATACTTAAAGCAATAATTGTACGTAAGCACCTACATGGATTTAAGTATCCAACTGCAACTCTATTCCAACTTGCTCAAGTCCCAGAAGAAAAAAAGATTCTACTTTTGTAGTGTGTGATCATCTTAGCCTTAAGACTCAGTCACAATAAGCAGACGGGAGGAAGACCCAGTCACCTGTTGTGTTAAGGCTGTACTAATTGAAAAGGTCATGCTTAGGGACCTCCAGCCACTTATGTGCCTGGTGGGAGGGGAACTGGCTGAAAAACTTTGTTGCATAATGACTACAGAATCAAGCCCATTCTCGGAAATGGAACTAAGCCAACTGTACAGAGATTGGACTCCCTTAGCCCCTCCATTGTTCAAAACATAATTATTTTCCGCTATCTGATTCTATCCCCACTCATTAACCTTGGTGAAGGCAAATATGCATGCTATAATGAAAAAGTATTTACTAAAGAAATGACTCCAGATTAAATATTAAAAATATCTTCAGCTGTAATTATAGATTTCAACAGCTATGTTGTGGTTGTGAAAGTAATTCATAAGGGCCAAGTGCTCCTATAAACCCATCAGAGTTGGATAGTATATACATGAACAGTTTTATTCTGAACATGGAAGGAACAATGAATTGAAGTTGTCTGGTGCCAGAAAATACAATATATTAATAGGATTATATGTGTAAAGATAATTATCTATACGTATGAAATTAGCAACACAGTAAAGAATCATGATGATGGAACGATTTAATTAAAACCACATAAATGAGAATGTGCTTCCATGGGGCTGATAATAAATAATGCCCAGCATTACAGGCAAATTATGAATTCAGTATCATTTGATGATATTTTTCTTCTCTGTTTACCTAATAGTTCTTTAAAATGTCTTTGGAACAGTACTAATTGTTTCTCTAAAACATGAGGTCTTTAAAGAAACAGCTTGTGTGTGTGTGTGGTGTACATGCATTGCCTAGATAGCTCTATTATTTAGGAGGGGTCATGATTATAGAGCTGCTCTGCTTGGGCTGCTGGCATTCTGCTCCTTCCCTCTGCTCCTTCCCTCAACTAGGCTCCGTCTCCATGGAAACATTTGAGCGAACACTGTACCTAGTGGCCACTGAACAAAGATTTTCCAGTCGCTTTGTTCAAAAGCAAAAATATATGACACATGGAATAAGGGATCTTTCCTTGACCCTAGATCTTTAAGCCTCTTTGGTATGTAAGAGGCTTAATGTTTTTTATTTCCCTCCTCCTACCTGACTTCCAAAAAACCCCAGCAGCATGGGAAGAAAAGTGGAATTCTCAGTGGCTTCTGAAAAATAATATTTTTAAGTGATGGGCAAAGTCTCTAAAGCAAATTCAGAATTATAGTGCTTCATTTGCATTTAATGAGGCAAAAAGGAACATTGGACGCAACCATGCATATTGTTCAGCTTACAGTATTTTAAATAGTAATGTGGAGCTTGGATGAAATTAAGGGTGAAACATGGAAATGAAGATGGAAAATATACTATTATATAAAATGATTGGTAACCTTTAGTACAGAATTAATCTCATCGTGCTTGAGCTCAGTGACTATATAGCAGAGACGGTGACAAATCTAGAAACTGTGACAAAATGGAATAGGGACGTGGCAAGCTTTACTTCCAGTTAGGACTGGATAAAATGGGATTGTTCAGCATAAAAATGGAGAATAAGAGAATACTTAACTGAGACAAATTAATTCATGAAGATTATCAAGGAAAGGAAGTTATTTCATGTGAGGGTACAAAGTGAGGAAGACAGGCAGAGGAAAAAGGCCTTAAACTTAGTTATAATGGGCACACCTACACAGCACACATTAATACACATTAGCCTAATTTAATGTGCATTACGGGTACATGTCTACACATTGACAGCCTTAATTTGAATTAAAAATGGCAAAATTATGCTAATTGCAACTAAGTTTGATACCTACATTTGGGCATGATTAGTTAAAGCACATTAATGCATATATAGATGTGACTGGCACTAACTTTAGTGCTCCGTCTGCCCGACCATTATGGGCACATGGGAAGGTTGCAAGGGCTCGGTGCTAACTTTAGTGCTAAGTCCCTGCACATGTAGACACCTGCCCCAAAAAATCTCTTAATGCTTATTAGTTTAATGAACATTAAATGTAGTCACGCTTAATTACACATGTAAACATGCCCTTAAAGAGGCAGTTGGCAGGACTTAAAACTTTCTGGAGATGAATTAGAGTGTGGGGAATATCTGGGTTGGGTTAGAGGGGTGGGCCAAACAAGGCATATGTTTAAAGTGGGGAGGCCCTAGCATACTGTGAACTTGTGTGGAAACTATACATCCAACCTCTGTGAGTCTTGCCTTGATCTCCAAAGTGACAAGGTTGGGCTCAGCAACCTTTGGCCACTGAACTGGGAGTCAAAGAGGACCCCCTCTGGGATGTAGTACTGAGCCCAGAAAATGGATCCCTTGGCCTGTTGGTCAGCCCAGCCACTGGCATTGGGATTGGCCATTTATGGATTGTAGTTATGTGCAGTCTTGGATCTCTTTGGTCCATATAGAGGCCCCAGAGCAGAGTGCCTATGTAATCCCAGGGACACTAAGGCTAGGGACAGACATTACACATAAATTGGTTTAAGTGATCAAAAACTGGTTTAAACCTGTAACAGAACACATGTTCAGTGCACATAAACCAGTTTGAGAATGGCTGAAACTGGTTTGAGATAAAGCTGGTTGAATGTAGTATATGAGACTTAACTGATTTGTCTCAAACCAATTTATTCAATGTCTTTCCCAGACTTGCTGGTTGAAGATAAACTAGACATCCCCGGCATCACAGCATGGTCTTTGGACTGGGTGGGGCTCTCTGCTCCACAGCAGGGCTGGGCCTCCCCTCTGCTTCCTGGCTGCATCTCTCACACAGATTGCAGACAGTTTCCCTCCTCCCTTCATCCCTTCCTGCTAAGCAGGAATTCCCCCCTCCCCTCTTCCTTGCTGAGGAGGTGTCTGTGTATTAGCTAGCAGACTACAGTCCATGCTGGGTATAGTTCATGCTGAATCAACAAGTAGAATCAACAGGCAGAATCAACAAGTAGCTGGTAATGCCTGTTTTCTTAATTGGGTGATAAACACTGGAACCAATTACCTGCTGTGCTAATCATGGCATCCTGCCAGAGCCTGACCATGCCACCCTCTGCTCCATGCTGTGCAAGGCAGGGAGGGCTGCTCTAGCACCCCCCAGCTTCTACCCTGAGCCACTGCAGGCATGTGGCTGCATTTCTACGATGTCTGTCCAGTTACAAAACTGATTTAGTCTAGTCAGGTTAGACTAACCTGGAAAGACTGAATCATTTCAGGCTCAGGATTTTTAATGTCTGTCCCTAGCCTTAGGGATATCCAGGTCCTAAGCCTCGATAGGCTCCGAATAGATATTTGCTCATGGGTGGCTTATGGACCCTGACCAATTATCAATCTTGGAGTACATCTGTGTCTGATAATGAGGAACTGACCCACTGGGAGTTTAAAAACCCCAGAGGAGAAGGCTAAGAGAGAAGACTGTGAAGGGGCAATTTGAGAATAGGAAACAAACAGTGGCTGCAACTGCCTGTTACAGGAGGAGACTACAGTGATGCACAGATGCACCAGAGAGTCCCTCCTCGATACCTGGGTTTTGTTTTGCTGGCTTATGTTTGCTGGCCAAGGACTATTTCACTTATGAGAACTAGCTGAAGTGCTGAAGCTGGTGGGCCAGGAAGCCTGCATACAGTCTGTCTGCCATAACTTTTATTTCAGAAGAGAAATATATCACTCTGGATTAGAATCCCTATTACACATGAAGGAATGAACATGCTAAAACAATTGGATAGTATGTCTAGTTTATTCTACCTATTTTTTGCTAATAAAAAAAATAAATGCTGCCAAGTGACAGGGGAAAAGCATTCCCTTGAAAACAACTAGCTGCCTGAAATACCTGAGTATGAAAATAGCCAGCAATGAAATGTTAGAACCTGTTTTATTATTTTTTTAAATTTATAATACTGATAGTATAACTTTGTTTATTAAAACATAGGCTAATTATTGCAACTGCTGCATAGTATAAACTTTTCTGTTCAAATAATTTCAGCCATAATCCAAAATTCTTCATGGTATGTGTTGTTTTTGTCCTCCAAAGGTAAAATAAAAATACTAATCTTCTTTCTGAACAAGCAGTGATAGAACGTTATCTTATTTTTTTTTTAGAATACAGAAAAATAACTTCAAATATCTTTCTGTATTTCCCCACTCTTACCAAAAGGTTATATTAAGAAAAAAAGCAACCAGCCAGTCAATATAACTCTCATTATTTCAGGAAACTTAAAATCAGAACTGACACTAAAGCAATACTATTATCACTTGTTTCCTTATTGTACCCAAGCATTCAAGTAAGAATAGTAAATCCATCACAGCTTTAACAGATAGTATGGGGTTTTTTTCTTAATATGTCACACCTTCCAGATAGAGTTTCAGCTAAGTCAGTGGAAGCTTTGCTTAAGTGACAAATTGGTAGGGCCAGAACAAGGTGAATGCTGTGGGTTTAGGCTTATATTAAAAAATCACTGGTGATGATCAAGTTTTTAAATATAAAGGCTAAATATTGAGCCTTAAATAAGACCTTGTATAAAGGAGTTTCATTCTATTGTGATTTGTGTCATTCCTTTAGGATGAAATATTTTTGGGGGATTCATTGTAACATAGGTTGCCTTAAACTGTGGTGGATTTCAATATGAATGACCTAGAAAAAAGACTTAAACTCCTCCTAGTACTCAGTAGAGATTTTCTATGCTTTTTTATGATGAAAATCAGAAAAGAATTATAATGGTGGTTCTCAACCTTTTAGATTGCACATGCCCCTCTCCTCCCATTGGACTGAAGGCATCTCTCAGGAAATGCCAGCACTTAGTTTTCACTCATTTTTTGACCGTGAACAAATAATTGAGCAATTTTTCTGCTGTAAAGAACTCAGAAAGATCACAGTCAGTCAGAATGTTTTTAAAATTATGGATTCCTATTTGAAATCTTTTAGTTTATCATGTGAATCAGAAGCTTTTGACATTAACAGCAGGGTGAAATGGATGTATCCTAGCCCCTGTGCTTTTTAGCATCTGCTTTTCATTCCTGCATCTTCATGCATTCAAGGACAGCAATGATGGAATTTATCTTTGAAGCAGACTATCTGGGGCCTTGTTTAATGTCACATGGTTTACAGTGAAAACCAAGGTGAAAGAGTTGTTTTGGAGAGATTTCCTGTTTGTGGATGACACAGCCTTGGTTGCCCTCAGTGAATCTTCCTTGCAAAATCTCTCGGGCAGGTTTTCTGCATCATGCAAAAGCTTTGGCTTGACAATTAGTCTCAAGGGCCGTGTCCACGTGGATATACATGTGTGTGTTGTGGCATCTCAAAGGAGTTTTAGATGCCTCAGAAGGCACTCCGTACATGATAAAATGTTCTCTGTGCTGCATATTTGCAGCAAAAACTCTGAATTTGGAACCAGGGAATCTCAATTAAAAAAAAAAAAAGAGCCTGAAAAAAGTGGCATGTGACATGCTCTTGAAGCATGCCTGAAAACAACTGGAGCTCTTTATGGCTGCTGTGTCCCGTGCTGCCTCAGCATTCTGCCTCACAGAATTTGAGGTTTTTTAACAGAGAAACCTGGGATCCCTCCCAGTGAGGCAAGTAGGGGGACCTGAGCAGAGGAGTCTGCCCAGGGCCAGCACCAGGCACCAAACTAGAGGGCAGATGAGGTAGCTAACCTCCTGGCCATTTGGGGCCAGGTGAACATGCTCCAATAGTTCAAAGTGGGCCATCACAATGAGCACATCTTCTGGGAGATAGCTGCCCAGATGGCAGAGCAAGGGCACCAAAACTCTAGGTGGCCATGTAGTCCCTGCCTGGGTCTGGTAGGTGCATAGCCATGAGCCCACGGGCCCAAGGGGGCCAATGCTGTCACAGGTGGCAGCAGGTCACAGCCAGGCAGTAGTCCTTGCTGCCAGACTGCTGAATTGGGTAGAGGGTACAGAGGCCACTCTAAGTTAGGGCTGCTTCATCAGTCCAGCTGGCACAAGGGGCTAGTGTCCCTAAATACCAATTTAGGCTCCTGAGGGCTAGTCATCCTTAGCTGTTTGCCAGGGCAGCTTTTTATACTACTGGGGCCAGCACAGTGTGGTGTAACTTCGGACTTAGATCAACTTAGATAACACATGCATCTGTGCAATTTGTAACCAGCTGTGTTGCTCTCAATTTGGGCTTGTCAGCCACAAGCGAATTCATAAGGCACCTGACTAGACCCCTTATGCATACATCATGATCCAGGGAATCAGCAGTTGCTTACACATTTACCCATCTAACATTGTCATGGTACTGTAGTTGAGAATCACTGAATTAGAAACACTTTCGTAGCTAATATCTTACTATGAAAGCATATCGAAGGGGATTTTAGAGATATTTTGATTAATTATATTTCATATACAAAAGCAGAGATTTGCTGTAGGATTTCATCTCAGGGAAAATCTTCCATTTCTTTATACCCAGCAAGAAAGTAACCACTTTCTCACAAGAATACTAGTTAACAGACCAGTCATTAATGTAAATAGCATGGACTGGAATTTTCTCAAAATAATCTTCCAATCTTTTTTTCCAGGCTGCAGTGAACCAGACATTTTGGCAGACAACGTTAGAACTGTCTAACAAGAAAATTAGTATTTGTAATGCAATCATCAGTTGCTAACAAAAGTGAAAAGGAGTAGAAGTCATCTCCAGCATCATAAAAGGCATAATGAATAGGCTGATAATACCGTTCTTACAGAAAAACTATCCTCAGTAAAACAACCTGTTTTATGCTAAAGTTTATGGAAGATTTTTTTTTTTTAACTGTATTCTTAGGATAGAAAATTACTTGGTCAAAACAAAAGTGTGTCATTCATAAGATTCTGTCGTTGTCTCAGATTTCCTTCTTGGAATGCTAAATACATTCAGAGGGACATAGAATTGAAATGGATCACTGGGTAACTGGGTCCAGTATCTCCTTTTATAGCAAATCCCATCACATAATGACTTTCAAAAAATAATCAAAGTTCATCTTAAAACTTGTTACAAATTGTTTGTTGTTTTCTCCCTTTCTCCTATTGGAAGGCTGTTCCAGAACCTGACACTGCTCCAATAGTTGGAAACTTTTACAGCTTTTCCATTTTAAATGTATTCATTGCTGGTTCATTTGTTCTTGTACCAACCCTGTCTTTTTGTTTAATTTTTTTCCCCCTCCCTGAAGTATTTATGAGAGTGACCTCTCATAAATAACCTCTCAGCATTGTTTGGCTATATTAAAACAAACTAAGTTTTTTTAGTCTCCTCTTCTATGATAGGCTGTCCATTCAGCATTCTTCTGTACACCTGCCTGTGCCTTAATTCATCTTTCTTTATGCAAATGACCAGAACTATACATAATATTTCCGATGGGGAATATTGTACTAGTACCTTGAATTATGCCAATATTTTCCAGGCTCCAAAAATGCAAAAGCTAGAAGCAGAAGTACTGATGTAGGAAATAAAACCTGTTGTTATAGGGATAATAGAAACATGGTAGAATAGCAATCAGGATTGGAACACAGGTGTGGAAATGGATTCATTGGTGAGAAAGAATGGAAGTAAAGGTGCTCATTGTGGGATAGCATTACACATTACCTAAGGTGTAGACTTTAATGAAATAAGAATGGAAAGCATAGTGTGAGAAGAGAGGCAAAGCCCCACTCAACACATCCCAACCTCCCACCCAACTTGCCCCAATACTCAGTGCAGGAGCAAAGCTGAACGGCAGCTGGGGAAAAATGCCAGTGCAGGATCATCAGTTGCAGAGCTGCCTGAGCCTGCGAATTGGTGAGCACCAGAGACGTGACTCTGAAGAGGTACAGGCTTCTCAAAAGGCAGCTGGGGACACAGCTGGGTCAGTGCCAGGGAGAGGAGAGCAGAATATCAGTTGGGAGATGCCATCTACAGAGCCAGGGAACACCAGCCCCAAACACAGGGAAAAGAGGCTGAGCACCTGCCGAAGGACCTCAGCAGATGGAATGAGGAGCCCAAGTCCTGAGAATGGAGGGACGCTGGACAGCTCCATCAGGGGGAAGCTGTCCCCTGGGACACCCAGGAGCAGAGCTGCAGCCACGCCAGGGAACGCAGGTACTATGGTGGGGAGTGGCAATGAGGGACTGCCAGCACCCTCAGGCAGCAGGGCAAATAGGGAGGCACAGGAAGCTATGGAGCCCTTTGTGCAAGTGTCAAGCACCACCAGCTGGTGGGACCCTGACAGCCCAGCCATAGGTCAGACAGGTCAAAGGGGGAAGGGAGGGGGGCTTGCCCAAGAGGGCCAACAGATGCCCTGGAATGGAAGGCCAATCTATCAAAATGCTTATTAGGCATCAAAGACAACAGAGTTCTCGGCAAGACTGTGGACACCTGGGAAACAAGATCCCAGGAACCTGTCAGCAGAAGCTGACTTCTTAATTTTAGTTCTGATCCTAAATTGCAGTTAACCCCAGACTGGGGTGTGTTTAATTGCCCAGGCCTCAGTTCAAGGGTGAAAGATGACCTGGGAGGAGGGACCTGGCCATTGGAGGCAGGAGGAGTGGATGAGATGGGATCATCCCAGTGAAAGACCTGTGGAAAGCAGAATTTATCCCTGGCCATGGGTGTGGTAAGGGTAGAGTAAAGGGGAGGTTGGAGCCCCACAAAGAAAGCCCAGGGTTGAGATATTCTTGGGTCACCTACAGGGAACTGCCTCCCAAGAGAACAATAACGAATATCAAAGACATGGCAGGCGAGTAGGAGCAGTACCCAAACCATCTAGGTGGCACTGAATCCAGTTATCACTCTGACATCACTGGGGGGCAAGGCACCAACCAAAAAGGGGTCAAAGCCCTATAACCTCTACCAGTGACACATGGCTAAAACAGAATTGATTTGAGTTGAAGTCACTTTGGGGATGATAATATAGGAATCATTATTAATGCAGTTCTAGGGATGTGCTATAGATTTCCGGAACTGGATTTTGGCATGGGAAGAATAAATATAACATTTTGGAAGAAATAGTATGAGGAATGAATCAAAATGCTACCCATATATCAAAGGAAAACAATAACGTTATAAGACTCAGATATTTCTGTAAATAATAGCTGATTTTTTTTTTCACCAAAGTTAGTCATGGTATATGAGATTGTGTTATTTTAGACTTGGCTATGGTAAGAATGAAGGAGTTAGCTTAAGACGCATGGCATGAAAAACAGGAGTAAGTTATCTATGGTTTTCAGTTTCAAAAGGAAATGAATGGATAGATGAAGTGTACTACTCAGTGGAGTTTACAAAACTGAAGATTTCAAGGATGTGGATGTGAACAATATTTTGGAAATATCAACCCTGAAGATTGTAATGTTGTGTAGAAATACGTATACTAGCTTCAGACACGCTCATCTGGCTACCAGGTAGGCAGTCTCACTATAACCTGGAGCTCATTGTAAGTGAAATTATCCTGCTTTCTGGATTAAGTAGAGTCCATAAGTAGCAGAGGGCCAGAAAACTGATGAGCAAACCAGGATGGTTAATAGGAAAAGGGGTCTGAAAACCAAACTGATCACATCTGAGGTGGATGCATAACATCAAGAATGTGTTGAGTTAAATGGGAACAGTTCAAACTGCAAACTTGCAGAGATAAGCCAGTAGGATGATCAGGACTGGGGAGAGCCTATAATGCTACTATCTTTTTAGTTATCAAAACAAAGGCTAAAAAGGGACATAATTGCTCTCTAGGATTGCAGAGAATGAAGGGAGTAAGCACTGGAATGGGAAAAAAAAGACATTGAAATTGCTGAAATTATTGAAGGCTATTGTCCAACAAGAACAAAAGGGAAGAAATGAGACATAAATACATTCAGGATGGAAATTAGATTTCTAACCATCAAAATGTTTTTATTCTGAATTAGTAGGAGTGAAATCCCCAATTTTAAAATGGGACTTCATAAATATATGAAGGTTGTTATATGATATGGTTGCCTGTAACATCAGGGGATTGGTCCTTATGACCCAGGAGGTCCTTTTCTGTCTCTTGTCCTTTATTCTTCTATTTAGTTGAGCAAGTTCTTTCAATTTGTATACAAACTCTTACCTTGTTAAGGACATAAAAGACCAGGGTATCAGATGAAGACAATGGCATCTTATAAACTAATATAGAAAAATTATTTGACCCTGCTGATAAGTCTTTGGGGGGAAAGAATGTTTAACATTTTTATACATACCAATATAAATTATCAGATTGTTTAAATTCCTAAAGTTTTCTGAGATATGTGATGAATTTCATCCTCTCAAAACAGTGGAATAGAAATGTGGACCTGGGGCTTTACATGTAGCAAATGCTACACAAAGACTAATTTTTGCCCTGAAATCTGCTTCCATTCCCCTCCCTGTGCCATCATTTTATGAATATATATGCAGCAAATAACACATCTGATACAGATTATATAAGACTAAAGCGGAATGAAGATCTAAGTAGCCAAATGACCAAATCCCAGTGGAAGTCATCAGTTCAGAATATTCAAACATCAGCAATTGATCTTACTCTTCATACTATATACAACAAAAAATCATTTTTCATCTTAATCGGGTTCCCTCTAAACTTAAAAGAGTAAATATACTGCTATTGGATACAAGTTGGAGATGCAATGCATTGCAGACAATGCTTGGTCACATGTTTTGGTCATGCCCTATTCTCAATTATTTTTGGAAAGAAATTATGACTAGCATTAACACGCTTTGAACACGGCACTGATAACTTTGGCAATTATGTGTATTCTTGGGCATACATCTACAGAATTCAACAGAATCCTTCTCAAATTGCATTCTTACGGTGGGCCTTATTACTGATGTGCAGGATTATATTATTCCATTGGAAAAGTAGGACATCTCCACAGTGAGATGGTGCAGCTGGCATCTATTATGAGAATTGTGTTTAGCAAGCCTAATGGTTTTGAAAAGTTTGATGAAATTTGGAAAGAGTTCTTAGAATATTGTGATAACTAAGTAATTATTGTGTGCACACTTCTCTTTTCTTCTATCCTTCCCTCTACTCTTCTTCCTTTATTTTCTTTTTTATTGTTTATTGCTATGTACACTTGACATATGTGTATTTCTGATTTTTGTGTGCATTGAAAAATCAATAACAAAAGAAAAAAAAAGAAACATACATATGAGACAGCAAAAACAGTTTCCTGAAAAAGCAAAGCCTCCCTGTAATTTAATTTGTGATAATTACTCATTAATCTATAATACTATTTATACAGTGCTGCAGTTAAAGATGGAAAAGGTTGACAAATAAGATGTGTCGGGTCTGTATTTATAAACAAGAAAATGGCAAATTGACATATAGGGCAATCCTGGAGTGAGTTTTCTAAAGAAGTGGGTTTGGTACTGGAACTATACTAGAAAGAAAAATGTCCTATGCAGAACACAATATTTGATATGTATTGGACTCCAAAGACCCTTTATTTCTCCCACTATAGATTGGAACAAATCAGCTTAATTTAGATGCTTTCAGTTAGAAAGAGCAATGGTTAGATTTACATTATTTGAAATGCCATGATTGATTTAGTTTTTTCTTCTTATGGAATTGAGAGTAAATATGATCCGGAGAAGGAGTGACCTGTATAAAAGGTTAAAGAATATAACTCAAGATAGAGACTCTGTAAATAATGTATATGCAAAAAATACAGTAGTTGATCTTAAGACTGATTTTCATAAAACACTGTACAAGCAGATGAGGGATTTAATATTTGGAAGAAGCTATGCTTTAAAGATTTTTTGGACAAGTATATTAGGAGAAAAAAGATATTATAGATTATATTCATGTACATCCGATCCACTGGCTGGGGAATTGGCTCCGTGGTTGGACCCAAAGGGCGGTGGTTGATGGAAGTCAATCTTCATGGTGCCCTGTGACCAGTGTGGGCCCTCAAGGCTCTGCCCTTGGGCCTATATTGTTCAACATCTTCATTAATGATGTGGTCATTGGAGTTAGAAGTGGACTGGCCAAGCTGACCAATGATACCAAACTTTGGGGTAAAGCATCCACACCTAAGAACAGAAGGGCAATCCAGGCTGACCACCATCTTAAAATAAACAAATGAATACCTTAAAATCCCATTACATTTCCTCCTGGCATGGTTAATTGGTTATATTACTGTTTAACAGATTAGCAATGAAAGATTTACCCTAGAAATCTGTTTATTGAAAGTACATGTTTAAAATCAAGGCATCCCTGCCATCATATCATTCTGAAAGTCTGGGTCTCAGTGTGATATACAATGACACACAGCACATTTGAACAATAACTTAAATATACCATACACTGCTGAGGAAATCAGTGAAGATACTCCTGTCCATGGTAAAGGATAAGTGTTTCTCTCCTTTGTGACAAATCCAGTGGAGAGCTGACTAGGAATGCAACAAAACCTGAAGAACTCATCATTGTTCTACTACATATTATGGGAGCTATTGTGATTACATAATTCAAGCTGAATTCTGTTTTACCCTAAATTTGCTGAATCTTAGATTTATGTATGGAAATATAGAGTGCATCTCTATGTGCACTTCACTGTAGAGTTGACTAATGTGGCTAATGCGGTCCCTATTTTTAAGAAGGGGAGTAAGGAGGACCCAAGTAATTATAGGCCTGTAAGCCTCACCTCGGTCCTTGGGAAGCTTTTGGAGAGGATCATCAAAGAGCATATCTGCGGGGGGGCCTGCAGGGGAGATCATGCTCAGGGGCAATCAGCATGTCTTTACCAAAGGCAGGTCCTGCCAGACCAACCTGATTGCCTTTTACAACCAAGTAACTAAATCCTCGGATGATGTTGTCACTGTGAACGTAGTCTTTCTAGACTTTATAAAGCCTTTGACACTGTCTCTCACCCAATCCTCATCAATAAATTAAGTGACTGTGGCATTGATGCCTGCACAGTTGGATGGGTAAAAAATTGGCTGATGGGGCGCACCCAGAGAGTAGTAGTGGACGAGTTGTACTCAACCTGGTGAGATGTGAGCAGTGGGGTATCCCCAGGGCTCAGTTTTTGGGCCTGCATGGTTTAACATCTTCATCAGTGACTTGGACAAGGGGGTGGAAAGCACGCTGTCCAAGTTTGCTGATGACACTAACATGTGGGGTGAGGTGGACACACCTGAAGGGAGAGAGAGGCTGCAACTAGATTTAGACAGACTACAAAAGTGGGCAGATGAGAATAGGATGAGGCTCAATGTAGACAAATGCAGGGTGCTGCACCTTGGGAGAAGGAATCCACAGCATACATACAGGCTGGGGAGTTCCATTCTTGAAAGCACAGAGGGGGAAAGGGATCTCGGAGTCATTATTGACTCCAAGATGAACATGAGCCACCAATGTCAGACCGCAGCCAGCAAGGCCAGCCATACTTTGTCATGCATCCAAAGGTGCATCTCAAGCCGGTCCAGAGAGGTGATACTCCCCCTCTATGCGACTTTGGTCAGGCTACAGTTGGAGTACTGCATCCAGGACTGGGCGCCGCACTTCAAAAGGGATGTGGCCAGCCTGGAGAGGGATCAGAGGAGGGCCACCCACTTGGTGAGAGGGCAGCAGGACAGGCCTTATGCGGAGAGATTGAAGGACCTGAACCTGTCCAGCCTCAGCAAGAGGAGGCTGAGAGGGGACCTAGTGGCTGCCTACAAGTTTATCAAGGGGGATCAACAGCAAATAGGCAAAGCCCTTTTCTCCCCAGCACCACCTGGGGTGATGAGGAATAATGGTAATAAGATGATGGACCTGGCTTTAGGTTGGAGATCAGAAGGCAATATTTTACAGTTACGGTGGCCAAAATCTGGAACCAGCTTCCTAGGGAGGTGGTCCTTGCCCCTACCTTGTGCATATTCAAGAGGACGTTGGACAATTACCTGCCTGGGGTCTTGTGAACCCAGCATTCATTCCTGCCTGTGGCAGGGGGTCAGTTTAGATAATCTGTTCAGGTCCCTCCTGACCCTAACTACTATGATACTATGACTAATTAGCATCACCGTCTATACGTGGTACTATTAGGGCAGAGTAAACTCTGCCACAGGGTAGTATTGCTCAACACAAAGACTATTCTATGACGGAGTTATTTACTCCACCACAATGCACGTGTAGATGATGATCAGGGCTGGCTAGGGTGGTGGGGTGCTACAACGCAGGGCTGCCATCAAAGTAGCTGCCTCATGCCCAGGACAACCCCTCTGCAGCACATTGAGCTGAGGAAAAACAGCTACAGCCTGGTAGGCTGGCCCCCAGGCTCTGTGATAGCAAGGGCTGAGCCACTCCAGCTCAATGTGCTGCAGTTCCAGGCACATGTGTAAATGCTGTGGCCAGAAGAAATACACTCCAGCTACATGCTAATTGTGTGTGTAGATGCACCCATAATTGATTATTTTCAGTATTACAGGGCTTGCTTTTTGTGTACAGAATGATTTTTTTCTGAGAACCTATAAGAAATAAGTTAGTTAGTTTTATCCCAGGAAAAGGTGCAGTTATTCAGATAGCCATGCCTTTTCTGATATAAATCCTGACATAAAATATTTGGACATTAGGAGGCACTACTTCACAGTTAGGGTGGCTAGGAGTCCTGTGACCCTGGCACTCGTTCCTGCCATTGGCGGGGGGTCAGACTAAATGGCCTGCTCTAGGCCCCTTCTGACCCTAGATACTATGATACTATGATATAAGATTCATGGGATAAGAAATACAAACAGCTTATCCTGATGCGTTGCAAGGTGTATATGAACAGTTATCCTGGGATTGCATCAAGCAATCAATGGCAGAAAACTAGGAGTGCATGCAGTTGCTCACTTAACCCTGATTAGAAGGGCAATGTATGTATATGCTAATCGTAGGATATTTCTGTTCTTGGACAAACACAGGCACAATTTGTGCCAGGACAAAGGCAGCGTCTGTTCCTAGCCACAGAGTGAGGCTACAGTCAGCCCTTCAGCTTTCAAAATTACTTCTCATGTGATCCTGTTGCTTCCAAAGGGAATGACACCAAACTCTTCAAGGCAAATGATGACTCCAACAGCAATGTGTCACCATCAAATCTTGCTCCTTCTTGACTAGCTTATAAGGGTGCATATATATATCATAGTATCATAGTATCTAGGGTCAGAAGGGGCCTAGAGTAGGCCATCTAGTCTGACCCCCCGCCAATGGCAGGAACGAGTGCCAGGGT